>JACAGA010000089.1:208744-335512 GCA_029231665.1 Morus indica
AGGGGAAAACCAAAGGGAAAAAAAAAGGAAGTAAAGAAACAGAAGAAGAGTCGCTTCGCACCCGAAGCGAAAATTTGACGAAACCAGAAAAAAAATTAGAAAAAAGGAATTTGCAGAATCAGAGAGATAGGCCGTTGATTTCTCTGTCCTTCTCCGAGAAAGATGAACGGAGGCCCATCTGGTTTCAGTGAGTACACCAAAACCAAAAATAATAAAAATGAATATATCTTATTCTTCTGTGTGTGTGTGTGTGTGTGTGTTTTTTTTTTTTTTTTTTTCCCCTTTTTTTTCTCGTAATAATCTTTGATCCAATGCGTCTGATTTCTCCGTTACAGACAATGCGCCGGTCACGAGAGCCGTCGTCATCGCTTGCGCTCTCTTCACCGTCTTCTTTGGGATCCAAGGCCGTTCTAATAGGCTCGGACTTTCGTATATGGTACCCTTTTTATTTCTGTGTTTATTTATTTGTTTTTCATGAGAATTTTGGTGAATTGAGGTTTTTAAAGATGTAAATGGAAGTGGGTTTTGTGCCAATAGGACCCAAATGCATCTTTTTCAGTTTCCTTGAGTTTGTGTTCTCTTGTTGATGTCATCGATCATGATCTTAGAGAGATGTTTTTACTGTAATTTTGAGCTTTTTAACTGGTTACCAAAGCATTCCGTAGTTGTTATTGGATTGGGATTTTGTGCTTTTTGCATATGGTAGGTTGACTTAAATTCGATTTTATCCATGAAACTCTTTTTTTTTTCTTTCCTGTTAATTGGTAAAGTTAAATTTTCGTTTCTAGTTTTCTTGTTCTTTGTTTATTGTTATTAGAAACCGTTTAGCGTGCTCTTCGCCTTCCAAGTCACAAAAGAAGGGGTTCTTAGTGCTGGAGTAGCTTAGTTCAGGAATGATATTAACTCCTTTCCTGTTTTCTTGAAATTGTGTATTTCAATACTGCTTTTGTGTCTTTTTGGTTTGGATTTCTTGCTCTTTGTCGATAAGGCTGTGCTTGGTACGAAAGAAAGAAAATAGGAAGGAGAGAAATATGTATAACCTATGTATATCCATTTCCTCCTACTAAAAATGATTAGGAGAGATTAAAATTGGGATTCCTTGAAGGATTTGAAATCCTTCACCCAATCCATTTCCTCCTACTTAATTACCATAGGTTCTAAAATCCTTCCTCGTAGGCTCCCACTTTTATCACTCCTTTCACTCCTCTCCTGCCTTATGAATATGTACTTTGTAATTTCTTGCAAAGAGAAGCAACTGGGAATTTGATTCTATTTGTGCTTGAAGCTGATTTGACTGACTCTATCATTGTTTGAATATTGTCTTCCTATCCCTTTGAATTGGTTTTCAACACTTCTACCGTGATATTGTCAAGTTTGAATCTAGTTTCAAATTGAAAACTATAACATGCTGATCTTGCGTGAGTGTAAGGTTTAAGATGTAGCTGTCTTACAAATCGTTAACATATATAAAGTGGGTCTTAATTTGGATTGATTTTATTTGTCAAACGTGAAGCAAATTGACCACATCTTATTATTTCCCAATTGAATAAGCATCTAAGAACCAGTTGTTTCAACCACCTAGTTTGTTGGAAGTTAGCAACGTGGATATATTTCCTCTATCTAGCTCCTTCAAGGCGGTATTTTTTGTTCTATATTTTGTACCTAATAATCAAATCCTTCCGTACTCCAGCAGGTTCGCTTTGAGCCTTATCCTTTCATGTCACTGCTCAGTACTATCCAACGTTAACTTTATGGGAATACACGATTACATTTGTGCTCTTTAAGATATACTTAATTGCTTATACTAGAAAATCAGCCAGGAGTACTTCTTTGTTCTTACCACCAATTCTTGTGTTTATGACAGGATATTTTTGGCAAATTTCGAATTTGGAAGTTGGTTGTGTCAGTTTTTTCCTTTTCATCTACACCGGAGCTGATGTTTGGACTGTATCTGCTATATTACTTCAGGGTCTTTGAAAGACAAATCGGTTCCAACAAGTATTCGGTGGGTAGGATGCTGGTTTAAATTACATAAAAGCTCTCCTGTAATGTATTGATATAAAATGTTAAAACCTCTACGTGATTATATAATCAAATCCAAACTCTTAAGAAAACTTGTTTGGTAGTAAATGTCTCCTTGTTCCATGGCTATTCCTCTAGATATATTAAATTTTAAAGCAAAGATTTTTTTTCCCTTAGAAGGTTAAACTTTAATGTTTATAATTGTGGGAATCTGAGAATTGTGCTTGGTCAGAAGTCAGAACTCAACATTCTGGACCTGGGAAATTTTAAGTTCAAATATTAAAAAAAAATAAAAATAAAAAATAAAAAATAAAAATAAAATCGTGGAAGGTTAAACTTTGATGTTTGATAGTTGTGGGAATCTGAGAATTGTGCTTGGTCAGAAGTCAGAACTCAAAATTCTTGACCTGGGAAATTTTTAAGAAAATATTTAAGGGACAATTAATGGATTTGATAAATATGATTCAATTTGAACTTAACGATAAAACAATTGGAAAAAAAGGAGGGGTGGGGGGTGGGGGGTGGTGTGCGGGGGATACTCCTCGCAAGGGTAAACACCATTAATGAATTAAACTTCTCTTTTGGCGTCCATACTTCCCTGTTAGTCAATTGCTATTGAATAAATGTAGTTCTTAGGTTTAGAAGTAAACAGGGTAATAAAACCACTTAGCACTGTTGTTTGGTTGAATTCTGTAACGGTTCGTTGTTTTCGGTTTAGCAATTTGTCAGATTCTCTGTTGTAGGATATGATCAATTCATGTTTTTACTTTTGTCATTTGAGATTGGTCGATTCTGCTAGGTTTTCTTCTCATAATATATGCCTTGACCTTAGGTAAACGTAACAAGAACAAGTCCAGTTGTTTTACTTTTAACACTCATGTTCTGCAATTGCTATATGGTCAATACTTATTGTGATTTTATAGTGAAACGAAGGAGGGAAAAACTAGGCGTGATTGATTTTTTGTACCCTGGTAATCATATATTTAAATAAAAATAATTTTTCCTTAAATTATGCAGGTATTTATCTTATTTTCTATGACATTTTCATTACTCTTGGTGGTTATTGCGCTTGCACTCCTCAAAGGTATGCATTATTCATCTCGCTCAGTAGTATACTCGCTCAGTTGTATTCCTTAATGTCTTTAGCTGCTATATTGTTTCAACCGTTCTTTACATTTTAGCTTTAGTTATTCGTTATTTCTTTTTTTCTTTTTCAACTTCTCTTTCCTTTGCAGCTGTGATACTTTTTTTTTTTTTGCTCTTCTACATTTCCTGTCCAAGTTGTCCTTGTTTTATGTAAGGAATTGATCGAATTTTTTCAAATAATTGCTATGTGATATTTTGGAGAAAAAAAATGCATATTACCATGCCTTAAAGGATCAAAATACTGATATGAATCCCGCCAAGAAAACTGACGAAACCCGAATCAAGAAAGCCTCTAAGATCGATCTAAAATCAGGCTTAAGTGTAAACCTTGACCCGTTGCTTATATGGAAGCAAGAACCTTGGTATATTGAAGACGCCACAATCAATGATGGAAGAATTGATTGATAAGTCAAGAACGAACGCCACAGAGAATCCGATAAGTTCAAGAAATTCTTAGGGAAAAGAGAATGCTCAAACTTTTTACTGAAACAAATACTCATATGTTATTAATGATATGAAGCACACCTATTAATAGGCTGAATTTACATAAGTTTGAATTTTGGTCAAACTCAAATTTTGGTGGACAAATTCTATCCTAAAAGAAAGAAATTTATCCTAAACAAAAGAATTTTATCCTTTTGGATAAACACTCCTTATTTAACTTCTAAACAAACTCTGAATCTAAAAAGAAACTAAGGTTAACTATTAAAATGGATAACTATCAAAAATAGTGATAAAAGATAACTATCAAATTATTGATCTTGATCGTTAAAACTTGGTGAACAGTAACACGCCCACTCCATGCTAATCCTTATCCGGAAATTGCTATGATGACTTGGACCAATCTTGGCTCACCATCAGTAGTGACCATGCATGCTTCTCTTTTATGGACCTCTTGGATTAATCCATTAAGTGCCTCATTGAACCGTTTAGCCCGAGCTCTTGTGACTGGTCCTACGTGAACTTGAAGCGGATCTTGATTCTATGGGCTCATGCTTTCTCTCACATATCCTTTTTCCATCAATTCACTAACCTGTCTTTGTAGTTCTTTTGTCTCCTCAGGATTGCTTCGGTAGGCTAGTCGGTTTGGAATTGAAGCACCTGGTACGAAGTCAATTTGATGTTCAATCCCTCGAATAGGTGGTAAACTATGTGGAATCTCTTCGGGAAAGGCATCATTAAATTCCTGCAAAAGAGAAACAATAGAACTAGGCAAGGATGCGTTAAGTTGGTTAGTGCTTAAATACGCCTATTTGTACAAAAGTACAATCATTGGCTTCTTTGAAAACAAAGCCCTTTTAACCTCACTTGCTTTTGCATAGTTTTCTCTTTTTTTTTCTCTCACTGGCCGGTTCTTCACTTTCTTTTTTTCTCTCAATCGTTTCGGCCTCTCCCTCTTTTTCTCTCTGTTTTTCACTCTGTTTCTTCTTTTCACTCTCTTTCTTTTGTTCACTCTCTTTTTGCAACCTCACTTGGTCTTCTTAGACTTGCTTTGGAGTCAAAGGTACAAGAGTGATTGGTCATTGATTAAGTACAAAGGAATATATGTTCGTAAAGCCATCATGCTTCACTCGCCTATCAAACTGCCATGGACGCCCTAGCAACAAGTGTCCAGGTTGCATCGGTACTAAAGCACACAGCACTTCATCTTCGTATTTACCGATTCGAAACGCAACTGACACCTGCTTGTTTACCCTTTATCTCACCACTATCCTTTAACCATTGCAACTCATACAGTCTAGGGTGCTTCAATGTGGGCAGTCCTAATTTTTCCACCATTGTGTGCTTGCAACATGTACAACTACCACCATCAATAATCACACTACACACCTTGTCTTTGACGTAGCACCTAGTATGAAAGATGTTCTCTCGCTGTACTTCTTCAACTTCTTTCGCCTGCAAGCTCAATGCTCTCTTTAGGCCACCAATGTCAACGCATTAGGGGCTAAATACTCCTCCTCGGGGACGTCCTCCAATGGTGGCATGTTGTCGGTGTCGGAATCTTCGTCATCAGTCTCAATCTCACCATTGTCTCGCATCACCATAACCCGCTTGTTTGGACATTGACTTGCTATGTGTCCCCTGCCTTGTCATTTAAAACATTTAATGTCACGGTTCCTAGAGGTAGAAGTGTCGGACTTAGGCTCGGATTTGTGCTTGGGATATGAGAACATTTGTGGCTTGTCTTCCTTCTTTGTAAAACTTGGTTTCCACGGGGTAGAACCTGAGTAATGGGCTGTACGTGAGCTACCACCCTCTTGAGTTGTTGCTCCACTTTGATGGCCATGTGTACCATCTCTTTCATCTCCACATAATGTTGCATCTCTACCCTATCATGGATCTCTCGGTTTAATCTAAGTAAAAACCTAGCCATTGTAGCCTCTCGATCTTCCTCTACATTAGCCTGGATCATAGCAATCTCCATCTCTTTATAATAATCATCTACGCTCCGGCTTCCTGGTCTAAGACCTTGTAGCTTTTTATATAATTCTCGGTAGTAGTAACTTGGAACAAACCGCTTTCTCATCACCGTTTTCATCTCCTCCCATGTCTTTATTGGTCGCTCTCTATTCCCGCCTTCTGTTTATAACAAGCTGATCCCACCAAGTAATAGCATAGTCAAAAAATTCAATGACCGCTAGTTTTACCTTCTTTGCTTCGGAATAGTTGTAGCAGTCAAATACGAACTCCTTCTCCCACTCAAGGTATACTTCAGGATCAGATCTACCTTGGAACGATGGAATCTTCATCTTAATACTACCCAAGTTATTATCTTCCCAATTCCTAGCTTTTCTAAACCGCCCTCCATATCTCCTATAACCAACAATCGAATCCCGATCATTTTCTCATCAAAACCGTCCCCATAATACTCTTCATCTTCAACCCTCGATTCCCTCGGTTGTACTCTTTCCCTCCTTCGCACATTAGGAGTGTTTTGTGGCAGCTCTACATGTGCACTTTTCATCCGATCTATTCGTTCATGAATTGGGTCCAACTCCTCCCTCATCAATCTCCTCATCTCCCCCATCATAGCCTCCATAGACAGTTTAGGATCAAACTCCCCCGATGTTTCCTCGGAAGTGTTCTTCTCCTTCAGGTTGGACATATTGGCTGCAAAACGAAGTTAGAAAAAGAAAAAGAAACAATGGAACCTCACAAAACTCCTTCACGTGTTTCACTCAAGATTGTAAATCATTGAACCCTCTTTTTTTTTTTTTTTTGCACAATTTAATGCTCTATAGATTCTTTGCAAACTAATCAAACAAACCATGAAAACTACAGGCATCAAAGTCTTAGGTTCTGGCCACTTATTAGGATCAGCAAAAACATCTTTATCACACACAATAAACTCTAAGAGCAAAACTTGATTTTGTATAAAAGAACACTTCTGAAGGTTTATGAACAACTTAGCAACACGAAGAGTTAAGAAAAACCTGGCGGAGGTGGTCCAAATGTTCATCCCTAGTCTTGCTGTAAATCAATATATCATCGAAGTACACAATATGAAATTTACCTATGAAGGGACGTAAGACATGAGTCATTATTCTCATAAAGGTACTAGGGCATTGGACATTCCCAAACGCATGACTAACCATTCATAAAGTCCATCTTGTCAAAATCCCCGAAACAATTCACCAAGAACTAGCCCTAAAAAACTTAAAACTTCCGATACTCAAGACAACACGCGAATTTAGGCCCGACAAATGCAGTTGTAACGATTTTTTTTAACCTTTTTTTTTTTACGAAATTAATCAATGGATAGGCAAACCTGAGACTAGAACAAGGCCACACATGCTTCGATTATAATTTTGGTGAAAAGTCAATTTTTTTACATTTTTTAATTTCCTTTTGCAGACCTTGCTAAGAACCTGGTTGCTTCTGGGCCTTATGGACTTATATTCGCATCATTTGTGCCCTTTTTCTTTGACATCCCAGTTTCAACACGTTTTCGTGTATTTGGTGTGCGCTTTTCTGATAAATCTTTCATTTACTTAGCTGGTCTTCAGGTAAAGACTAAACTATAACTAGTATTTACGTTCATTGAACCTAATGCAAGCATTTTACTTTTATTGTCGTATAGTAGCTGTTATTTCTTTCTCTAGACATCCTCACCTAACTTTGGTTTATCTTTTGCAGCTTCTCTTATCATCCTGGAAGAGATCTATACTACCAGGGGTGTGTGGTATCCTTGCTGGTTTTATATATCGCCTGAATATCTTGCGCATTCGCAAGGCCAAGGTACTTTCCACTCTGATGACCGGAAAAAAGAAACCATTATACGTCTTTTTCTTTTCACCATTTGTAAATTTATAATGTGTATAACTTGTAGCATCAGGCTTCATACTTTCCGTAGATGTACCACTGAAGTTGAAGCTTTTGTAGTTGAATAGTCAGACATATTAGTCAATTTTGGGGAAAAGGAAAGCACGTTTTACTTAAAAACTCTTCCAATCCATTTTGCAAGTTTACACGTCACAAACTGTTGAGGCTTTCATAATCTTCAGCAGGAGTGCGTCTTAATTTTTGAAGAAAAAACAGAGAGAGAATTTTTCTTCTTTATTTCATCATCCGAAACATACATTTATACAGAAAAAGGAGATTACCGACAGCTGGTAATTCCCTGATTTACTCTGTCAAATCCTACAGGAAAGGAAAACTAATTAGCTAGTTATGGAAACTAATCTACAGCTATTTACAGCCTAGCAGATCTCCTATTTACAGCCCATTACTGCCTAATATTCCCGGAATTCCACACTCCCCCTCAAGCTGGGCAATGAATGTCAATCATTCCCAGCTTGGAGAGCAGTATGTCAAACTGTGCTCTAGGAACAGCCTTTGTCATTATGTCTGCAGTTTGTTGCCGTGTAGGAGTGTAATCTACTTCGATGATCCCTTGCTCTATCTTCTCTTTGATGAAGTGGCGATCGATCTCTACATGCTTGGTTCGATCGTGATGAACTGGATTCTTAGCAATGCTGATTGCTGCTTGATTGTCACACAACAATTTCATAGGTGCATGAGGGGAGAACTGGAGTTCCTCAAGCAACCTTTTTAACCACATTCCTTCACAGATACCGTGGGCCATGGCACGAAATTCAGCTTCTGCACTACTGCGTGCCACAACTGTTTGCTTCTTACTCCTCCAAGTGACTAAATTGCCCCAGACATAGGTACAGTAACCCGAAGTAGACCTCCTATCTGTTAATGACCCAGCCCAGTCTGCATCTGAGAAAATCTCCACATCACGACTAACCCCCTTTTTGAAGAATAATCCTTTGCCTGGAGTCATCTTTAAGTAGCGTAGTATCCTATACACAGCTTCTTGATGCTCTTCTGTAGGCTCATTCATAAACTGGCTAACCTTACTCACTGCAAAGCTTATGTCAGGTCTTGTGTGAGATAAGTAGATCAATCTCCCAACTAGTCTTTGATATCTACCCTTGTCGATCGTAGTTGAGTCTTCTTTTGTGCCTATCTTGTTGAATGGGTCCATAGGAGTATCGGAGGGTTTGCATCCAAGCATCCCTGTCTCCTTTAACAGATCAAGGGTGTACTTTCGTTGTGAAATTGAAATACCCTTGCTTGACCTTGCTACCTCCATTCCAAGGAAATATCTCAAGGCTCCTAGATCTTTAATCTCAAACTCTCTGCTTAGAACTGTTTTAAGTCGAGATATTTCTTCTTCATCATTCCCTGTAACAATTATATCGTCAACGTAGACTATGAGGATTGTGATCTTACCGCCAGGAAGTCTCTTGATGAAAAGAGTATGATCAGATTGTCCTTGTAAATATTCCTCTCCTTTAATGACCTTGGTAAATCTCTCGAACCACGCTCTTGGGGATTGCTTAAGCCCATAGAGTGATTTCTGAAGTTTGCAAACTAGATTGTTGCTACTGGAATGCTTTAGACCTGGAGGAATTTCCATGTAGACTTCTTCCTCGAGATCACCATTGAGAAATGCATTTTTGACGTCTAGTTGATGCAAGCCCCAGTCAAGATTGACTACCAAAGATAGTAAGACACGGATTGTGTTCAATTTTGCAACTGGTGCAAAAGTCTCCTGATAGTCAATCCCATAGGTTTGTGTAAATCCTTTTGCCACCAGCCTTGCTTTGTACCGGTCTATACTTCCATCTGCCCTGTATTTGACATTGAAGACCCACTTACAACCCACAGGGCGTTTTCCCTGCGGTAATTTAGTAATCTCCCATGTGCCATTTTTCTACAGTGCTTGGATTTCTTCATTTACTGCCTTTCTCCACTCAGGATGTTGTAAAGCCTCTTGTACGCAATTCGGGATAGCAACATTCTCCATATTTACGATGAGAGCTTGAAGATTGGGAGACAACTTCTCATAGGACACAAATTTTGAGATGGGATGCTGAGTACAGGATCTTACCCCCTTTCTTTGGGCAACAGGCCTGTTGAGATCATCCATAGAGTATGTGTTATCTGTAGTGGAGGAAGATTCTATGCTACCTTGAATGACTTCAGTGGAATTTGGTCTCGGGACATCAGTTTGACAAGGCACAGGAGGAAGCTCAGGATGTTGATCCACTGGTTTAGGGTTCTTCTGACGCCTTGTGTAAACTTGAAGTTCCTTGCCCTTGGACTCCTTGTCTCCTTGAATTTGACTCGGCTCTGATGGTAGTTCACTGGAAATATTGGGTTCAGGTGCCTCTAAGGAAATGTCAGGCATGGACATGTCCCAAAATTGATATTCTTTCTGTTGGTTGACTGAACTCTCCCCCTGAATATGAGTTTTGGTATAAAAGGGCACATTTTCAAAAAAAAGTCACATCCATAGTGTTATAGGTTTTTCGAGTGATGGGGCAAAAACACTTGTACCCCTTTTGATGAGGAGAATAACCTATAAAAAGACACTTGACTGACTTCGGATCATGTTTACTTCGCTGATGAGAAGGGATATGGACATATGCACAACATCCAAAAACTTTGGGAGGAATATCGGTTATAATTCGAGTGTGAGGAAAGTTTTTGGAAAGAACCTGACACGGGGTATCAAAATTCAAGATTCTAGAAGGCATTCTATTGATTAGGTAGGTGGCAGTTAAAACTGCCTCCCCCCAAAAATGCTTTGGAACATGAGTGGTAAACCTAATAGATCGGGCTACCTCTAGAAGGTGTCTATTTTTCCTCTCTGCTATCCCATTCTGTTGAGGGGTATCTATACAGGAGCTTTGGTGAATGATTCCATTTTCTAGAAGGTAATTTCCAATTATGGAATTAAAATACTCCTTGGCATTATCGGTTCTAAACACCTGAATCTTGGCTTGAAATTGTGTTTGAACCATAGAATGAAAGGATTTGAAAAGGGACCCTGCTTCTGATTTTTCCTTCATAAGAAATACCCACGTAACTCGAGTATGGTCATCAACGAAAGTAACAAACCATCTAGCACCAGAGATATTGTGAACACGAGAGGGCCCCCAAATATCACTATGAATAATAGAAAATGGTTTTGATGGTTTGTACTTTTGGGGAGGGTAAGAGTTACGACAATGCTTAGAGAATTGACAAACTTCACATTGAAAAAACTTGGGATTTCTATTAAATAATGATGGAAACATCTTTGATAAGTACATAAAGTTTGGGTGTCCTAAGCGATAATGCAATAACATGATTGTACTTTCTTTATTTGAATCTAAAGACAAGTTTATTGTAGAGGAGGAAACATGATGTACTTGTGGGTCTTGCTTTCCTGCGGCCCTAAACCAGTAGAGTCCTTTGCTCTCCTTAGCATTGCCAATCATCTTCCCCGAAGCCAAATCCTGAAACGAACAATGAGTGGCAGTAAATTTAGTTATGCAATTTAAGTCTTTTGTAAGTCTACTGATAGACAGTAAATTGCATGAAAGATTGGGAACCAAAAGAACTTGGTTAAGAATCAGTGTCTCAGAGATGAGCACTTTCCCAATACCAGTTACCGCGGAAAGGGAACCATCTGCAATTCTAACTTTGTAATTCTCGTGGCAGGGACTGCAATCATGGAGTAATGATACATCACCTGTCATGTGATCAGAAGCTCCAGAATCGATGATCCACCCTGATGAATCCTCGGCTTTTGTATGTAAGGCAGTTAGGAAGTTACCTCTTTGAGCAGTGGATGCAGTTGAGATAACCGGGTTAGGAGAAGATCCTTGACTGAACATCTTTTGCAGCCACTCTACTTGTTCTTTGCTGAAGAGAGTCGAACCATTTGCACTCCCTTCTTTTCCATCTGAGTCAGCCACGAAACCACGTGCCTCCTTTTCCTTGTTTGATTTCCAGTCTGCGGGCTTCCCATGTATTTTCCAACACGTTTCTTTGGTGTGACCTGGGCGACGGCAATGATCACACCATTGTCTTCCTTTTTTCTGCCGAGCATCATAGGAGGAAGTGGATCCACGGGAGACAAGGGCCGACCCTTCTTGAGTATTAGTGGTTCCTTGAGAGACCAGGGCCGATCCTTCCGGGGTGTTTGAGGATGACCGAGTACCCATCATCAATTTCTTTCTGCTTTCTTCTCTTCTCACCTCTGAGAAGGCTTCTCGAATTGTTGGAAGTGGCTTGGTACCAAGGATTCTCCCCCTTACTTCATCTAGGGATTTGTCTAATCCCAGTAGGAACTTGAACACCCTTTCTTTTTCAATGATCTTCTTGTAACGGCTTGCATCTCCGGGGGACTCCCAATCCAGATTCTCAAACACATCTAATTGTTGCCACAAACGACTAAGAGTGTTATAGTATTGAGTCACAGTCATCTCACCTTGCCTTAGATCATGCAGAGCTCCCTTGATATCAAACAGATCAGCGGTATTGTCACTGTCCGAGTAGGTTTCTTTTGCTGCTGTCCAAATCTCATGTGCAGTATCATAAAACAGAAAATTTTGACCAATTTCTGTGTCCATTGCATTGATCAACCAAGACATAACCAGATTGTTCTCGGTATTCCACACCTTGAACTTCTTATCATCCTTCTTCGGTGACTCTGTGGTGCTGTAGAGGTATTCATCCTTACCTCTTCCTGTGATGAACATCAAAACAGCCTTCGCCCATTGATGGTAGTTGTGACCGGTTAACTTGTGCCTTGTGATCAGAAAAGACGAACTTTCTGCTCCACCATTGCTCACGAGTTCTTGGCCTGATACAGTTCCAACGACGCTCCTGCTTGTTTCTGAGGCCATAGAGGATGGACTACTGCCTAAGAGAACACTGATTTGGAACGAAGGAGGATAGGTTTGCACCCAGAAACCGAGAAAAAAAAAGTCAATATGGTTTCAAGTTTCACCAGAAAAAGGGATTAGGGGCTGTGTTCTGGTTTGCATCAGAACTGAAAAAAAACTGGTCCAGGCAGCCTTGCTCTGATACCATGAAGAAAAACAGAGAGAATTTTTCTTCTTTATTTCATCATCCGAAACATACATTTATACAGAAAAAGGAGATTACCGACAGCTGGTAATTCCCTGATTTACTCTGTCAAATCCTACAGGAAAGGAAAACTAATTAGCTAGTTATGGAAACTAATCTACAGCTATTTACAGCCTAGCAGATCTCCTATTTACAGCCCATTACTGCCTAATATTCCGGAATTCCACAATTTTTCTCACCAATTCTTGCTTTTTTTTCTATTAAAAAACTAAAGACCTCGCCGCTTTTCTACATCAATGATTTTGTTGCAACTAAGAATCAGATTGCGGATTGTCACTTACTCTAGTTATGAACTTTATACTCTATTAAACAGTGTCTACTTTCTGCGTGCTTGTGTCGTATGTATATGTTCATTCCTGCATATGTAACGTGTGTGTGCTAGCATATTTGTCCACATATGTGTACTTGACATGGTCCAGTCATGTCCCCTCCAACTATATAGTACATAAACTATAGATTTAACAATATATTTGTTAAGCTTAGTTACTTAACTCTCTCTTGAATTGCAGGATTTTGCGTGCATTGCAATTTTTTTAGCTAGGTTAGAATCGCCAGAGTAACTTAAACCACATTCATGTGCGCCTTTTTTTTTCTTCCTTGCAGTTTCCGGAGTTCATAACTTCGTTTTTATCACGACTTTCTTGGCCATCCGTTGGGGGTCCTCCTGCAGCACCGAGTAGGGGAAATTTACCATCATTTGCAGGTCGCCCAGTGGAGGCAAGTTATCAGTTTCTTTCTAGTCATTAGTTTTGATTCACTCTCCACACAAGTCACTCTGACCGCACATGCAACATGATGTGAAGTATTGAAAGGTTATTTAATGGCAGGGGGGTAGTGTTACTGATATTAGGATCGGGATTACACAATAGTTTTCAAGTTTTACTTAAAGTTTTACTTCACCAATCTGAACATTTGCTGGGAGATAACAAGAGTATATAATTGTGATATTAATTTGCGTAATTAATAACTGATTTCCTGCACATCTTTGCTTTCAGAGAAATTACCCTTCTTCTATGCCGTCTGCTATGGAGCCATCAGAAGATTCCATTGCCACTCTAGTTTCAATGGGTTTTGACAGGAACAACGCTAGGCAGGCACTGGTGCAGGCTCGAAACGATGTGAATGTTGCCACAAACATTCTTCTTGAGGCGCAATCCCACTGATTCTGTAGAGATTTTTCTTTGATTATGGGACTACTGAAATTCAGAAGCTGAATTCCAATCATTAATCCAATTCTAATGGTCAGACAATTTTGCTTGCTAGGGTGATTGAGCCGATATGCTTTCTGGAGATACAAAAGCACTCGCGGCATCATTCTTAGGGACTTTTTCCTTCTCTTCTTTATTTTCCTTGTAGCTCAAGGCAACTATGTGTAGACACACCAATGCCTTGAAAGAGTTTTTAGGAGCTTGTAAAATATGTTTATAACCATATTGGAAACATGGGGAAGGAATTAATCCTCTTCTGAGGAGAATCAGAGATGTATAGTTCCTGATTTAATGCTTTCTTTGAACAATCTTTGTTTTCATATGGGCGATTTCGTATTAGCCTTTTGCGGATTCATGGATGCACAATTTTTGTTTTGCATTTGCAGAAGTGCACAAGGCAGAGTAGGCATTCTGTGCATGATTAAACATCACCATAGACAGGTAATTACTCTATTATAGGTGCCACAAAGCTTATTTAAGGCGAAAATATGCGAGCTTGGAGAAAATAAGGACTGTAAAAAGTTGATTTTAGCCCCAGGCAAAAATAAGCCAGCCATTAGGGGTGTTTTTCTTTTTTCTTCTCTAAACCATTTATGATGGTGGGGTCCAAAGACTGAAGCAAAAAAAATTGAAGGAACAAAGTTATATTCATAACAATCTCGGAATTAACTAATAACCGAAACTAACCAGTCTGTCTGGTATTTTATGCATTGTAATGTCTTGTAACATCTACCACAAAAGCGGGAAAAAGAATATGATACCTTCATGTAGGAAATTTCCATGACATACAATAATCAAATCATTTAAGTAAAAACTAGTAAAGCTCAAGAACCGTAAATCCCACATAGGGTACACTTATTTTGGCTCCAACCTTCACCATCGGAACCTCAAATTCATTGAAAACAAAAGGATTCAAAACCTTCCACGCCCTCTCTTACGAGAGTGAGCGGGTTGACTTGAAACTCGCATACCTTGTGGAATGCTATCATGAGTATGCTAATGTAAAGGTATAGAACCCTACCATGGTAGGGGGGAATGAGCAGAAAGTTTTGGACTTGGACATACTTAGACAGTGCTTATGTCTACTCGGCTTTTGTGGATTTGAAAGGCGGGGGTGATCCAGCTACCACAGCTGCATTGAATGCCTGACCAATTAAAGTAGCCCAACCGAGCGTCACAATGAGCACATGACAATTTGCCTTCCAATGCACCTTCTTCAACTGAAATGACATAACAACCACCAAAGATCAGACCACTTCAAAGTTCAAACGCGTTTTATGTCACTGACCAACCACAAACTTTAGGGCGTGAACATCTAACAATATTAGCTTTGATAACTAGGATCCATATCAGATATTAGATTATATGCCGCACATGCATCTACCGATGAATGACAGCTGAATAAAGTTTTTACACAAACATAGCAGAGTAACCAACCAAAAAAAAAAAAAACCTTCTATATATCAAGTACCTAACTATACCAGATTCCATATGCTTTTACTATTGGCCCATTTGGGTCATATGCTTGAACAGAAATTCAAATTGTCTAAATGTTTGTAAGAGAAAACGTTGTAACAAAAAGAGATCTGAGCTAAAACTTTTTGGTTCAAAAGAAACAAACAGAGGCTAATCCTCTCATAGAGTAACTGGTTCTGATTACATGTATAATAGCATATAAGAAAATATAAATATAAGATGAGAGGTCACTACTAGTGTAGAAATTCAAACCAGCCGGCCATATAGGGCAAGTTAGTTGTTCCCTATTTTTGTGGATCTAGATTATCTAGAGATTTTATTTGGTGTATATAGCTGTATATTTCTTTCCTTAAAAGTAGGAGTAGTTCCTAGAAATCAGGATCAATTCAAATGGATCCTTGTGTATAAATATACCCGAATTCATCATAATAAATAAGAGAGAGAATTCCAATTCTGATCTCCTTCATGGTATCAGAGCCTCCGGTTATTTCAAACCCTAATTCTCATCTCTCTGGCCGCCGGCCCTAATTCCTATTCCCGGTTCTTTCCCAACTTCGAGTCCTTCCTCTTTCTCTCTCGGAAATCTAGTCCATCATGGCAGAATCCGAGCAGACCTCCAGGGACTCATCCTCACCGACCACTCCATCTCCCAACAACTCTCAACCCTCGCTCAACCCTCAGATCTCTCCCGAAACCACTGCCAACCCTATCATCAACCACAAACTAAATGGCCACAACTATCTCCAATGGTCTCACTCCATGATGATGTTCATCAGTGGGCGAGGCCGTGATGATTACCTTACCGGTATGGCTGTCCAACCGGATTCCAGTGACCCTAAGTTTAGAACCTGGAGGGCAGAAAACAATCTGGTTATGTCTTGGTTGATTAGTTCGATGACTACTAAGATAGGTGAGAATTTCCTCCTTTACACTTCAGCCAAAGAAATATGGGACGCAGCCCATGACACCTTCTCCAGCAGTGAGAATACCGCAGAACTCTTCCATGTGGAGAGTATCCTACATGATCTAAGGCAAGGGGAAAATACAGTCACCACTTTTTTCACCACCCTTACACGGTATTGGCAGCAAATGGACCTCTTTGAATCACACGAATGGAAGTGCCCTGATGACAGAATCTACTTCAAACGAATAGTAGAGACCAAACGCATCTTCAAGTTTCTTATGGGTCTTGATAAGTCTCTTGATGAGGTGCGAGGTCGAATACTCAGAACCAAACCATTGCCAAGTCTCCGCGAGGCCTTCTTCGAGGTTCGCCAAGAGGAAAGCCGCAAAAGAGTCATGATGGGGCAGTCAAATGCCCCCACAACCACTGATGGATCTGCCCTTGTGACTGCCAAAGACCACACAACCATGGCCGAGTCTGCTGCCTGTGCCGCCTGCGGGACGTTCCAGACTCCAGGAGATAACCGGCCACGAAGAGGACGCCCTTGGTGCGACCATTGTAAGAAAGCTGGTCATGTCAAAGAAACCTGCTGGAAACTACATGGTAAACCGGCAGATTGGAAGCCAAACAGGGCTATGCCTGACCGTGAGAGCCGAGTAAATGCTGCATCCCAGAGCCAAGTTTCCTTCACAAAGGACCAGCTGGAACTGCTTCAGCATCTACTCAGCAAAACCAGCCTGTCAATCAGCCCACAGCCGCCTGAAACAGGAAGCAAATCCGTGCACAGCAACGGAAACCAAGCCCTCCATGTAGCTCAGCCACCGTCCACGCCTTGGATAGTAGACTCAGGCGCGACTCAGGCGCATCAGACCACATGACAGGTGATAGATCACTTTTCTCAACTTATACTCCGTGTCAGAAGTATCAAACAGTACGGATTGCCAATGGTTCACGCTCGAGAGTTGCTGGATTAGGAACCATACACCTCTCGAGCAATCTTACCATAAACTCTGTGTTATTTGTACCTAACCTTGATTGTAACCTACTCTCTGTTAGCAAAATAAACCGGGATCTTCACTGTGAAACTAAATTTTTTGCCAAATCTTGTGTTTTTCAGGACTTGGGTTCGGAGAAGGTGATTGGCAATGCTGAACTGTGTGCAGGCTTGTATCTCCTCAAAGTAGACTCTTCTTCTGTCCCCGCTCAAAGCCACAATAAAGATAGTGTCAGGCCTCAGTGTTGGTCCATTCAGAGTCATGAGTCAATAAACCAGTCCAATAAGACCAATGCTATAATGTTATGGCACTACCGTCTAGGTCATCCAAATTTCTTGTATTTGAAATGTCTATTTCCATCATTATTCATTAATAAAGATGCCAAGTTATTTCAATGTGATGTATGCCAATTATCAAAGCACACTAGAAGTACATATATCCCACGACCATATACACCGACTCACCCTTTTTCACTTATCCATGGTGACATATGGGGGCCAACCCGAATTCCCAATATTTCTGGGGCTAGATGGTTTCTATTACTAGTTGATGACCACACCCGGTTGAGCTGGACTTTTCTCATGAAAGACAAAACCGAAACTAGCCAAATCTTCAAACACTTTCATGCCATGATCCGCACCCAATTTCAGGCCGCCATCCAAGTGCTCAAAACCGATAATGCACGAGATTTCTTTAACTCAATTCTCAGCCCTTATCTCCAAACCTCTGGCATTGTCCACATAAGCTCATGCGTGGACACACCTCAACAAAATGGTGTGGCCGAACGCAAGAATCGCCATATCCTTGAGGTTGCTCGCTCACTACTCTTCCAATCAACTGTGCCTAAGAAATTATGGGGTGAGGCAGTCCTCACCGCCACATACCTCATCAATCGGATGCCCTCACGTGTTCTTAAATTCAAATCTCCAGTCAAAACATTCCTTGCCTCCTATCCTAACTCACATTTACTCTCCCAAATTCCTCTCAAAATATTCGGATGCACTACATTTATCCACATCTACCCTCACAGCCGAGGAAAACTTGATGAAAGAGCACTCAAATGCATCTTCCTCGGCTACTCACCAAACAAGAAAGGATATAAGTGTTTTTCCCCTCTTACCAAAAAATTCTATCACACCATGGATCTCACCTTCTTCGAAAATAAATCATTCTATCCCAATTCTGTAATTCAGGGGAAGACAACCACCGCACATGAATCACAAAATTGGGATTGGACTTCCCTCATTGATTCGGTACCAAGTCCAAATTCCTATAACCCGGTGGACCCTCTAGCCAACCAAATCCCAGCAGAATCCAGCCGGCCTCTAACCAATCCGCAACCTCCAGCAGGTTCCAGCCGACCCTCAAATCCACATACTACCTCTCCAACATCCCATGAGTCTCTCAAATCTCCCAAATCATCCTCCCATGAGTCTGTAATGTACCCAAAACACCTTCTACCTGATGAGGAAGTAAGAGTCTACACTAGGAGACAACAATCTCAGCCGCCTGCCCAGAATCAGCAAAACCAGCAACTGAATCCGAACTCAAGAAGCCCAGAAACAACACAGGATGAGGCTGAAATGAGTGTTGAAACAGTGACAGGTGGGGATCCAGAGTCAAACTTACCAATTGCTCAGAGAAAAGGAGTCCGTTCATGTACTCAACATCCCATCCGCAACTACATGACCTACTCCAAACTGTCACAGAGATTCAGGGCATGTGTGACTGCTCTAGATGATATCCTGATTCCCAGAACAGTCCATGATGCATTACGGGTTCCCAAATAGAGAGATGCTACTCTAGAAGAATTCCATGCCCTAGAGAAGAATGGTACGTGGGTCATAACAACTCTACCACCTGGAAAGAAAACAGTGGGGTGCAAATGGATTTTTTCAGTAAAACAGAAAGCAGATGGAGGTATTGAACGATTCAAAGCTCGCCTAGTAGCCAAGGGCTACACCCAATCGTAAGGAATTGACTATCAGGAAACATTCGCTCCCGTAGCCAAACTCAATACCGTGCGAGTCCTGTTATCCATTGCCGTGAACCAAGATTGGCCCTTATTTCAACTAGACGTGAAAAATGCCTTCCTGAATGGAGACTTAGTAGAAGAAGTGTATATGGATATCTCACCTGGCTTCGAAACAGATCAAACGCAAGGCAAAGTATGTAGACTACGCAAGTCACTATATGGGCTCAAGCAATCACCTCGGGCATGGTTCGACAGATTCACAAGGGTACTAAAGCAAGATGGCTACTTACAGTCCCAAGCCGATCATACTCTATTCTTCAAACATTTCACCGATGGTAAGATCACTATACTAATAGTATATGTTGATGATATAGTCCTCACTGGGAATTATGACGAAGAAATAAGGAGACTCAAGCTTCTACTGTCAAAAGAGTTTGAAATCAAAGACTTGGGACATCTAAGGTACTTCCTGGGAATGGAAGTAGCAAGATCAAAGGCTGGAATTGCAGTATCCCAACGAAAGTATGTCTTGGATCTCTTAAAGGAAACCGGCATGATTGGATGTAGACCGGTGGACACTCCTATGGATCCTAACACAAAGTTGATGCCTCGAACTGAAGAGATGGCTGTGGATAAAGAACAATATCAACGCCTAGTTGGGAAGCTAATTTATTTAACTCACACACGTCCTGATATCAGTTTCGCAGTCAGCCGTGTGAGTCAATTCTTAAGCAACCCTTCGGTCTCCCACATGGAAGCAGTGTATCGAGTTCTTAGATACCTTAAGAGGGATCCTGGAAAGGGTCTAATGTTCAAGAAGACTCTCAATCACTCTCTAGAGGTCTACACAGATGCGGATTGGGCTAGATCCCCTAGTGACCGAAAATCAACTTCCGGGTATTGCTCCTATGTGTGGGGAAATCTAGTGACATGGCGGAGCAAAAAACAACAGGTGGTAGCACGCAGCAGTGCTGAGGCAGAATTCCGAGCCTTAGCTCAAGGCATTTGCGAAGGAATATGGTTAAAACGGCTACTAGATGAACTCAAAGTGAGCATCTCTGGTCCTATAGACATGATGTGTGATAACCAATCAGCCATAGCCATTGCCAAAAACCCTATCCATCATGATAGAACGAAGCACGTTGAGATCGACATACACTTCATCAACGAGAAGATAGAGAGCAATGTTATTTCACTAAAACATGTTCTATCTAGATATCAAGCGGCAGACATTCTCACAAAGGCTCTCTTTCGACCGAACTTCATTGAACTAAGTTCAAAACTTGGTTTAATGAGTATATACCAGCTAGTTTGAGGGGGAGTGTAGAAATTCAAACCAGCAGACCATATAGGGCAAGATTAGTTGTTCCCTATTTTTGTGGATCTAGATTATCTAGAGATTTTATTTGGTGTATATAGCTGTATATTTCTTTCCTCAAAAGTAGGAGTAGTTCCTAGAAATCAGGATCAATTCAAATGGATCCTTGTGTATAAATATACCCGAATTCATCATAATAAATAAGAGAGAGAATTCCAATTCTGATCTCCTTCCAACTAGTTCCTACACCTCCTTCCCCATAAATTACGATATATGACAGAAAGGATGTTTTTCTTGATTGGTAGGGATAATGTTTCCATGTCGATATAAACAGAGTGATGGAAAGGATAATGTCAAAAGATAATAAATTCAATGATTGGTAAGGAGCATTTGTATGCTTCTAAGCTTTTCTGTGGCATGACATACTGAAAGGCAGACTCGTTTAACTTCGCCTCAACATTTGCACAAACCTAAGAATAAAGTACTGAGGGTAAGAATTACAAATTGGCATATTAGCTTACCTGGTGTCATCCACTGTAGAGGCTCAACAAAAACGGAAGAGCACTCAGACTCCCCAGACTTGTTGAATGGGTTTCCACCTTTTCGCTTGTGCCAATCAAAGGATGTCTCACCCTCACCTGGAATATGATCCACAACATTCTCCTGCAATGCAACTGCTCTCCGGCATTTCTTGCAGCGGAATGCAGTTCTGCAAAGATTTCCTGCATCTGAAGGAGCTTCTGCTTCAGAAGAAACCTCCGCAGGCAATCCAGGATCCGCACCAAGTTTAGAACTGTCTATTCTCTCTCCACGATTGTAGGATTCACCTACAATTATGGCAAAAGCATAGTTCTAAGTTACAGCTGCAAAACAGAACTCAAGTTTGGTTTTCCCAACGAACCATGCTAAATGAATTAGACAAAACAAAAATAGATGAATATATAAAACACTAAAAGCTACCATGGTTTACACCATTATAAATTGGGCTACAAGAAGAATTCTCCAAACATGAAAGTTTTCATAATTTCTAAGTAAAACAGGGTTTATATGAATATTCTGTCCTAGGGACATCAATAACCCTCAGCTTTTTTTTTTTTTTTTTTTTCATTTGCTGACTAACTCGCCTTGGCACAAGTTACATGCAATGAAGTTTATAAATTTCTTGCTATACATTTAAAACAAATTTGAAATGCAAGATGGATGTGAGGAAATGATAGCAAACATCACCAACATAAAAGTATAATTGCACCAGTACTTATTTATTACAGTGGTTCTTAGGCTTCAATGCAGCTATCAAATGTTTCGTACTTCCTATAATCATCAGAATTTTGTGTAACCATAATCTAATTCACATGCACTATTACCAGAGTGGAGGGCAGAAAGGAAAGCAAGATACTCCTTTTCACTGGATACCAGATACCTTTCACCAAACATGTTAGATACTACTGAGCAAAACTATTGTTACACTCAAATGTTTGGAGTGGCTAGACAACTGAAACCTTAGTCCAGTAATACAGGACCAGTTCAGTAATTGCTTCTAAAAACCTTTATGTTACAAATTACGCAACTGTATCATGAAATATTTACCATCTTATGTAAAGGGATGTATAAATAAGTACACGATATTACTGCAAATTGCCAGAATAAAGTTACATCATCTTTGTTTTCTATCATACAAAATCTTATAACAAGTACTACTAGCACCTATACTAAAGAAGTTATAAACTGAAAAGTATTAGATATAAACTCTACATATCAAGTGAATCTAAAAGGAGAATAAGTTACACAAGAGACAAATTACCCAACACTTTTAGGCGAAATCGCTTATATATGGTGCTAGCACGATTGACCTTGAATCCCATTTCCTCAAACATTTTTAGCTGCAACCACATAAGAGAGGAAAAATCAGAATTGGCTTAATATTAGGAGATGATCGGCAGGTGTAATGCCATCTTATAAAATAATTTGGCATTGGACGGCCTTGCGTCACCTGATCCAAAAAACCATCATTTGGGCAAACAAACTCACAGCTTTGCCGCAGGGATTCTAGTGCATCTGCAGTAATGATGCATAAGGAAAAAGCAAAGGAAAGACAAAATATAAAATAATACATTTGACAAAGAAATCTACAAAGCTTGAACTATATAAACAAAAGTGCTACCCCGAGTGTCCAAAAATACAACAGAATGGGTAAAAACAAATTCCACATCACAATGCTTCAAACAAACAACATTGGTTCGCACCTTCTTGAGAGAGATGCTCGGTTCTCATCAGATATGCTGTGATGATAGCTGCGCTGCAACAAGGACAGGCAAAGAAGGGGTTGATAATCACAATTATATAGAAAAACATATCTAAAAAAGCCATATACTTCAAACTAAAGAAGTCAGAGCTTGGTAATTTCACAAGCATCAAGGCAAAAAAACGTATACTGCCTCGGAACAAAGTTGTACCTTCTTGACACACCGGCAAAACAGTGCACCAAAACCGAACCTTCTTTTCTACTTTTATCAATGAAATTCAAGCAAACGTCCAAATGATCCAACAAATTCTCACTCTCCATATCTCTCATTGGCACCGCCATCCTCACCAGCTTAAAGTCCTTCCCTGCATATTCCAACGAGTACAAAAGCTTCCCGGGTGACAAAGCACTACTTGACAGATCAACTGAATCATCCTCAGAAGCAGCACCAACATAAACCTTCTTAATTTCCTTCGCCGGGATTATGAGACCGCTACGCCATTCAGAGAAAATCGAGATCGATGCTGAACTAAGCATAGACAGAATATGTGTGATCTCACTGCTACCACTTTGGAGAACTTCTGCAGCGTCCCCGATGTTGCCAATGAATAGATGCTCGCGGACTAAGTACGGCATCACGGCAGACAACTAATGACTCTTGCAAAAATGGTTGCAAACTCCTAAACTCAAAGTATTAGGGGGGGGAAAAAACAAAATACTTACAATGCTAAAATACATTTAAGCTGATTAATACTACTTGAGCTTGAAACAGAAAGTAATTCACAAAATGGAAATTGTAAAATTTGGTTGGCAATGAAATCCATAAATTCTAAATTACAAATTCAAAAAAAAAAAAATTAATAAAAACAATTCTTCCTTTTATAATACTAACAAGCATTTATGAACTGGCTTGCGATACAAAATTTGATTGGTAAGAACTAAGGAAGTCCCCTGGATCCTAAATTCCGAATATTGGGGAAATAATCAAAAAATAAAATCTTGCCTCGTTTAGACTGATTACTCTTCAGCTGGAAATGGGAATGCAAAAACTTCATTATTGATAAATCTCATGAAAGAAAATTCACTTTTCCATTACTACAAGAACTAGTCGACTCTGTTATGATGAATTGTTCATATTTTCAGAGAGGACAACAGTATTAATGAGAATAATAACGATTATAAACACCATTTTCGAAACGAATAGTGAACTCACTTCTAACATACACACAAAAAAAAAAAAAAAAAAAAAAAAAAAAAAAAAAAAAAAAAAAATTAAATTAAATTAAAACAAACTGAAATAACTTCGATATTCATAAATTTTAATCAAGGAAAGCATGGAATTGTTGAAAAATAAAAATGAAAAACCATACCTTGAAATTCAAAATATTCCGTCGAAGAAATGAAAGCCCTTTTTTTATTTTTTATTTTTTAACTTTCGGCTTTTGTTCGATTAACATAAATTTGTGCATTATATATATAGTGGTACGCACGTGTGAGTAAATGCTGCACGGCTTAATAGACTGGCTGGCACGTGCGGGCTCCTTACTTCTAGTTTTGGGATGCAACGTGTCAAAGATAAAGGCGTGGCATATGCGTGTGAAGGAGGGCCCCACCAAATTGCTTTCGGTTATGGACGGTGCTCGTGCTGGCCTGTCTCTGACGTGGCACGATCAGCATCTTCCACTCCTTGGATTGGTTGATCCATAGTTGGAGAGTACATGTTCTTTTCCGTATTAATCTAAGACAACCTAATTGCTAATGTATCAATTTTAACCCTAAATATAGTATATACGGATTTTAATACCAACAATGACATTACATTGAAAAGTGTTTTCTGTTGGCCCGTTCACTTTACTGATTCGAGTTTATAATTTAAGTTGAAATGTGATTTTATATGAGAGATTTTTACTGTAGTAAAAAAGTTAGATGTGACTGTTTCCGAGAGCTTTTTACTATAGCAAAATTTAAATTATAAAGTCAAATCGGTGAAGTAAACAGGGCTTTAATCTTTACATACTAAAATGATGTTGTATTAGAGATGTTCTTATACTAATGGAAAGTCTTAAACTCATTCTTACTTCCTAAATAGTAAACCAAATTCCATTTTAGATTTGACTTTTAAAACATCTCAAAATAAGTCATTAATTTAAAAAAAAATAAATTGTCTGAAATTAACTATCTCATCCATTTGCTCGTTGAAATATGAATGAAAAGGACATTGCTTCATTATTAGAAGTTGTGCCCTAACATATAGAAGTATTAAATTAACTCTCACTAAACAACGCATAGTCCACACATTTTTTCGTCTATATTTTAGCAATCGAATGGGCGAATGACTAATTTATTAAAACTTCATAAATCAGAAACTCGTTTTGTGACATTTTAAAAATTAGAGATCGAAATGTGATTCACCCAATACTTTAGGGTTTAAAATGAGACGAGAAAAAAAAATATCTTGAAATATCTCTATGTCCTTTAGTGAAAACCGTTATACATGAGATACATGCCTGTCGGCGTCAATCAATCAAGTTCATTCATTATGACATGACATCCTAATAAGAACAAAGCCACGTTAACGAATGACTAAACCACGTTAACTCTCACTAAACCATGCATAGTCCACCCATTTTTTCATCTATATTTTAGCAATCAAATTGGCAAATGACTAATTTATTACAACTTCATAAATCAAAAACTAGTTTTGTGATATTTTAAAAATTAGAGATCAAAATGTGATTCGGCCAATATTTTAGGGTTTAAAATGAGAAGAAAAAAAATATCTTGAAATATCACTATGTCCTTTAGTGAAAACCGTTATATATTGGATACATGTCTATCAGCGTCAAGCAATCAAGTTCATTCATTGTGACATGACATCCTAATAAGAATAAAGTCACATTGACGAATGACTAAACCACGTTAATTCTCACTAAACCACGCATAGTCCACACATTTTTTCGTTTATATTGTAGCAATCAAATGAGCGAATGACTAATTTATTACAACTTCATAAATCAAAAACTTGTTTTGTGATATTTTAAAAATTAGAGACCAAAATGTAATTCGACCAATATTTTAGGGTCTAAAATGAGACAAAAAGAAAAAAAAATATATATCTTAAAATATTGTTATGTCCGTTAGTTAAAACCGTTATACATGAGATACAAGTCTGTCA
Organism: Morus indica; assembly: GCA_029231665.1. Taxonomy (NCBI): domain Eukaryota; kingdom Viridiplantae; phylum Streptophyta; class Magnoliopsida; order Rosales; family Moraceae; genus Morus; species Morus indica. Next base: position 234,641 of record JACAGA010000089.1, read on the forward strand.
GCGTCAAGTAGTCAAATTTATGACATGACATCCTAATAAGAACAAAGCCACGTTGACGATAAATAATTTTTTTCTGGAACTTTCTCATAAGTGGATCTTCTTTCCACGTTACTTGTGTTGTTCACTCTCGAATTATAATGAAATTGAAAGTCGCAATCCTGCGTTATATAGACCACTGAGGACAGAGACGGGTAAGTAATTCATATAATTAAGGACATTTTCTGAGAGCTACTTTGTAAACCTTAAGGTTAGGTTGGTTTCTTTATCAAGTGGCTTTAATGGTTTTATACAATAAATATTAGGGAAAATTAAGTGGATGACTGGTTTCCGCTTTTTCCCCTTTTAATCAATTATATATATACATATATATATATATATATATATATATTGACTAAGTAAACTTTCTCCTAGGTTTTACAATGATCAATCACTAATGTTTTATCACTAATAAAATGATTTATCACTTATTTACCAATGGTTCATTAGTGATTGATATTAATCTATCATTGACTAGTATTAATAAACCATCAGAAAAAACCGTCAAGTTAATTAGTAATAAACCACATATCAGTAAATCACTCGTTTAACTATTTCTAAAAACGGTAGTTTTCCAAATAAATCAAAAGGTAATTGGCATGCATAGTCTATAACTTATTTAGCTAGTGACAATTTAGTTCCTATTTTTTAATTTTAGCATAATAGTCCCCAACGTCATTAAATTAGTGCAATTAAGTTCTTCCCGTCAAACTCTGTCAAATTTTAAACGGCTTTATACAAGTGATCTTCAGGCATATCACTTTTATAATAAAAAATCTAGATGGCATGTCAATAATAAAGAAATTAATTATTTGGTGTTTGGAAAGTGAGATATGCTTAATGAATCTCATTCCCAGCATAATTGTGAGATTGAACAAACAGCCCAACAAGATAGTTCTGCACTGTATGTATCTATGCATACCTGAAAAAAAAAAAAAAAAAAAAAAAAAAAAAAAAAAAAAAAAAAAAAAAAAAGAAAGCTGATAGCTGTGAAGCCATATGAAGAAGTCAAACAAAACAAATAAGGAAAAGAAATAGTGAAAGAAGAAAAAAGAAAAGAAATAATTACATAAAATGCTTAATATTGAAACAATATTTATAAAAATATCGACTAATACACAATATTACAAAAATGCTGATTTGATTTTTGTAAGGCATATTTTTTCCAGTATTGCTTTTATTATATATTTTAGGCATGTTTTTCTATGGTTAGTTTGTTTTCTTCTTTTAGTCAGATTTTTGCTGATTATGCTGATTTTTTTTTTTTTTTTTTTTTTTACGGGTTTTTGTTATCCCCTTATTTCATCTTTGAATTAATTCGTTTGCGTGCCTTGTGATCTATGGCTTTTTTCACGAGAATTTCCCGGCAGCATGAAGAAAAAGGTCGTGTCCTTCAACACCGGTCGAATTCTGACAAAAAAAAAAAAAAAAACCTCATTGCCACAATGATCATTTCTAAAATCAAAATCAAAATCAAAATCGATACTTTATTTTCTTACATTTTAGCATGTTGAATGAGGTTGCCTATTATGTTGTTTACATATTTATTTCCTTTTCTTTTTCATTATGTGAGGATGTAAAAGTCTATGTCCTTATAATAGCGGAGGATTTTCTAAATAAATTTAAAAAATAAAATAGGTATTTTTTAAAATCAAGTGCTCACAATAGACATTTATGTAAATAATTCAAAAGAAAGTGGAAAGAATATCTGGTCCATGTTCTGTCGTTTTCAATGACATGGCCGTTGTTCTGTCGTTTTAAAATCAAGTTCTCTTTTTTTTCTTTTTCTTTTTTTTTTTTTGATAAACTGCTCACAACAATAATGCAATCCCAAAAGGATTTTTTTTTTTTTTTTTTAATTTCCGGATTAAACCCGAAAGCATGTTGATGGGGTGTTGATGGACCCCTCCTTTGCCATGATATTTATTGGAGGAATCTTGAGGAATGCCCTCTAAAGAGTTGATTATTGGATTTATACCCTCCGATATTTGAGCTTCGGATTTATACCCCTTCTAATCTGTTACTGAAATTGCTCATGATCAAAAAGATAATCAACAAAATTACAAGTGATAACATGTACCAAAAGCTGCCGAAAGACAATCTATGATCGCCGATGCTAGTAGCCAAATAGGAATTTGGTAGATTATATTTCATAATTTACCAGATTATCTTTTTATTTTCAACTAAAAAACAATCACCAAAACAGATGACAAAAGTTCAATATTAAGTCATAATGACAGTTTATATCATGAAATCAACATCAAGTCTCTTATTTTGATGAAAAAAATCCTCAAGGTCTGGGATTTGGCCAATGGTGTTCGGACGCTGCATCTAGAGAAACTGATGAATGGCCTCCACTTAAGATGAATGGTGTGGGAAGCGATGACGGTGAAAATCAATCTGATCTTTGGTCTCACCAAGTAACGACGTCGATCTTTGTGGCTGTTCGCAACTGATCTAAACTGGTGGAGCTTGGTCAGATCCATTTGTAAAATTAGAATGAAATTTTCAATAATTATTAATAATGTTAATATTATTTTATTTAATAAATATATTTTTCCTTTTTTTTAAGAATTTAAAGGTATAAGCTGAATCGTTTTATTACTAATTCAATAAAAGAGTTTGGATCTAGGTTAACGGCTCTATTCTCATTCATGATGCCTCTTACATATATGAGAAACTAGAATTTGCATATGATTTTGGCCACTGTGATACAACATTGGCAAGAACTTTGAGGGACAAACTGAATCATTTTATTAATAGATCGATGAAAGAGTTTGGGTCTAAGTTAAATTAAATTGGTAAGTATCTACATTGATCAAATGAATTTCATTATGATGGTAATTAGAAGTTATCTTGAAACAATTCATGGTATTCACTAATATTTATGAAATCAAAAATCACTAGATTGTTAGAGTTTGGGCCGCCGATTACCGAGGCTTCGATTGCTGGCTCCCCTGTCATTAGGTCAGTACTTTGACATGCCGACACTAGACAAGCATCAGTCCCCATACATGGTCTTAGGACTTTGCGAAGACCTATATTCTTAGTAACCAACCCCCTTTGTGAGGAGGCACATTTTCTCTTGACGTTACGGGGCTATTTTACTGAATTTCCTAGCGAGAGTTGTCTCACGCCCCTATGTATTTTCTACCTACCCACTTGTGTAAAGTTTGACCTAACCCCATAAGTTCACTAATTACTTAACTATTGGCGAGTCTTTTTGTCTTTGCATGTGTTGTCCAGAAAGAAAATGACTCGATGATTATTAGTTCTTTAAAATCAGGTGTTAAATTTTTTGTAAATAGGGATATCATAAAAGCTTCTTTTGAGAAATGGGCCAAACTAGGTCATTTCTCAAAAATAATAGCTTATGGGCCTGATATTATCGCTTGGATTTGGAACCTATACGCTGATGTTTACGATTTCAATAGCCAAACCAGTGATTTAAAGGGGATCTCTAGAAAAGTATTTACTACCCATTTCGGTCAGCTCTCATTCATCTTTCTTTGGCGAGTGGTATGTACTTTCATGGTGCTTATTTTTCTAATTACGAAGTATGGCTAAGCGATCCTACTTACGTTAGACTTAGTGCCCTGATAGTTCGGCCAATAGTAGGTCAAGAAATATTGAATGGTGATTTTTGTTTTTGTTTTTGTTTTTTTTTTCCAGATTTGGCAAGCATTTAGAATAACTAGTAAATTACAACTCTTTTAAAAAAATGCCGGCTACTACCATCTATGGAATAAACTATTTACTACTATAACGATTTAACACTTGACTAATTGCCATAATTTTTATTTATTTATTTTGCTTAAACTTTTTGCACATCTCTAACTTTAGCTAGCATGAGAAGGATGACAGAATCTATAACCTGTCGTTCAATTTCGGCAATGGCACTTCGCTCATCATGTTTTGCTTCTTTCGAGTGAAAAAAAGACGTGTTTAAAGCAGCTAAAAATAAATAAATAAATAAATAAAGAAGAAGAAGAGATATAAGCCTCTTTCACTTCGCGGATTCGAGTTTTTGATTCGAGCTGAGATGTGACATTTTCGGAGAGCTTTTTACTGTAGCAGAAAATTTTGATGTGACATTTTCTGAGAGTTTTTTATTGTAGAAACTTAAAACTAAAAACTCGAATTGGTGAAGTGAACGGGACCATAATTGTTTGAAGAGTTCGGTCGTTTAAAAGAAAACAAAACGAAGTCCATTTACTACTTAAATTGTGCTCCTCTTTATGTCGCAGGAGAGCAGGTCATTCTTTGCTTTAGCGAGTCCTAATCGTAATGAAACACAACAATGTTAAGGACTCATAACGTAATGTGGGCATTACTAATTTATAACAGAATCTGCTCATCACTTAAACTTTGGTCTTATAAGCATATAATTAATTAAGCAAGCATAATCTGAAGAAAAGTGCTAAAATCCAAATTCTTCTTTCAGTTTCGCCCTTTCACGCGCCTCCGTTTTCTTCTTGTTCTTCATGTCCGCGACTTTGAAGCTTGTGAACATGATGAGCAATAAGTAAGAAAGATGTGACCTTTAACATGAAACTCAAAGAACAAGAATCCAGGCCATAGTTATAGAAGCAAAAGGCAAAAGATTTAAGGATTAAATGTGTGTTTCTTGTTCTGTGTTGGCGCTCTGTTTATTTCTGGTTCTTTTTTTGTGTTTTCTTACTGCTCTCAAATAGGAAGAATCCGTTCATTTCACCGATTCGAGTTTACAATTCGAGTTTTACTACAGTAAAAAACTCTCAGAAATAGTCACATTTAATTTTTTTTACTATAATAAAAAGTTTTCACATAAAATCACATCTCAACTCGAATTAAAAACTCGAATCAGCGAACTAAACGGGCCCAAAATGACTATATGCCAAGAACCAAATTTAATGGATTATTTTTGCTCGTTTTCTTATGAAAAAAGAAATGAAAAAGAAGACAAAAAAAAAAAAAAAGAAAAAAAAAGAGAAGAAAGTATACATACATCCTTTCATTATAAACGGTTCTGCCCAACAGGGAAGCTACAGTTAATAAATTATTAATTTGAAATAAGAAGGAAGCAAGTAGAAGAAATCTATGCATGCTACATATCCATGTGATGAACTTCAAACCATTAGAGAGCCTCATTCTTCGAACAGATGACACATGGAATCCGCTAACAAACTAGCTCGAACAGATGACACGGAATCTGCTAACAAACTACCTTCTGAATGGTCTAAAAGAAACGGGCAGGAAATTCTCATCTTTAGATATTTTGAAAAATAAATGGAGGTAAGGAAAACAACCCCATGTTCTCATTTATAAAAACCCTAAATTCTTTACAAAATTCACAAGTATTCGGCCCCTCTTCCCCAGAAAGATTACGTTTCAGCACAATGCTTTTCAGTAATGTTCAAAACTTGGAAGGCTTTTTTTTTTTTTTTTTTTTTTTTTCCCCTTCCGTAAGGAATGTTGCCATCAACTTTGTTCTTCATCCCTTCCGTAAGGAATGTTGCCATCAACTTTGTTCTTCATCCCTTCCGTAAGGAATGTTGCCATCAACTTTGCTCTTCATCCAACGTATAGACAGGTATTTGCCATAATTTTGTGTTCTTCTTTGGATCATCGGTGAGGCTGCGATCCGAATCGTCTACCTTGAATGTACTAATAAATGTTTTGGCCCCCATCAAGATAAGCCTCTCGATCATGAATAACTGGTAGTTGTTCTCGATCACAGGATCCAGAATGTGGCTATAGTTTGATGAATATGCCAATTTGTACCTGAAAATAAGAGCCATTAACAACTGAAATAAGGAAGTGGTGATTTGTATCCCCAAAACGTTTTTTGGAGAGAATTTTCCTTTCAGATGATAGCATTACGTGAATCGTAACTCACCATGATCAACAAGAAGATATGTTGTAGAGAAGAGTTTGTTACCTCACAGCGAGAGGTGAAAAGAATCCTGGTGTCCTCTCATTTGAAGCAATAAAAAGAGTTCGTCCTTGTGGAACCCATTTTTCGATTCTGCGGAGAATAAACTCTGCCCGTGTATCCCTGTCAAGATGAGGATGCAGGGTCCTTTCGACTCCAAACCTGTCTTTCCTAGTTTTAATTTTATCACCGCGACGAACATGGATGGCATCATAATCGCCAAGAAGAGCTTTAATCTGGAAAATTATTTTTGCAAAATTTTAGATACGTGATGGAAGTATATTGCCAAATATCCTTGATAAGATGTACCAAAATATCCTCAAATATTGTGAGGAGATGGTCAACAGACAAAAGCAATGTTATTGAAGAATAATCCAGAAACATAAGCTCTTTTTTCTTCTCTTTTTAAGTTTAAATTCTATAAGGAAAGTTGGCATAAGTCGTATGTTAGCCATTTGACAGAACAGATGCAATGATTGTGTTAGGAACCCAAAAATCTGTGCTTTATTAAAAATACTAAAAATGGAAAATTACAGGATAAATGAGCGGTTTCAAGGACCCCCGACCTCCAAAATAGTGCACAGCACTAGACACTCTCTACAAATCTAATCATCCCCCTCATTAGCCACTAGACCCTTATTTATACTATTAAAAGACTACTAAGAAACAACTGCTAACTATCAGGTTCCTAACATTACCCCCGTCCCAAAGAATCACCTTGTCCTCAAGGTGAAAATCAAGAAATAAAATTGAAAAATAACACATAAATGATTAAGAACAAAAGGCTTTGTTAGTTCCTTGATTTGAGTCCTCAAATTGATGTTGTCCTCGTAAGTCACGTCTTCAAATTGGAGTCAATCAATTACTTTCTTCTCCATCTTCTTTGTATCTTGGAAAGCAATCACAAAATCTATCAATTCATTTGAAACTCTCTGCGCAAGCTCATCAATGGTCATAAAAAATATTAGCAAATCGATCCTCACTAAGGGAGTTTCCTTCTTAGCCAATCAGGACATAGACCTTCCAGCCTCAATCTCACCAATTTCTTCATACCCATCTGCAATCGTACCATTCCCAGCCCCAAATGCGTTAAAGTTTTGAGGCCTGACTGCCAATGTACCAGAATTAGGCCAACTAATATTGTAATTATGAGGCCCAACCCCAAAATTGACTCTGCTCATACCAAAAACACTAGACCCAGCCCACTTCCGAACAGAATTTTGGGATTCAGCCCTAAAATCGCCAGATTTCGCATCGGAATTCCCCGTCCTGGCCATCATCTCGCCGGAGCTAGCCCCAATGGCGTCAAAATCACAAAACCCAGCCTTAAGGGCGTCGGAATTCATGGACCCCACTCCAATTCCGTCAGAATCTTCCTCCGTAGCACCGGAACCAACCCCTTTCACGCCGGAATCGCGAGGCCCGGCCCAAACCGGTCCAGAATCAGCCCCAACTGCGACCGAATCAAGGCTGGGTTCCCTGTTCCGAGGGTACCCATGCCGTCCCAGCCTCAAAGCAAGCCTCTCCTCCTCTAACTCCGGCTCCCACTCCACTTCCCGTCGCCGACCAAGCTCCGCCGGCCCTCCCAGTGAACCCCGGCCACCTTCCGCCCTCATTCTGCCGTCGACTGGCTCATCTCACCGCCGACCTAGGCCTCCCGCCCCCAGATCTCGCGGGTAGTCGCGCGCCTCTAAGAGATCTAAGTCTCTCCGATGCCCGATCTCCCACTCGTGACCTCGGCCTTTGCGCATCGGCGCTTCCCGACAAAGATAGACCTAATTTGGTACCTCTACTTCGCCTGGGTCATCGCGATTTGGGATCTCTTCACCCCGATGAGCGCGATCTTGCCACTCGACGTGGTGGCCCAGGTCGGCAACCCTGGGCACCGGCCACGCCTCCAGCAGCGCCTCCATCCGCCATAGCGCCGCCTGCAAGTCACCCATCTAGTTCCGAACCTTCCCTACATGGTCCTAGAGTTTCCCCATACTCCCTCCATAAACCTTGAGATTAGCTCTTAGAGCAACTCTAAGTTTCTCTCTCAACTCAAAGAGCTCCATAGATCGTAGATGCTCTTATACCATTATTAGGAACCCAAAAATTTGTGCTTCATTAACAATACTAAAAATGAAAAATTACAGGATAAATTAACAGTTTTGAGGACCCCCGACCTCTAAAATAGTGCACAACACTAAACACTCTCTACAAATTTGATCATCCCCCTCATTAGCCACTAGACCCTTATTTATACCACTAAAAGACTACTAAAAAATAACTGCTAACTATTAGGTTCCTAATAGATTGACAACAAAGCCATGTCTATATGATGTTAGAGATAACGGCGACAATCTAAAACAAAATCTTACAACCTAAATTTCCTTTTTTTTTTTTTTTTTATCATTCAGATGATAAAGGCTCATTAAAAAGCTAAAACATAGAAAGGTAACACCAAAACCCTCATTCTAGTGAGAGCAACAGTGCCTAGAGAACAAAGGATATCCCGACCATGTTATCCTTGAAAATTTTCAAATCCTTAATAATTAATTATGGGTCTGGGAAAATGACAAGTTATACAGTTGCCCCCCGAACTATAAGTTTTGTCACAAAATGCCCCTCGAACTTTATTTTAGCTTTTTCTATGTGGACGAAATTCAAATCTTATTGGATTTAGTCAAACTTTGGATAACATCAATCTTATTTTCTGTTAGGATTTGTTTGTTTAAAAATTAGGATTAGCGGTTCAGTTTCAATTCCTTATCAGTTCCTTATTTTTTGGGATTGTTATTCCTATTGTAATCTATTTAAAGAGAAAAGTATTCATTAATAAAATAGACAGAATTTATTAGTTCTCTCTATTTTATATATGGTATTAGAGCCTAAGGGCTAATTTTTTCTCTCATGGCTGAACACGATACAACCATATCCTCCGGTTATAATACTGGATCAGCAACGTCTAGCCAATTCACGGCTGAAAGAAACTTTATTCAAATTGCTTCTCTTTCCGGGAGCGATACCTCCTTCTCCATATTATAGCCCACAAATTAGATGGAAAAAATTATCTACAGTTGGCGCAATCCGTGAAGATTGTTAGTTGTGGCCGCAGCAAATTAGGCTATCTTACTGGAGAACTTCCTGCTCCCAGCCCAACTGATCCGTCGTACAAGACATGGCTGGCAGAGAATTCTATTGTTCTCGCTTGGCTTATCAATTCGATGGACCTGAAAATCAGCCATCGCTATCTTTGGTTCAAAACAACCAAGGAGGTGTGGGATGCAGCCCGTCGGATGTACTCTGATCTCAGGAATGCTTTTCAAATTTTCGAGATCAGTTCGAAGCTGAAGGAGATGAAACAGGGGTCTAATTCGGTGACTCGGTATTTTTCTGATCTTCAAGATCTTTGGCAAGAACTCGATCTGTTTTTTGAAGAAGAGTCCACATGTGCTGAATGTAGTGTCAAGCAGAGGCGTAATCTTGAAAAAGAAACGAGTGTTTGATTTCCTTGCTGACCTTAATCGAAACTTGGACGAGGTACGAGGCCGAGTGGTGGCATGGGATCCTTTTCCCTCTACGGAAGATGCCTTTGCTGAAGTTTGTCGTGAGGAAGTTCGTCGGAAGGTAATGCTCACCGATGACATACCAGTACCTCCATCTGCACCAGAAGGGTCTGCCTTAGTGTCAAATAAATCCCACTCACACAGACAACATCATTCTAATCAGCGCCCAAGCAAGCAACCATGGTGCGATCACTGTAATCGTTTTGGCCATACTCGGGACAAGTGTTGGGAGATTCATGGAAAACCAACAAATTGGCAACCTCAGAAGAAGAATGATGGACGTGCATACCAAACTCAATCCGACCAAGACAAATCAGGCAACTCCGGCGTGTCTATTCCATTCAGCAAGGAACATATTGAACAACTCCGTAGGCTTCTCAATCAGCCATCCGTCAATATTTCTCAATCAGCCAATCCCTCTTCAGCTCCACTATTGGGTTTTGTTCAGTCACTCAAGCTGGTAAACCTCACTCAACTCTAAAATCTTCCATTCACCCTAAAGACCCTTGGATCATTGATTCAGGGGCCTCCGATCATATGACAGGTGGTTCTAATCTTTTTTGCTCTTATGTTCCTTGTTCTAATCACACCACTGTTAAAATTGCTGATGGGTCTTTGACCCCGGTTGCTGGAATCGGTAATATTAGATTATCTCAAAACCTTATCCTTGAATCTGTCTTCCATGTCCCTGCCTTAAAATACAACCTGATCTCTGTTAGTAAAATTACACGTGATAATCATTGTGTTGCTAAATTCTTGCCTTTGTCATGTCAATTTCAGGACCTACTATCAGGGAAGATGATTGGCAGTGCTAGGATTCATGGTGGTCTTTATTACTTTGACAGTGATCAATCGAAGAGTCGACAAACTTTTGTGTCCAGTGTTGCTTCTGTGTCTATTTCTAGTACTAGGAAAATAATGTTATGGCATCATAGACTTTGCCATCCCAGTTTTTCATATCTTAAACGTTTGTTTCCATCCTTATTTGATAATAAAAATCTTGTTTCTCTTGATTGTGAATTTTGTCAACAAGCCAAACACACTCGCATTTCATTTTCTCCAAAACCATACACACTGTCCACACCGTTCTCTTTGATCCATAGTGACATATGGGGACCTTCAAAAATCACTACAACTCACAGTAAAAAATGGTTCCTTACATTTATTGATGATCACACACGTGTTACATGAGTTTATCTTCTTCGTGACAAATCCAAAACCAATCAAATGTTCAAATTCTTTCACAAGATGGTTCAAACCCAGTTTCAAACCAATGTCCGAACTCTTAGAACCGACAATGGAAAATAATACTTCAATTCCATCCTAGGTGATTATTTGTTGGAAAATGGGATTATACATCAAAGTTCATGTGTTGATACTCCACAACAAAATGGAGTATCCGGAAGGAAAAATCATCATCTGTTGGAAGTAGCCCGTGCTCTCATGTTTACAATGAATGTTCCAAAATACTTATGGGGGGATGCTATCCTAACTGCTACCTATCTCATAAACCGCTTACCAAGTCGTCCTATCAATTTTGAAACCCCTTTGTCTGTTCTCTCCAAAACCTATCCGCAAGTTTCTAAATCCAATGCTCTTCCATTAAAAACCTTCGACTGTACAGCATTTGTCCATATTCATGAGCACAATAGAAGTAAACTTGATCCCCGAGCTCTCAAAATTGTCTTCATTGGCTACTCTCCAACTCAGAAAGGTTATCGTTGTTACTGTCCACAAACCAGAAAAACATATGTTTCCTGTGATGTTACATTCTTTGAAGATACCCCTTACTTCTCTCCAACTTCACTTCAGGGGGAGAAACAGGATGAAGCTTGTTGTTCCTAGGATACTCTTGACCTACTGTTACTTGATGTTAATTCGGACACCACAACTGTTCCACTCCCGAGTCAATTTAGATCAGCCCCACTCCTGAGTCAATTTAGATCAGCCCTCCAAATATGCCAAATCCGCCTGATCATGGACCGATATTGGAAACAGGGGGAGAAGCAACACTGCCCGAGCCTAAACAACAAGAGTTACGGGTCTACTCTAGAAGGAAAAACTCTCAAGGAAATAAAGAAATCATGAATCCTACTCACAGTCAAGAAGACGAACCGATGATAGATTCTCACCTACAAAATGAGTCAGGTACATCTAGTCCTATTCTTAATCTAGACAAGCCAATAGCAGTTAGAAAGGGTGTTAGATCTTGTACTCAACATCCTATTTCCAAATTCATCTCCTATTCAAATCTATCTCCTTCATTCCGTGCTTTTACCTCAAGATTGTCTAGTATAATGATTCCCAGGTCTATTAAAGAGGCGTTGGATGTTCCTGAGTGGAAAGCTGCTATTCTTGAAGAATTGCATGCCCTTAAACAGAATAATACATGGAGCTTGGTAGAATTGCCCCAAGGGAAAAGCACAGTAGGGTGCAAATGGGCATTTACAGTTAAGTATAAGGAGGATGGTTCAGTTGAGAGACACAAGGCGCGATTAGTGGCCAAAGGTTTTACTCAAACCTATGGAATCGACTACACTTAAACCTTTGCTCTTGTTGCCAAACTCAATACTGTCTGAATTCTTCTCTCATTGGCAGCTAATTCTGATTGGCCCCTACATCAACTTGATATTAAAAATGCATTCCTAAATGGTGAGCTTGAAGAGGAGATTTATATCTTAAAACCTCCGGGGTTTGAAGAGGAATTAGGGAGACAAACTGTCTATAAACTCAACAAGTCTCTCTATGGTTTAAAATAGTCTCCACGTGCTTGGTTCGACAGATTCTCGAAGGTAATCAAGAAGTTTGGCTACATTCAAGGACAAGCTGATCATACACTATTTGTTAAACACTCTGAAAAAGAGAAAATTACTATTCTTATAGTATATGTTGATGATATCATTATCACTGGAAATGATAGTGAAGAAGTAGAGAGAATCAAGAAAATAATGGCCAAGGAATTCGAAGTTAAAGACCTTGGAGCCCTGAGATATTTTCTAGGAATGGAATTTGCAAGGAGTAAAAAGGGTATTTCTGTCTCTCAAATGAAGTATACCTTAGACATTTAGGAAGAAACTGGCATGCTGGGATGCAAGCCTAGTAAAACGCCGATTGAACTTGGTAATGAAGTAAAAAGGCTTGAAGTAGGACCAGTCGATAAGGGAAATTATTAATGTCTTGTTGGGTAGCTCATCATACGAGACCAGATATTGCCTTTGCAGTGAGTTTAGTAAGTCAATATATGCACGCACCGTGTCAAGGACACCTTAATGCAATGTATAGAATCTTGAGATACTAGAAGCAGACACCTGGAAAAGGCTTATTTTTTGCAAAGGTTGATGATCGAAGAGTGAAAGCATTCACTGATGCAGATTGGGTTAGATTAATTGATGATCGAAAATCAACATCTGGATATTGTACCTTATTGTGGGGGAATCTGGTGACTTGGCGCAGCAAAAAACAGTCAGTTGTCGCTAGAAGCAGTGCAGAAGTTGAGTATAGAGCTATAGCTCATGGAGTTTGTGAACTTGTTTGGATAAGAAGAGTGATGAAAGAGTTGAAGATTGACTTTGAAGAACCTATGCGGCTCTACTGTAATAATAAGTCAACTATCAGTTTAGCTCATAATCCTGTTCATCATGATAGGACTAAACATGTGGAAGTAGATCGACACTTTATTAAAAAAAAACTTGATGGAGACGTTATCAGAATTGAATACGTGCCTACATCTCATCAAACCCTTGAGGTACTTGTAGGCAAGCTTGGCCTCATCAACATCTACAGCCAAGCTTGAGGAGGAGTGTGGACGAAATTCAAATCTTATTGGATTTAGTCAAACTTTGGATAACATCAAAATTATTTTCTGTTAGGATTTGTTTGTTTAGAAATTAGGATTAGCAATTTAGTTTCAGTTCCTTATTTTTTGGGATCGTTATTCCTATTGTAATCTATTTAAAGAGAAAAGTATTCATTAATAAAATATACTGAATTTATTAGTTCTCTTTATTTTTTATATTCTCCCTCCCAAACTTCAATAGTTCTTGCAAATTTTCTTCCTCTGTTAAATGCTTGATAAAAAATGTCATGTAAAATGCAAAAATTAACAAAAGAACTACTAACGTTAATATTTTGAACATAAATAACACGTTTTACACAAATAATGAGTGTCGTTTGAATAATTTAGTAAACAATTACTCTATTAGCTCATTCTCATGCAGTCACATGAAAGTGCAATTACGCAGCATAAATTATCATTTTTTTTTACTATACTTAACTTTCTCCATAATTTGCTTGAATTAGGGACTTTTTGGGGTTCATAAATGCGGTTGACATCAATAACAGAAGTAAAAATTTAATAAATGGGGAAATTTTATAAGAGTTACTGAAGTTCAGGGGTAAAAAAGCAAAAAATAAAGTTCGGGGGGGCATTTTGTAACAAGGCCTATAGTTTGGGGGGCAACTGTGTAATTTGTCCTGGGGAAAATGATTCTTGGCTTGGAAATCCATTGAAGTTGACCATATTATTAGAAATCCTCCATCTGGACCAGGCAAAGCAAGAACATATCTGAAGGGAAATCATAAACTACCTCTTTCACTTGTTTATTGTTTTCTTTATTTTTGAACTTCAACCTTAGTTTCTTTACCCCTTCATAAGACCTTTTAGAAGCATGACCCTTATTGACAGGCTCTACACAAGCATCAGTCTGAAAGAACAATACTAAACTTTAAAATTGTTATGAATAATCATGTATTAGCTTGTCGATTGTACTCGAGACGGCCATTTAAGGATAACATGGCACTTAATCCGACCCCCACCCTCTCAAAGGGGAATAATAATCTTTAGAATAACCTTGGGTGCAACAATTTAAAGAGCTTAACCATAATTTTTCTCTTTCTCTAGAAAATCTAGGACTGGCTATTAGGCCATAATTTATCAACTAAGATATTTGTAATTGAGAACTAATAAAAGACTTCATCATCACGTCTAAATCAACTATGTAGTTCTATTATTATGCATGTGTTTGAGTTTTTAGAAGCAATTATCCTTTAACAATCCATATTTCTTATCTCTGTTTTATTTGGTCTTATAAATATCGTGTTTCACGTCAGCTTTCACATCCTATATCCCATAACAATTGCAATTTGGAGTGCATAAATTCAAAATAATAGAAACTTTAAACAATATTAGTGACAGGAACCAATATAGCATTAGAAGTTCTAAAACATAAGAAAAAACTGGCTCACCAGTCACCAGTCGCAATTTTTACATTTTCATTCATACTTCATAGCATTGCTGCAAAGCTGAGCCGCTAGTTGTTGATGAAAATTGTGCGAGATTTTCCTTTCGTGGTTATCTAGGTTTGGAATCATCTATAGCACTAGGAAAACTTGTACCTAAAAAAGATTACAAGTAATTTGTACCTAAAAATGTAATGTCCCCCCTTTTATACTCCTAGTAGCCTTTTAACATCCTGCTAATACCCACATCTCAATCAGTTACCAAAACTAAAACAAACTACTAACGAACATACAAATCCTATTGATAAATCCTATCATGTTTCAATAAACCACATAATACTAACCTTCTCTGCTGCAATCCTTAATTTTGGTGCCGCCATTGACGGGAGAAACGAGTATGGCAAAATTATTGCACTGCGGTTATTTCGATCTTTGCACTCCATAAACCTAAATAGCAATGATTGTATTTACTTTCTGAGAATTAAAACATCATGGATTGTAAGAATTATATCACAATCATATTTACTTTGGAATAAACAACCACAGCTTTTATCTCCTAAAAGAATTCCAGAAAGTATGTATGGCAAAGACCCAATGAATCAGCATAAGTTTATATTAGTTGCGCCCAAAATAGATGATCAAAGGAAATAAGCATCCAAATTCAGAAAAGAAGTTACCATGAAAGAGGGCTTGCAGTTCTGTTTATAAGTAAAAGATTCGAGTAACGGCTGTTCTCTTTGAGATTGACTCGACTAACACCTGCTACATGGGCAACTCCTCTAGCTCCTAACTTCATACTTGTCATTAGCACCTGATGCCATAGTTTTGAATTGTCCAAAATTACTGGTACAGTTTCGGATATGAAGTCCATATCATATAAAGAGTCCATCGCACATGAGCTTGCTGCCCACCTGCCAAAGAAAAGGAAATTAGTTCAAATCACATGACAAGGGATTTTATTATGTATACAAATTAACTTTCTGAGAAAATCCAGAGTCGAAAGAGAGTATATGGTAGTGATTCTCCTTCCAAGGGGGAAAAGGAAAGTTCTGTCACTGACTCACTTCTTGAAACTAACAATGAGAAAGAAGTTAATTATCTTACAAGTCCTCTGAAGTTGCATTGTTGTCTTGATGAAGTATTCCCTTCTTGTTGTGTATTGGATTGATACACATTCTCGCAGGCATTACAAAAGTTCTGCAACAAGGAAAACCAACAAAATAGAAAAAATATCAGACAATCCTATCGATATAGAAACCAAGCCATTTCATGATAACCCGATGTCCCCTAACTTCAACACTGGTCACTTGGTAGGATAGTAAGACTACTCAGTCTTCTCAACAAGATCTTAGGTTTGACTTAGTCCCACTGCAATGAATTGGGCAATACAACGGATCCATCTACCACACGGGGATGCACTGCATCCTCAAGGTCATCTAGGTACGCCACCTCTATCCTTATAACCCTTTTCTTAAGGGAAAAAACATATTCCCCAACTTCCAAAATTAGTGAACAATCTAGGTTTAACAAACCAACGAGCATAAAACTCAGAATTACGGACAAGTTCAATGGGGATGGTTACCATCAGAACTCCATCTCACAAACTAATAGACGTCAACTTCTATATCAAGTTCAATGTGTCAAGAAATGCACAACTAATTCAAATGACGTTCACAACACTCAATTCAAAATTCCAAACACAACTCTTTTCACACAATCCATAAATTGACAATTCTCTGCTAGCAAACAAAGGGATTATTAAGCATTTCAACCTTCAAGAAAAAAAAAAAAAAAAAAAAAAAACCCAGAAAAAGATCTCAACTTACCTCTTAAGGAACATGGCCTCTTCAAGGGCACACCTGAGGCTAGATTCCTGGTGACCGAGACCTTCACAGGAGTTGCAATGCTTTCCAGGGCAGTCAATTCTGTTGCCCCAATACAAGTACTTTTCGTTGCCCGTGTGATGGTACTTGCGTTTCCTCAATCCGAGGCCGAATTCTGGGTTTTTATAGGATGATAAGAGGGACCTATTTGTGGAAATTAGATAAGAGAAAAGGAACAGGAGAGCAATGGCGGCCACGGAGAGGACGGAGAGGATGATTGAGGATCTGGGTTTGTTTGGTTTGGGCTTTGGGGTTCTGCGGAACGCCATTGAGGTTGCAGAGAAGAAGATTGAGGAAATATCTACGGAGAGCTCTTTGTCGCTCAGATCTTGCTTGCTTGGTTGCTTGCAAGGCAAATGCCAAGGCCATCATCATTGTCATCATAAGCTCCACATGGGGGATGGTGTTTGTTTGTTAACTACTTGGTTAAAGCTTAAGGCAATTGATTAGGGGTTTTTTTTCACCATTTACCAAACACCTAGGAACAATGGTAACGAGGACTAATAATAATAATAATAATAATAATAATAATAAAGACTCTAAAAAAATCTCCACGGACAAAATCCTTATTTTTAATTGTTAGTTTAATTTTTCAACGGTCAGATTCACAACAAAAATAATTTTAACTGTTATTAATTTTTAATATAAATTTATATAAATTTAATTATTAAAAAATTAATCTATTTGTAAAAAATAAAATTTTATTAGTGTGTCTTTTTAAAAGATTTCACCTTCGAGGTTGCCTAATAATAAAAAAAAGAATCAAAATGAATAAATAAATAGTTTTATAGTATAAGGAAAAAAGAACTTTTGAGACAAAAAAAATGGTCAAAAATGACAAAAATAAAGAAATAATTAAGTTTTAAGATAAAAAAAACTAAAATAAAAAAGAAAAAAATAAAACAAAATTTAGAGAAAAAAAAAAGGTAAACATATTAGACATAACCTTCATCAAAAGGTCTAAAGGGTAAGTTACATAGTAGTGTCAAAAGAATCGTGCTGAGTCAAAAGAACCGTACTGAGTCAGCGCGGCCTTTCTAATCCCAGGCTCGTTACGGGCCAAGTACGGCCCTGTACAGTACAGGATCATGCCTGGGTCTGGCCTGAAGGAAGACCCTTAGGGCCCACCCTTTCCCCAGCCCTTGTCCATAAAGCTTAGGCCGAGCCTAGGGCTAGCCCAGGCCCTTCACAAGCCGGCCCTAACCCTTTTCAATCTGTTGAAGCTCAACGGTCCAATTTATGGTCGTTGAGCATGCACTGGTCGATCAGATTGCACTTGATTCGCATTTGTTATCATATTTAATGACTCATATGGCCCAAAAAGATGTAATTTTATTGAATTGAAATAATATGAATAATTACACATAAATGACTGCCTCTTTAAAAATCTTACCGAGTAAAATCCGTAGGGAGATCGGGACAAAACCTAAGCGAAGGAAAAAAGATTGCACTATACATGGATAATTAAATTATACCGTGGCTTGAAAAATAGTCTAGAAGTGTTGGTTGCCGAATCGAATTCGGCGGCGGAAGCGTGGCAGGAAACAGCGGATCGTGTATAACAAAAATTTTCATAAAACTTTTGACATACTCTATAGATTATATTAATTTATGCACGAATAAATTAATCACATTAATTTATATTATTCAAGGATCAACTGAAAAATACCTGGAAGCCGACTCGAATGATAACTTGAATTCATTGACCACGAACAGTCCTTGCTCCAAGCTTTGTGTTTAGAATACCAAAGTTTTCCACGTCAATTCCTTGATTCCACCTAAACGTGTGTGTGGGCACACGTGAGACAAAATAGGTTTCTGAAACACTCGAATTTCCACAAACACCAACGCATGCACGATGTGGATTTTTAGAGAAAAATTTTTGCTCTCTTTTTTTCTTGCTATGAGAATTTCGGCCACAACAATTAGGGCTGAATAATGTGTCAAAAATTGTATCTACAATTTTCTATCTTTATCATATTTAAAGAGTAGAAGTCAAACTTCAAAATAAAATCAAATCTTTATCTCCAATTTTGAATTTGGAACAAAAAATCCCTTCCACTTATCCTTTAAGTGGCCGACCACCCTAGGGATTTATCCCTCTGTGTGTGGCGCCTATATCAGATAGGGAATGAAGAGATTTTATCCTTTATCCAATAGTCCAATTTTAATTCAAATTCAAATCCGAATTTAAGTCAAACTTAAATTAATTTGAATTTTAAATTGAACAACTTATCAAATAAGTTTAAATGGATAAATCTAGATATGTTCAAATTCAAATTTAAATAATCTCATTATTTAAATAATAATTAATTCTCAATTAATTATTCTTTGAGTATTTAATTTTAGAATTCTGTAATTCTAAAATTCCCATTTTGCCCTTTGTGTCTGGTAGAATTACAAGGACGACGCGGGGACTAATGGACCTATAATTCTGAGCTCCAATAAAATTAATAATTAATTAAACACTTTAATTAATTAATTAATTCTATTAATTCCAATAGTTACTCCACTATAAACTTGGAATTGCACTCTCGAAATTATAGACATTAATTACTTCTAAACTGCGAAGTGTCCATTTGATATAGTCATTACATATAGATCAATCCTCCATAAATAATTCATAATTAGAGTCAGGTAGAATCCGTTAACCTCTCTAATTACATCTTTATCCTTGAGTACCATTGATTCTCTAATGGATAGTGATTCATAAAACACATTCATGAACCAGAGCGCTCTTACTAATCCAAGTACCGAATCAACACTCAAGAGAATTATTTATCTGCTTCTTTCTCAAGAAGGAATGGATTTCATCTCGTATAATAACATTCCCAGCTACCTATTTCATTATGTCTCCAAAATACAAGGAATATGATTCAGGGTCTCAGAATCCGTACCGAGTAAATCAAAAGACATAAATCCATAAATAGAAGTTTGTTAAGAACTCAGGATTAAGATCATCCTATATATGACCATCAGTAGACTCAATTAGAATTTCTATGCTTAACGGAAATTATTAGAAATTCATATTGTGTATGCGTCCATGTTCCACATAATCTCATTATGCGAAATACACTCATTCAATATCTCGCCATATTAACAGTGCGGATAACATCGTTCCATTCTAAATGGGAATGACATGTATTAATAATGTTTTAATTAAAGATTCCAAACTTTAATTAAATTCATTATGAACAATTTACTTTTGATTATTATCCTTAAACATTATCCTCTCGTATACAACACTTATATACCATGTTTAAGGTTACATAAATAATCAAGGAATTTTATTTGATATTCATAAAATATTCATAAATATATGCACATAAAATGATGAATAAACTATTTTATTAAATAAATAATAAATATCATTTTATATCTCATGCTTCTAGGACACTATTCCCAACAAGAAGTGTATCATCTGTATAATGTTATTTCTGTTTTCTTGTATCTTCCCAGTCTTTCACGCACATTAGCCCCTCTAAGATATCCAGGTACATTTTGTTCCTCTTAGCGTCAAGAATTCGATTACTTACACTAAATGCTTGCTCTAATGCTATTGTGAACACTGGAGTTATCAAAATGTCACGTGCTATAATAGATAATGTTGGAAAATGATCTTACTTGTCCTTCGACCACTGTAAGATGTCTAGTTTGTCGTCATCAATTTCAAAATTTGACTCAAAATATTTGACAAATTCTGAAGACAGTCCATGTGTTGATGATGATCCCCTCTTCAAGAAGCTCCACAATGAACCTTTAGGCCCGGAACTGCTCTTTGCCGTCGAAGTTGACTGTTGTTGTTGTCTTGTTCCGTATTTTTTTCATACAATGCAAACATATGTTCTAACATTTTTTTGCATCATCAATGGTTAGTTCCATATCAATAGACATATTATCTATTGTAGTAGACATCAAATATTTTGTACCATCTAATTGACATATAGGATCTAAAATTATTGTTAATGCATATAAAATTAGACAACCGGCCTAATAACTTTTAAATATTCTTTCCATTTCATTTACTATGGTTGCAAAAAGACCAGTATCTCTATAATAAGCAATTGTCTCAGAAATATTAAATAATTGATGCAAAGTAAGATGAGCAATAGGATAATACACACCAGAAAGTAATTTGGTAATATTATAGAATACTTCTAAAAATTTTAAAAAGTACTCACCAATATTCCAATATGCATCATAAATAATGCTTACTGTTCACATATGTAGTGATTATCATTGATACAGAATAATAGTTTTCAACATTAAGTAGGTACAGTTCCACCTATGTTGAACATCTGTTGGAAACTTTCTTGGCCTCATCTGGCTATTCCTGCAATATTAACGAAATTCTTGGAGCCGAGCTTCCGAACTAGAGATGAAAGATAGCGCCTTTCTAATTTTAGTTAAATGATGTGATTTAATTTCAATACCAGCTTGGACTACAAATTTTATGATATGAGATGCACAACGTTGATGAAAAAATTCTCCACCAAGAGGTGGTTTCAAATTTGCTTTGAACATGTTGATAGCAGTTGTGTTTGTTGATGCATTATCAAAAGTAATGGTTAAAACTTTATCTTCAATGCCATAAAAATTAAAAATTTCCAGAATAGTAGAAAAATAACATTTGCATTATGTGGGAAAGGACATAAATGAAAACTAATAATTTGCTTTTGTAAAATCTAATCCCCGTCAACATAATGAGCCGTGATGCATAAATAACAAGTTTTATTACAACCCTCCTAAAGATCATATGTGCAAGAGACTGTAGCATTAAAATACTTAAAATTATCAACTAATGATTGTCTTATTGCATAAAAAATTTTCATGCAATCAGTTCTGGTTGTGTTTATACTAACCCTTTTAAATTGTAGACAAAATGTAGTATGAATAAATTCTTCAATTCTTCATTATCTGCAAAAGACAATGGTAATTCGGCGCTAGCTAAAAATTTAGCTAGTGCCTCACGAGCACGTTGTACATCATATGAAAAATTTTGTAAATCTTGATTTATGAGTGAAAGTATTTGTTGGTGGGAGTCCACACTACCACCTTGGTGTAATGGTAGACATGCTTTCCAATGTCTATCGAGATGGCATGTACCTCCACCTTTTTTGTTAGAAAAGTATTTTTTGCAATATTTACAAACCACGTGCATTTCAATTTTACCTATTTCTAGATTTGGTTGTAGTTCTTTTGTGTAATGTTGCCATGTAGGAGCTGTGCGCGGTCTTTTTTCCCTTGCACGTTCTCCTATATCCTCGTTGTGCACTAATTGGTTATCAACCGGAACATTATCCGCATCAGTGGAGTTAGAGTTGCGCATCAAAATTTCATCCTCATAAAATAGTTGATCTCCAAAATCAGGAAAATCAAGAAAATTTGATTTCGCCATTTTTTGTAAAAAAAACAAAAATTAATGTTGACAAAAATATTTATAAACAATAAACAATGTAAATAAACATTAAATAATAAAATATTATTTAAAAATAATGAGTAGATACCTTTTTTTCATGATGTCTTTAAATTTGATTGAAATTTGTAAATGAAAGAGATAAGAGAAAGTTTGGAATCAGGAGAGAAAGCTAAGAATCAGAGAGAGAATATAAGAAATAGAGTTATGAGAGTGAGAGGAGTTGAGAGTGATCTAGAAGAGTTGAGAATGTTGCGAGGGAGATAGGGCTTTTATAGGGGTTTTGGAGCATGAGGATCGAATTTTACCATTAGGCACGTCACAGGCCGGGCCTCAGACTAGTCGTTTTCAACCGTTGGGCCCGTGATGTGCTAGGCCGCGTGTCGGGCTATTTTTGACCGTTGGGTCTGTCACGTGCATGGGTTGTGCCTAGGCCTTCAACGGGCTAGGGCCACACTTGGGCCGCGGGTTGGGAAAATGAGGCCCAGCCCTGGCCCAGTAAATGTGTCGGGCCGGCCTAGCCTGTAACAATACATGGTTGGGCCGTACCGAACCCTGCACTATAGCAGACTAGGCCGGGCCGTCATGATTTTCTTCTCTAACAACTGGCTCGATGTTGTAGCATCAACATTTGTAGCGATCAAGACTGGTAAGCCTGTCAGTCCATACAGTTGTCCAATTACCGTTAGAAGATTCAGCAGCTACCGCAGCTTTTGCTTCTTCAAGGGGAACTCCAGGTTAAAGAGTTACTTAAAAAGACTAAAATAAAAGAATAAATAAGTTTTGAGGTAAAAATTTTAAAACAATAAAAAGGACTTGAAAGAAAAAAGGGGAAGATAGGGGGTGTCATTTCAGTTAAAACATTACCGTTTTGGTGGAAATGGCAGAGAAACGTTTGGTTTTGACATTTCTATATATTGTATGTAATATAAAATGACGCTTTTATTGGTTTTCAAAATGATTTTGGATGCGGAAGCGCGTAATTAGCAGATCGTGTATAACAAAAATTTTCATAAAACTTTGAGATACTCTATAAATTACATTAATTTATGCACGAATAAATTAATTAAATTAATTTATACATCTAACAAACAATTAGGTCGATAACTTGAGTTCTTTGACCACGAACACTCCTTGCCACAAGCTAGTTTAGAACATCTAAATCTTCATCGTCAATTCCTAGAATCTACGAAGACGTATGTGTGGACACACCTGAAACAAAATAGGATTAGTAAATAAACACTCATGTTTTCCACGAATACCATGCACGACGTGGAATTTGGTAGAAAAATTTTCCTATCTACACACTCTATAATTCAAAAAAAGTATATAAGCTTGATAATTATCGTCCACTTTAAATTTAGTTTTTAAAACAAAATCCCTCTCTCCCTTATCCTATATGGCCAGCTACCACATGGAGGAAGGCGCATACTGCAAGTAATGAATATGGCAAAATTATGTATTTATCCTGCAGTCCAATTTTGAGTCAAATTTAAATTCCAATTTAAGTCAAACTTAAATCAATTTTGAATTTCAAATTTGACAACTTATCAAATAATTTAATTGGATAACTTGGAGAGTAAGCAACTGAATGCCAAAATGATTCATACTGTGTTGTGCGTCCATATGAATACCTTCACATGTGTGTTTCAAAATTCAAATTTAAATGATCACATTATTTAATTTATAATTAATTCTCAATTAATTATCCTTGAGCGTTTTATTTTAAAATTTCATAATTCTAAAATTCTCATTTTGCGCTTAGTGTCTTGCAGAATTACAAAGACGATGTGGGAACTCATAGATCTATAATTCTAAGCTTTAATAAAATTAATAATTAAATAAACTCTTTAATTAACTAATTAATTTTATTAATTTTAAAAGTTACTCTACTATAAACTTGAAATTGCACTCTCGTAAGCATAGACATAATTTACTTCTAAATTGTGAAGTATCTATTTGATATAGTCATTACATATAGATAAATCATCTATAAATAATTCATAATTAGAGTTAGGCGAAATCCGTTAACCTCTCTAATTACATCTTCATCCTTGAGTACCGTTGATTCTCTAATGGACAGTGATTCATAAAACAAATTCTTGAATCGGAGCTCTTACTAGTCCAAGTACCGAATCAACCCTCAAGGAAATTATTTATCTATTTCTTTCTAAAAAAAAAATGGATTCCATCTCATATAATAATATTCCCGACTACTCACTTTATCATGTCTTCAAAATACAATAAATAAGATTCAGGATCTCAAAATCCGTACTGAGTAAATCAAAAGACATAAATCTATAAATAAGAGTCTACTAATAACTCAGGATCAAGATCATTCTATATATAACCATCGGTAGACTCAATTAAAATTTCTATACTTGACAAAAATTATCAGAAATTCATATTGTGTATGTGTCTCAGTTTCACATAATCTCATTATGCGTAATACACTCATTTAATATCTCACCATATTAACAGTACGGATAACACCGTTCCATTCTAACGAGAATGATATGTATTAGTGATATTTTAATTAAAAATTCAGAACTTTAATTAAATTCATTAAGAACATCATTTTGATTATTATCCTTAAATATTATCCTCCCGGATAAAATACTTATATATAATATTTAAAGTCACATAAATAATTATGAAATTTTCACTGATATTCATAAAAAATATTCATTATATATACACATAAAATAATAAATAAACTATTTTATTAAATAAATAATAAATATCTTATTGCATATCATATTTTTATAATACTATCCCTAGCAGCTTTATCAATAATAAACCGTGATAAAAAGTCGTTTTCTTAAAAAAAAAACTTAATCTATTTATTTAAAAGTGACTGGCCAAATCACATTCATTTACGTTATCCTAAAATAGATTAGTTCAGGTTTTTTTTTTTTTTTTTTTTTTTTGAAATTATGATGCAATTAGAAGTAAAATTGCTGATAAATTTTATCTACAATTAAATTCTTTATGAGACAAAAAGCACCACAGTAAAATCATGCTTTCTCTAATTAGCTATAGTCTTAATTAAAAAAAAATGCATTTTTTATTGTGAGACTCCTTAAAAAAATTACTCGTAGAATATTTTATTTTAATTGTTATATTATTTTTTTTACAATCAATTTTACAGTGAGAGTAGTTATATAAAGTGTGTAAAAAAATTTTAGTACGCAGTTACACAAATTTAACCGTTAAAAAACTTAATTTAATAATTAAAATACAATATTTTACAAGTATAATTTTTTTTAAAGGATCTCATTGTAAATCTTTTTTTAAAAAAAATAAGGACTCATTTAGTTAATACGTTTAAATTTATAATTTTTGATATTTAAAATTTAAATTTTAAATATAAAAAAAAATTATAATAAAATTAAAATTATAAATTTAAACACATCAAATAAATATATTGGGTTGAGTATTCAGTAATAAATATAAATAAATAATTACCGCTAGCGGTAGCCAGTAAGCAGATCAAGAAATTGTGAAATCCCTTTGGTCACCTTGCCTCCAAGTTCAAGTGTTCAACCATGCTGAAACATCGGGCGGCGGGCATGCCCGATGCCCGAATTTTTTCGGGCTCGGCGGGCAGGCCCCCCTAGCCGCCCGAAAATGGTTTTTCTTCGGGCACGGGCTCGGGTAGCCCGAAAATGGTGTGCCCCCGACAGCCCGCCGTCGTGGAGAAGCGAACCCCCGCCGTCCGCCGGATTTTTTTTGAATTTTCCGGCAAATACCCGAAGTTGCCCGACCTGCCCGATTTTTTGCCCGAAATGCCCGAATATTTTGTGACCGTTAGCCCGAAAATTTGCCCGAATTTTGAAAAAAACGGTCTTTTGCCCGAGCCCGAACCCGAACCCGAATTTTGCCCGAATTTTTGAACCTAACGGTCGAATTTGTACCGTTGCCCGAATGCCCGAAAATTGCCCGAACTGCCCGAAAATTTTGTAGCCGTTGGACCCGAATTTTTGGGGGAAAAATTTTATTTTTTCAACCTAAAAATTTTCCTATAAATACCCCCTCCCCCCAACCATTTTCCTCACCCCAAAACTCTCATTCTCTCTCAATTTCTCTTAATCTCTCTCAATTTCTCTTAATCTCTTTCAAATCTCTCTTAATCTCGCTTCAATCTCTCTCAAATCTCGATCTCTCTTAAGCTCTCTCAATCTCTCTTATTTTTCATAATGGCTTCTGCTCGTTATGGTGGTGGTGATGATATTCCTATTGATGCCCAATTCAACATCGAAGAAGGGCAATTTCCTAATATTTTTCAATCACAGGAATCGCAAACTATGGAAAGAGATGCTGATCAAACTGCAAATCCGACCCCTGGTGGACGTACTAGAGGTCGGGGACGAAATGGTGGTGGCACAAGTGGCCGTGGAGGAGAGGCAAGCGGTAGTCCTAGTGCAAGTGTTGCAAGTTCTAAGAAGAAATGCAAGCGCACCTCAGCAGTTTGGGAGCACTTCAACACATTCGAGGAAGTCGACAATAACGGTAACATTAAATACGTAGCTCAATGGAAATATTGTGGTGAGAAATTACAAGGTAACACTATTCACGGCACTACACACTTAAGAAGACACTCTGAAAAGTGTCTTCAAAAGCAAGGAGGCGGAGATCACCTCCGCCAAACACAATTATCGTTTGACCACCAAACCGGCGGTCTAAGCACGTGGAAATACGATCCGCAAGTTGATCGTATGGAAATGGCACGATTAATAGCCACATTAGATCAACCACTAAGTTTTCCTGAACAAAGAAATTGGCAACGTTATATTAAAATTGTACATAATCCTAATCCACAATTTTTTTCTAGAACTACTCTTAGGAAAGATGCATTAAAATTATATAAACAAGAAAAAGAAGCATTAATCAACCTTCTACACTCTACTAGTGGTTGCGTTGCGTTAACGGCGGATATTTGGTCCGCCGTGGCCAACAAGGATTATTTAGCTGTAACCGGACATTATTATAAAGGTTTTGATTTGGATAAGAGAATCTTAGGTTTCAAATGTGTTATAGGATCACATACTGCCAATTGAATATATAACACAATTTTATCTGTTATTGATGAATATAGTTTAAGAGATAGAATAATGGCCATAACATTAGATAATGCAACTGCGAATACTAAAGCAATAGAACTTTTTGAAAATGATTTAAGTTTATTCGGTACTAATGATATTTTCACCAACGTTGTGCATGTCATATAATTAATTTAATAGTAAAATCCGGTTTAAAATCAATGTCAGGTCATATTAAAAGAATTAGAGATAACATTGCTTGGATTCAAGATAGTAATCAAAGAATACAAGATTGGTTTAGATTTCTACAAGCATGTAATCAAAATCCTAGAGCATTAGCCTTAGATATGCCCATAAGATGGAACTCTACTTACATAATGCTTGAACAATGCATCCCCTATAAAGATGCTATAACAAATTTTGTTAGTGCAAAATTAGGAACAGGATTTATAGATGAAACTGATTGGCAAATTGCCGAACTTTTGTATAACTTTTTAGGTAGATTTCATGAAGTTACCTTAAAACTTAGTGGAACTTATTACCCAACTTCACCATTAGCATTAGGAGAACTTTTAAGAATGTCCATTTTATTTAGTGAATTTAGGACACATGAGGTTTTAGGAGTTCCTATCGCCTCTATGGAAAAGAAATTTAAAAAATATTGGTCTAAATTACCCATGTTGTATGGTTTCGGTGTTATTTTTGACCCTAGATTAAAATTAGAAGGTTTAGAAAGTGGATTAGATAACTTAGGTGAATTTTTAGCTATAGACACTACTGACCAGTATCCTATTATAAAGGAAAAAATATATTCTTTATATATCTCTTATGAAAGTAGGTTTAGAAACACACCTCGTGTTGAACAACCGCAACAACGAAACGACAATCCACATTCATTCTTGAATGTTTTCGGGTTGTCTAAGAAGAAGAAGAAGAAGACGACGACGACGACTCAAGGTCAAGAAGAATCTGGGAGTGGAAGTGGATCTTCATCAAGAGGTGGCGGCGGATTCAACGAGTTAATGGCGTACCTGAGTGAGGGCTTAGTTGTAGACAGTAGTGAGGTGTTTGATTTAGTTGAGTGGTGGAGGGCACGAGCATTAACTTGGCCGATCCTAACACGACTGGCAATGGATATTTTTTCAATCCCAGTCTCCACTGTTGCAGCCGAACAAGCATTCAGTACAACCGGCCGAATACTTGAAGAACGGAGAAACGCATTGCAGCAGGATATTGTTGAAGCTTTTGTGTGCATCAAGGATTGGGACCGTTCCGACCAACGCTTACACGATACAATCTCACCGGCAAACCAAGAATGGATCGACGAATTTAATAGATTAACTTTTAATTTTCAAGATGATCCTTCTGCTTCATCTTGATAATTTCTTTGTAAATATTTATTTACTTTGTAATTTCTAATTTGTATAGTGTTTTTCTTTTAATTTGTAATCTTGTATAGTTGTACTTGTATAGAGTCTATAGACTTTGTAAATTCATCAAATTTGTAATTCGTCCCACAATGATTGCACTCTTTTTTCCTTACCAAGTTTTTATCCCAATTGGGTTTTTCTTGGTAAGGTTTTTAATGAGGCAATCATGAATTACAAATTTAAAAATCAATGAAGAAGTAAATTTTTTTTATATATCGTTCGTGTCGTGTGTTCATTTCATATTTCAAATTGTAATATACACAACACATTGTAATTATACAAACAAATACTTATTTCAAACAACATAAAAATATAAAAAAAAAAAAAATTTCGGGCAGCCGGTCGGGCATCGGGCAGCCCGACCGGGCACGGGCAAGCTTCAGCTGCCCGAAGCCCGTCCATGGGAATTTTCGGGCACGGGCCGGGCAGCCCGAATTTCGGGCAGATCGGGTTCGGTCATCGGGCAAAAAATCGGATTTTTCGGTGGTCACGGGCGGCCCGTCCAAAGTTTCAGCACTATTGTTCAACACAGAAACAAGAGCTGGAGTGGGCAAAACCGGTGGCTTTGGGCGGGCGGATGAGATGAGTTGTGCAATTCTAGGCCTACCTTCTCCTCCGCTTCTTGACGGCCATGTCTCTCTTTCTTCAAACTCCAACAACAACAGCTCAGTAATTCTCTCTCTCTCTCTCTCTCTCTGTTTTCTGCTTTTAGTTATTGTGAAAATAATGATCCTCAATGGAAAGTAAAAACTGGGTATCTTTAAATTTAGCAGATTATTGGTGGTGGGAGCTCAGAGGAGGCTAACCTTGTTGGGACGAAGCCCACCGTTGATGGTTATAAATGGCGTTTGCTTATCGCCTACGACGGCACTCGCTATGCAGGTTTTTTGCCCCACCCCCCCCCCCCCCCCCCAATTCTTGTATTCAATTTTTTTTTTTTCGTTTACTAGTTTATAGATGGAACGTGTTACTGATAGTTTGTTTTACATAGTTTGTTGACGGATTGAAATGTCCTTTTGCTATCTTTATTTGTTGTCTCACATTTTTTTTTTCCTTTCCCAAGTTTGATATGATAGAAGGAATCCTTCATCAATTTGATACAAATGAAACAGAAAAAGAAAATATAAACATAATTTCAATGAATGGAACCGTGGGGCATATCCTTGTCCAATCAGTGTTTGGACATGCCTTGAATGAATTCAAGTACGTTATTCAATTAAGTTCTGAGTATTGGTAGGAATGGCTTGTGATTTATAAACGTCTATGGCAACTTCTAGCAAAAAAAGTCTAAAGCAATTACAAATTGCAATTTGCGGTAAGTAATGCGTACTTGCAAATGGCCTTGGAAGCCCTTATTTGCAAATCGAAATGTTGATCTACTTTTTGCGCCGGACATAATGTATTTACCCTTCCACTGCCGTGCTTATTTTTTTAACCACCGAAAATTTATGCGCGCTGTGTGTTGGTCAGATTATTTTTGTTCCGTCTCGTGAGGCACAAGACGTTGTAATTTGATGAGTTCTATAAGCATAGATTGGGAACTCTAGGAAAAGTGGCACAAGATTTTGAAATGACCCTAAGGTCAGCAGAGGATTGAACTGAGGTAGCGGTGGGAAGATTGCAAGTTGAAATCCTTATACCATGAGTTATCAAGTAGAGTGCTTGGTATTTGTGTTACATTGAACTTTGAATGTTGTAGCAACATGTCTAACTAATTCAATAGCAATGATAGCCTATGTACTAGTGCGTTGGTTGGAGTTGTTAAAGATACTATTGTTGATATTTGGGGATCATTTACATGTTTCATTATTTTAACATTTACAAGTCATCTTGATTCCGATCAAGTCTCAAGGATGGCCACCTTCTGAAAATTGGGTCAGTATTGGAGACATTTGATCTTTTTCCTAGTTACCTTGATCATAACAGTTGTTCTTTCAGGTTGGCAATATCAGGTGTCACCACCAACCATACAATGCCATGTGGAACAAGCTCTTAGTCAGGTAACAAAGCTAGAAAGGAAGGATCTCCGTTTGTCTGGTGCAGGCAGAACAGATACTGGAGTTCATGCATGGGGGCAGGTCTGACTTTTGTACTACTTCGAGGCTTGACGAACTATCCATTGATTGGACATTCTCAAAATTAATTATTTGTAAAGATTTCAGGTGGCACACTTTGTCACACCTTTTAACTACGACAACTTGGATGGCGTTCACGCGGCTTTGAACGGTCTTCTTCCTGTTGATATTCGAGTTAGAGAAATTAGCCCTGCAGTTCCTGAATTCCATTCTCGGTTTTCAGCAGAAGGCAAGACTTATCATTACAAGATCTATAATGATGCTGTCATGGACCCATTTCATCGACACTTTGCTTACCACAGTGCTCATAAGCTCAATGTTGCTGTTATGAGAGAAGCTGCAAAGCATTTTGTTGGAAAACATGATTTCTCAGCTTTTGCAAATGCTTCCCACAATGATGGAGTGCCTAATCCAATAAAGAATATATTCAGATTTGATGTCATTGAGATGGTAATGTTATCTATGTTGTTGATTGAGTTTTAGGACATCAAGCATGCCTGCAGTTAGATTACATGTTTCTGACTAGCTTAGAATATTTTAGGGAGCTCTTTTACAGCTAGAAGTTGAAGGTTCGGGTTTCTTGTATAGGCAAGTGCGAAACATGGTAAGGGATCTATCCCAGCTTATCATGTAATGGTCATGTATTTGTTTTATAAATACTATTGTTTTGTGGTCCTGTCTTCTGATTGCTCGACATTTTTGCAGGTTGCTCTTCTGGTTCAAGTTGGAAGGGAAGCAATTCCTCCTGATATTGTCCCGAAGATTCTGGCGACGGGAGATCGAAAGGAGCTGGCTAAATATGCCTTGTTTGTCCCACCTCATGGGCTCTGTCTTGTGAATGTCAAGTACAATCAAGATCACTTACGGCTTCCATCGTGCTGCCCTACCAGTAGTTTCGGCAGGCATTATACCATAAGCAAATGTAAGCTTCCATTCTACTAGAAAATTTCTCTTGTACGAAAAGGATAAAAAAACAAAAACAAAAAACAAAAAAATGATTGTTTTTTTTGAAGGATGTTATCTATCCCTTCCAATTGAAAAACTTGAATCAGTTAGGACTATTGTCAATTTTTTAAGCTGTTATTTCAATCATTTTATTCTACATAAGCTTTATCCATCTTTCAGAATATTTTGTTTTGCAATGGTGTATAGCAGCCCTTCTGAGAGTGAATTTATCCTTTGCTATATTTACAGAAGCCACTTATTATTATTCTTATTATTATTATTATTATTATTATTATTATTATTATTCCCTTATTCTCCTAAAAATCTAGTTTTGTGCATTCATTAAATTGTAAGACTCATGCCTGTAAGTTGGGATCCTTTTCTTTTTTTCCTTTTTTTTTCTGTCTTTACTGAATACAAGTTTTATTACGGGAGCTTAGAGAGCAAAAGATTCACTAGGAGTAGGAGACTAGTTTTTGCTTTAGATTAATCAAGAAAGCTGAAACTCATTAGGCTCTCAAAATCTGTACGTTCTCTGCCTTCTCCCCCACTTGTTCTAAATCCCTACTTTACATTGATTATGCCCAATTTAAAGAAACTTTTGAGTTGAAATCTGATTGAGTTTCTTCAAATTTTTCCATGCTTTCTGTCGGATTATTTTTTTCCTTTTCTTTTCTTGTTTTTCCGCTTAGTTTCAGCATTGGTAAAATCCTTGTCTTCTTAATAAACTTATGGTTAATTCTTGTCCGGAAATAATTCCTTACAATCTTGAATTTAACAAGATTGCATGTTGAATAACTGTAAATGTTTCAGAACTTTTCTGTGTAAATCTGACCTGTAATGAATGCATAAACGACAAATGATATAAAGTAGACAAACAAATATCACTATGTGCAGTGATTAGTGATTTACCTCACTTGAAAAAATCCATCCAAATTTTGCTGTCGCCCTTCAATAATTGAACAATAATACGTAAAGCGTTTTTCTTGATTAAATAGATATAAAAAAAAAAAAAAAATTTAGGTTCAGTTCTTGATTTTGCTTCTCGTTTTTGTGATCTAAACACCTCTAGTTCTTCTTTGAGTTTGCTGAGAACGATTCTTTTTTCGTCTATTTCATCCTCGCAGTCATCAAAGATGTCGTGAGGATGAACTAGAAGAAAAAAAAGTCATTCCCAATAAAACTGAAAGAAGAATTCAGGCTCGCGCCCTTAGCAGGACGATACGGATTCAATGTCGTGAACATAATCTCCATTAACAAGAAAAAATTATTTTAATCTAAGCATTTTTAGAAAGAAATCAGACTAGTTTAAGTTTACCATCCTAAAAGATAATACTTAGACAAGATAAAAAAAAAAAAAAATGCTCACACAATAACTTACTCTCGGGCAGAGGGGTGTATTTATAGGAACATGATGTGCCACTTCTATAGAAATCCGAATCCTGCAGATAATCAGATATCTTTTAATCTTGCTTATATACGGATAGTCTTTTTTTTTTTCTTTTCTTTTTTTGTGATAATTTCTAAAAATCTTTTGCTATCTTGCGGGAAAAAAAATTCAAAGGTGCTGTCATCTTTCCATGATAAAATAATATTTTATATATTACGGCTATATATTTGTTTTTGAATGAATATGTTATAGCTTTAAAATTGAATTTATCATTTACTGAAGAAAATTAAATTCATGTTTTTTTTTCTAAAAAAAAAAGTTGGATTACTACTATTTCTCCAAAAATAGAAAATCCCTTTAATTATGTTTTTATAGTGGTTACCCATTAAATAGAAATTTAATAATGTGGCAGGGTAAGAATCAAATTTTATTAGTTGTCATAAATTTTTTAGTTAGCCATTCAATTAATATCCTATTAATAAAATAACCATATTCATTAATGAATAGATATTGAAGTAATCTTATTGGAGTAACTATATTTATATATATATTTGAGGTGTATAATACACAAGTAGAAGTAGTTTGTAGTTTGTAAGCATATGATATTACTATTTGGTTTTTGCGATTTAAAGATTAAAGAAAATATATATGTATATATATTTGAGGTATATAATCTAACATGTGTTAGATTATATTTATTTAGAGTCTGTTTAGTTTGTTGATTCGAGTTTTTAATTTGAGTTGATATGTGACTTTATGTGAAAGATTTTTACTGTAATAAAAAAGTTAGGTGTGACTGTTTTTAAGAATCTTTTATAATAGTAAAATTCAAATTCTAAACTCAAATCGGTGAAATGAACGAGACATTAATATTACGCTAAAGCGAACGGAGTTCACACACGTATGAGTGATGCAAAAAAGATAAATATTAGGAGAAAACACAGTCGACTCTATTTTTCTCAATTTAACAAATGATCCAATGTGCCACTATTAATCGTGAATATGATCATCGTTCCTTGTCCAATTAATCATCTAATAAATTAGGATAAACATAATCTTCTTTATTTGGATGGTTACAATTTTTGAACTGATGTGACACTATAATTAAGTGAATATTAACATAGTATATATGTCCGATTACATATTCAATACATTAAGTACCATATAGTATAGACTTTATTTTATTTTATCGAATAAACATTAGGAAAAATATGATCTCATGTGCCACTATTGATCCTAAACATGATCCTTTTTTCTTGTCCGATTACTCATCCAATAAATTAAGATAAATATAATCCCCTTTATTTGAATCGATCTAGTTTATGAATTGATATGACAATATAGTCAAAGTAAATATTAACATAGCGCATATGTCTGATTACACCATTCAATAAATTGGGTACTAACCGAATTAATTTAAGTGAGAAAGAGAAAAATATGTCAAGACTTGAGATGAATTAAAATTAATAGGTCAATAGTTTACATAAATTAATAAATAAGTTAAATTATTGTTTTCGTTCATAATTTGTCTGGTTATGAACCATAACTTGATAAGTTTGTTCATAATTAGTCTGGTTATGAATCATAATTTGACAAGTTTTTCATAACTTATCTGGTTATGAACCATAACTTGATAAGTTATAACCTATTAATTTCTATAACTAAAAATTAGCCTATATACTTTCTTAAGCTTTTCATATTGGCCTATTTTCTACTATTTTCGTAAATTTTTAACAAATCAAGACAAACATTAGGATAAACACGGTCGACTTTATTTTTTTCCAATTTAACAAATCATCTAATGTGCCACTATTGATCCTGAATATGGTCATTGTTTCTTCTTCGATTACTCATCCAATAAATTAGAACAAACATAGTGCATAAGTCCAATTTCATATTCAATACATTAGGTACCATGTATTAGATTTTCTTTTAACGGATTTAATTTATCGAATACATTAAGACAAATATTAAGACAAGCACGGTCGATTTTCCTTTTCCCAATTTAACAAATGATCTATCGTGCCCCTATTTAGTACTCATCCAATAAATTAAAGCAAAACCCCTTTATTTGAATCGATTTAATTTATGAATTGACGAGACACTATAGTCAAGTGAATATTAACATAGGTTCTTTGATTTTCAGAGTTCCTTGTTTTCGCTAATTTAAAATAGTTCCGATTATTTTTTTTTTTCCCCATTTTCCTTAATATAACTAAGATTCCTTTACTTATTAAAAAAATAATAAATAAATATGACATGCTTTAATTTGTAGGGAATGTTACAATGTTTCGTGGAGGGAATTTTCAGATTATTCCTTCAACACTCTAAACCCTCAATTGCATGCATAAAGATATACCGAATTACTGATCAACATAATCATTGGCACGTTTAGAATCCGTTCTTAAATAATTTTGTTTTATGTCTGAAAATGGAAATGAAAACGTTTTCAATCTCATGTAAGAATCATTTTTGAAAATACGTTTGGTAGTTTTATTTAGATATTATTTTCAGTATAAAAAAAAAACTGAAACTTTGTTTGGTGTTACATTTTAAAACATGTTTTAGTCAAATTACATTCCAAATATATAGTAAATAAATATAAATAAATTATTTAGTGAATAATTATATTAAAAAAAGTATTACATTCATTGAATATACTTTGGCTCAGCTTTCCAATTATTATTATTAATATTCATCAATAACCATAAAATATAACATTAAGTTATGATTTAAAATTCAGACATGTAGTACTACATGCTTTTGCAGCAAGTCTCATGCAACGACTATCGCTTTTAGTCATTAAAACGAAGGATTCTCAGTTTCGGAAAGGAGAAAATAAAAACGATAAAAATTCATTTCAAAAACCTGAGATAAACTCAAAAATAAAAATGAGTGTTTTCAATTTTGTTTTTTAGAAAATGGTATCCAAATGTGTTTTTAAAAATGCTTTCTGTTTTTGTTCCTAAAAAAAAGTGAAAGACGTTTTCAAAAATGAAAACAAACACGCCCATTATTTTCTCATTCAAAATTCACGTTGAGTTTTTAAATGAATTGAATAACATTTCTTTCCCAATAATCATTGTTTTCTCATCCTCATCGAAAATGAATTGCATATCATTTTCTCCAATATCCTAAAATAGTTTCAAATAACCTTAATTGATTGATTAATTAATTAATTAATACGGTTACTTAGAAAGAAGGATTTTACCAATACTGAAACTAAGCGGAAAAACAAGAAAAGAAAAGGAAAAAAATAATGTTTTAGTCTCGGACTTAAAAACTGACAGAAAGCATGGAAAAATTTGAAGAAACTCAATCAGATTTCAACTCAAGAGTTTCTTTAAATTGGGCATAATCAATGTAAAATAGGGATTTAGAACTAGTGGGGGAGAAGGGAGAGAACGTACAGATTTTGAGAGCCTAATGACTTTCAGCTTTCTTGATTAATCTAAGCAAAGACTACTCTCCTACTCCTAGTGAATCTTCTTACAATTTAATGAATGCACAAAACTAGATTTTTGAGGAGATTGTGGCTTCTGTAAATATAGCAAAGGATAAATTTACTCTCAGAAGGGCTGCTATACACTATTGCAAAACAAAATATTCTGAAAGATGGATAAAGCATATTTAGAATAAAATGATTGAAATAACAGCTTAAAAAATTGACAATAGTCCTAACTGATTCAAAAACAATCATTTTATTGTTTTCTTTTTTTTTTTTTTGATCTTTTTCGTACAAGAGAAATTTTCTAGTAGAATGGAAGCTTATGTAAAGGTGACATTCTAATATTATTGAAGGTACGCATACCGGTACGTTGGAGATATAAATTTGATTTCAACTCAAGAAACTCAATCATTTTCGACAAACTATATTGATCTATCTTGATCCTGAGATGAATAATAAATCCGTATATGTAACTTTTATCTTTTGATGTAGCAAAAGGTGACATTCTAATATTGTTGAAGGTACACATACCAGTACATTGGAGATATAAATCACGTGTGTGTTTATTCATAGATAGGGAATCAATAACTCTTATGTAAAGAGTTAATGATATCTTCTTATGACATTAACTGGGGAATAGAAAACATGAGCGCTAAACTATTAGACTATTTCGTGTAACTAATGTTTACTATTTTTATTGGTACGAATAAGGGTTATTCCTATAGGGATAATACACATTATAATAAAATCATTGATGATGACCAATTGGAGCTTTGTAAATATATTTATATAGATCGAGAATGCAACTCTAAACTTTTAGTGAAATAGTACTAGAGTTTATATATTCGTGAGATGAACTTGTGTCGTAATTATGTTAGTGTTTATGCGCTTCAAGAATAAATGTAACAATGTTTATTAGATATTTTGACTATTAATAAAGGATTATTTATTTATTTCTTCTTTTTCTTTGCTTGGCTTTGTGTTTTTTTTTTTTTTTTTTTGAAATTTAGGGTTTGAAAATGTATGGAGACAGAGGTGTTGGTGAGGCCGAAGGTTTAAATCGAAGTGTTAAAGGGAAAAAAAATTCATGTCTGCATATTGTATTACACTATCTATACGCTGGAGAAGAAATTTCATCTCTTGAAAAAAAGAGGGGAAAAAAAGCCATGGCAAATACTTTTCACGGCTTCATATTTTTGCCATGATAAAGCTGATGTTACTGTTATTGTTATTTTGATGCTGAGAATTATCTTCATGATCTGTTCTGAAAGGTTCTAAGTAACGGCCTAGTTCTTTTGCTGCTCTATATGTGTTTAGCGCATGAAACCAGTACTTTTGTCTTTTTAATTTAGAAGAGGATCTGATGGTGATGAAATATTAATTAGTTGTTCACTTTTTGTTTCTGAGTAGTCCTATTTTTCATTTTCTATTTAAGCTTAGACAGTTTTAAGATTTAAGATGCTACAATTTGTTGCATCTAATGCGTGTTGTGATCTTATAAAGGTACTCCCGGATGATTGGAAAGATGGGTCAGGTATAAATTCATTATGCACTTTGGATTTGGATCGCTCCTTTGTTTTCTTTCCTAGTAATAAGAATGCTGCTGAAAATCTATAAATAAGTCCCGCTGGCCAAGATATAGGTAAGAATGCTGCTGAAAATCTATAAATAAGTCCCGCTGGCCAAGATATAAGTAAGAATGCTGAAAATCTATTGAAGATTGATCCAAAAAATGATGTATCTTTCAGTGAATCAGTTTTTAGAATGGAAGACCAGAAAAGACAGACTGAAATGCTATTACAAAGATTTGAGAAGTCCCATTACTTTGTTCGAATTGCAGAAACAACTGAACCACTTCGGTCGAAAAAGCGAGCTTTGTAATCAACTCGCTGAAGTAAAATGACACACGAAACCATCCAGTAGCTCATAATTACTTGCTATTTGTTTTTTTTTTGTTTTTAATCATCATCATCATCATCTTCCCTCTTTTTTATTTTTTTATTTTTCCAATTTGTTCACAAGTAATGAACCTGTGATTGTGGAAGGAGAAACATAGAATAACAATTACACGAAAAATGTGCTTTCATTGCGTATAAAAAAAGAGAAAAAATCTTAGTATTATTCTTATTATTATTATTTTATCCTTTATTATGTAAACTTTTGTTTCTAGACAATTATTTCAACACTTGTTTTGGTTTTTTTTTTTTTATTTTAATCATCATCATCATCTTCCTTTTTTTATTTTTTTTATTTTTCCAATTTGTTCACAAGTAATGAACTTGTGTTTGTGGAAGGAGCAAAATAGAATAACAATTACACGAAAAATGTGCTGTCATTGCGTATAAAAACAGAGAAAAAATCTTTGTATTATTGTTATTATTATTATTATTATTATTATTATTAAATTGAACTTTAGTCGTCGCCTATTAAAAAGGCAAATTCTAAAGTTTCTTAAAAGAACCCAGAGAAAAGGACTTTAGATGTCGCCCAACAAGCAAACGTCTAATGAAATATTAGACATCACTTGAAAAAGTAACGTCTAATATGGTACCTTTAGCGAC
Organism: Morus indica; assembly: GCA_029231665.1. Lineage (NCBI taxonomy): Eukaryota > Viridiplantae > Streptophyta > Magnoliopsida > Rosales > Moraceae > Morus > Morus indica. Next base: position 273,570 of record JACAGA010000089.1, read on the forward strand.
GTCTACTTAAATGTCACTTTTTCAGACGACGTTTAAGGCCTTAGACGTCACTTTTCAGGTGACGTTTAAAGCTTTTTATATAGTAGTGGCCGGCGGCCGAATTTACTGATAATTCAAGATTTATCGGTCGCCGGCGACCAAATTTACGAGTAAATTTAGTATTCATCAGTCATTGGTGTAGGTTAGAGGACATGAGCAGGGAGGAAAGGAGAGAGAGGTGTGGGAAAGAGATCGGAGATTAGGGTATTTTTAATTCTTTTAATAGTGTTAGACACCTAACATATTAATTCATGATGTGTACTATCTATTCTAAGGAATTACGCTGTTATTTATTAATCGTCATTTTAAATATTCTATTTAAGTCATTCTTTCTTTATTTCTTTCCTTCTTTCTTTCTTTCTTTCTTTTTTAATTTTTTTGAAGAAAGTCTTGCCCTGTTACCACTGCAAATCCATGTGATTCATGTGAACCATAACTCATATGTCGATTCTAAATATAAAACAGATCAATAGCAGTAAGAAAACCAATAATGCTAGGGCTGATCATAAAATTCCAAAACACTGGCTATAAAAAAGGCAAGAGGAGATCACAATCAAGATTCTAAAACTTATAGCCATAAGACCTGCCTCGAACTAAATAAAACAACTAACGATTTCATTATTATTTCCTTGATCTTTACAAACCACCTACCGCTCGATGATTATTATTTATTTTTCGAGGGTAGCTGCACCTACCATGCAATTGTGCATCCAAAAAAACCATATATATATGTATATGAATGATAATACATTAACAGTATGGATTTTCAAAACTCAAAAGTTATAACTCAAACTTTTTATGTGAGAGAAAATAACAAAAAAAATTGAATTTAAATTTTTGTGAGAGGAAACACTTTGTGATTTGAGTTGTGAAAATAACAAGGCCTAACTGTATCTACGGATTTGTATGTGTGATGGAATCGGTCAAAGAATTCCGAAAGGGTCAGCACTCTGAAGGTCCGGCTTCCATCCTGGCAATTGGTACTGCCAATCCATCCAATTGTGTTTCGCAAGCTGATTATCCTGATTTTTTGTTTCGCACCACCAACAGCGAGCACCTGATTCAGCTAAAAGAAAAATTCAAACTCATGTGTAAGCCTACACCACAAAAGGCCTTTCGTAGCTGACGAAAAACGCTATTACTCACTAGCAATAGCGCTTTTTAGAGCGCTAGGACAGCCGGCGCTATTATAGGTCCTAAGAAAACATAACGTTTTAGAAGAGTTATAAAAAGTGCTATAGAATTGAAGTATTATAGCGTGTAAGAAAAGTTATTTTCATCCTCTTACAGCTGTTTATCATAGCTACGATACAGAGTAATAACTTTTTTTTTCCTGTTATGTTCATACTATTGTAACTTTTTAAAATTATTATTGATATCCGTTTGAACTCATTCAAATAAAAGTAATTCCGAGATATGTGATATATCTAAATTGGAACATTCAAATTAAAACATAAAAACATTCAACATAACAATTGTTATCAATATCTACCAAGCTGTCAAGAAAATTACGTCTACAACATAATTCATAGTGTCCAAAACCTTAACATTCAAAACAAGTAAAGAAAACAGAGAAGTCATCTCCAAAACGTCTAAGTAAATCCTTCCATCTTGACATAATACTTCAACAACAAATTGAACTTCATTGTTTAACCTGTAAGAAAATGATCCACTATCAAAACAATAATCAAACTCAATGTTTATTCTTCCACCATTTAACCTATAAATAAAGCAAGGACTGTGACCAGAAACTGCAAAAAGGAAAAAAACAAAAAACAAAAAACGGGTAAAATGTACACCGTGAGCATACCTTGCCAAACTGCTTCTTGACCTTCTCTCGCCTAGTTTTCTGAAATTGCAAACATGACACCATTGCAATAGGAAGTAAGACAATGATGCACAAAAACTAAAGCAACCATAGAGTTATAAGAATCTTATAATTTCTAGAAACACAACATACATACAAATAGTACTTGCCAAACATAACTCAAATAGTTCAGGCATATGGCCCACAAGATTTATGCTTGAGAACATGAGCCACTCTTAGTTGGAACAAAAATGGGAGCTATATAATTGCTAATTTAATCCTTCTTTGTACCTGATCTCTTTAGGAACATGAGACCAAGTATGATCATCGAATTTAATGACAATATAACCTTCACAAATATGCACGACTGCCCGCACTGGAATTCATTCAATTGTAGAAAGGCATGCAACAATTTTCAACAATGTTCATTTTAGTACTACCAAGTAATGGGGGGCCTGGGCTGGTGGGGGCCTGGCCTAGGGGCGGGGCCTGGGTTAGGGGCGGGGCCTGGCTAGGCGGGCTGGAGGGGGCCTGTGGCTGGGGGTGGGTGCCCCCCCCCCCCTGGGCTGGAGGCGCCTGGCCGGGGGCGCCTGGGCTGGGGGCGCCTGGGCTGGAGGCGCCTGGGCTAGGGGCGCCCGGGCTGGAGGGGCGCCTGGGCTAGGGGGCGCCTGGGCTGGAGGCGCCTAGGCCGGGGGCGCCCGGGCTGGAGGGGCGCCTGGGCTAGGGGGCGCCTGGGCTGGAGGCGCCTAGGCCAGGTGCGCCTGGGCTGGAGGCGCCTGGGCTAGGGGCGCCCGGGATAGGGGGCGCCTGGGCTGGAGGGGGGCCTGGGCCCGTGGGGGGGCTGGCCTACGGCCAAGGTAGAGTAGAAGACACCATATGGCATTAACTTTCCATTGTAGCATCTTTTTTCAAATGCCAAATTCAACAACATACACCAAAAACGCATTTATCCTTATGCACCAAATAGGCATTGGATATTTTGTAGCTAATGAGTTAGACGAAACATGACTTCAATGATGCACTAGATAAAAATTGTATGTCAAACTTGTAAAATAGAGAGCATGGCTTACATGTATTGGTATGTAGATAGTTGGATAAAGCATGAGTCTTCATTGCCTACATTTAAACCCGAAGACTAAAAAAAACAATCTATCACAATCATATAATGTTTTTGATTAAAATAAATTTGCAATGGAATTGTTTACCAATCAAATTGTCCTCAACAAACAACAATTCAAGATATTATCCATCAGGCACAAAACAAACATCTCCAATAGGGAACATTAACAACCTCGATAGTGCAGTAATATAATATGCTAGACCACCCACGGGAATATACTGACCACCTGAATACTCAGATTCTTTCCACTTACCCAAGAGATTCACTAGAAAGTTTCCACTGAATTTCCTGCATAGCAGCTTAATGTACACAATAAAACAGTCAGAATGCTAAAGAAGAAAAGATCGTCTCCAACATGTAAGAAAAGCACCAAAGTCCTGTACCTGGGAGATGAAGTAAGAATTGGACACAAGTGCAGATTGGATACTCGTGCTCAGGAGAAGTAAAACTTGGAAGTGCCTTGCAAATATCCTTTAGATTCATATAGAGAAACATAAATACTTTCAAACAAACTTAAATGCAAAACTAAACTAACTTTAACCAACATAGCTAAATACCATTGCATAAGAGGGCATTGGATTATAGAAGAAACATTTAACCAGCCAAATCCACACAAAACATACATGAATTGATAATTTTATCCCAAACAAAATTAAGGTCTCTTAGACATTTTGACTTACAACACTAAACTCTCTTACACATTTTAACAAACACCTAGAAGATCATGCCAGCCAAATCCACACAAAACATACATGAATTACTAATTTTATCCAAAACAAAATTAACTACCACATCAGAAACAACGAGAAATCATTTTTCACCTTCTATCAAGTCCTCAAATTCCAAATGAAGCTCAAAACAAAGATGATAGGCATACAGAGAGAAAGAGTACCGACGATGAAGAAACTTTAAATATCCTCGGGTTTGTCGGCAACGAATTGACACAATCTAGAAGCTTAGCTAAAAAACTCTTTGAATCTGCATATACAGCCTCAAGTCATAGAGAAGTAAGGAAATCTCTTCAAAGAAATGTTTGACAGAAGCTAAGAAAGGGCTAAATGGACGTGCTCACCGAACTTCAAAACTTTAGAATCAACAACCAATCGGTGGTGACAGCGACGAGAATCGGCGGCGGCGACAACGACAGTGAGAATCGGAGTCGGCGACAACGATAATTGGAGTCGGCGACGGCAAGAATCAGCGGCAATTGCAATAAATCAACAGTTGAGGAAAGGGCTTCAACGAGATCTTCAACCAATGGTTTAACGAGAAAGAGAGATCTATAATGAGAGAGATATCTAGAGCTAGAGAGAGAAGGAGCGAGAGAGAGATCTAGAGTAGATAGAGAAGAAAATTTTCTGTTTGGGGCAGATCTGGAAGCTTCGTTGGGCTTTCTGGGTTTTCCTCGCCAGATGAGAGAGATCTAGAGCAGATAGAGAAGAAAATTTTCTGTTTGGGGCAGATCTGGAAGCTTCGTTGGGCTTTCTGGGTTTTCCTCGCCAGATGATGCCGTCGCAGCAGCCCACTACCTCGCCCCAGCTAGATTTTTGAAATCGCAGCGCCGTCCCTACCGAGGATTTGGAAGGTGAGGGACGAACTGGGTTTGTTTTGGAATTGGGTTTTTGAGATTGATGAACTTCGGATGGGGGGTTCACGAGCTTGAACGAGAGAGAGAGAGAGATCTGAAAACATGAGAGAGGGGCTTTGGTTTTTGATGTTCTGACTTTGGTTTTCAATTTCGGCATCTAGGAGAGTAAATCCTGAGGAAACTTAGGGAATTTTGGTGAAATACCGGCTGTATGGGAGAATGAGGTTGTTTCCCTCTTGGCCGGCCAAAGGACTCTTTGAGTGAGAATGAATCCATATGGGCATTTGGGGTTTTTTTTTTCCTTTCCCTGGTTCTCTTGTGTCTTGCGCGCATTTCATTAAAAAAAAAAAAAAAACGGTGGGAGGGAGCGAGCGGGAAAATTGGAAAATTTATTTCCAATGCCCGCCCAATGTAATTGTAATCTGTACATTTATATATTTTTAAATATATATAAAACAAATCGGTCAAAATGTCAATAAATTTTAATATATATGTATATATATTATAACTCTTTAGAAACGCTATTATAGACTAAAGCAGTAACGTTTTTTGAAAAGCGCTATAACTAACCGTTACGAAAAGCCCTTTTTCTTGTAGTGAAAGTATACGTCAATAATGCTATAGATATATCTCCATTGTTTCTTTAATTAACAGACACTTGAATGGTCCATCCCTCACGGCTACGATAAGCCGCACCATAATGGCAGGACAACCGGTAATACTTTTTGTTTTTTGTTTTAACTTAAGACGTATAATGTATTCATTTTTCCTTAAAAATTTTTTTATCCCATTTGAGTTTTTGCATGGTAAGGTTTTAATGTCTAGTTTTATTAGGGTACTTTTCACATTCACCCGCCAACTTATTGCAATATTGTCTATCATAAACCCTAAACGGACCCGGTGTAGTACCACTATGAAATCGGTTTGTACAAATACGACATACTTACTCATGTAATACGTATTTATATTCAATAATATTGGAGGTGCAGAGGGAACAACATCCGGATCACTTTTTTGGGGTTTGTTCACTTTTTCTTAAGTACTAGCAATCTTTTTCTTTGTTTTTTGTTTTTTTTTTCCCCTCATATTTATGTTCTTTTGGTTAACGGATCCTTTGTATCCTCTAATTTGAAATAGGTGAAAAAACAATGATAAGGAAACGACACATGTACCTGACTGAAGAAATACTCAAGAAAAACCCTAGTCTTTGCAGCTTTATGAAACCATCTCTCGACACGCGCCAAGAATTGGCAGAGCCAGAGATTCCAAAGTTAGCAAAGGAAGCAGCCATCAAAGCCTTAGAGGAGTGGGGGCAACCCAAGTCTAAAATCACTCACCTTGTCTTTTGCACCACATCATGCGTCGCCATTCCTGGTCCAGACTACCACCTCATCAAGCTCCTAGGCCTCCCTCCCTCCGTCAACCGCACCATGACGTGCCTGCACGGTTGTTTTGGTGGTGCCGCTGCCCTTCGCATCGCAAAGGACCTGGCTGAGAACAACAAAGGAGCCCGAGTTCTCGTTGTCTGTTCTGAGATCATGACCTTCAATTTTCGCTCTCCCTCGGAGGCCCATATGGATTTTCTTGTTGGGCAGGCAATCTTCGGAGATGGAGCTGCGGCTGCCGTAGTTGGTGCTGATCCCGACATTCTTATCGAGCGACCAATATTCATATTGGCAAACACAGCACAGGCTATCCTACTGGATTCAGAGGGAGCGGTTGAGGGGCACTTGCGGGAATTCGGGATGACATTACAATTACTAAGAAAAGTACCACAGTTGATCGCTGACAATATGCAGAATGTTTTGGAGGAGGCTTTTACTCCGATCGGCATAAAAGATTGGAACTCGATATTTTGGATAGCTCACCCAGGCGGGCGGGCAATTCTTGACTTTCTCGAAGCAAAGCTCGGTTTAAAAGAGGAGAAACTACGGGCTAGCCGTCATGTGCTGAGCGAGTATGGAAACATGGCTGGTGGGTCTGTCTTTTTTGTATTGGATGATATGCGGAAGAAATCTATAGAGAAAGGGAAGGTCACGACTGGTGAGGGATTAGATTGGGGCGTCCTAGTCGGATGCGGGCCAGGCTTGACGGCGGAAGCGGTTGTGCTGCATAGCGTTGCAATTGATCACTCTGCATAGCGTCAGCTGCGTATTGGTTCAGAGCTTTCTTACTTACATCATGAACAAATTTAATGTGCGAAAGCTCGAACAAATATTTCTCACGAAGACATTTGCGTAAAAATAAATGCATGATTGATTGTGCTTATTTATTCATGCATATCTTATTCAAATGGACTATGTACTCGTATCAGTTTGCGTGCAATTAATGAGACGTCAGTGGAGTTATGTAAACACTTAGTCTGACAACACTGAAGATCTTGAATTAAATTATCTAGTTAAATCTCCTGTCACCATGGGTTGTAAGAATTTAACCTCTCATCGCCTATAAGTCGAAGCGTGGCATGATACCTTACCTAATTTCTTTTACCTTAGCCTTCAAAAGTGAACATGCTATATATGTATATAAATGTAATAAATTTAAAGAGGCACCAAACATATCATACTCATCATTATCATCATAGAAAAATCACACATAGAAGCAGACAATTCATAGCATATCTGTGGATTTTTGAAATCATATTTATGCTGTAGGCGAGTTTGTAATTTTGCTGGGAGTTTCTCTGACAGGATTAGAAAAAATAAACTACTAATAGTTCTCTTTTTTTTTAACTGTCAGATCTATATCAAAACTACTTGACATACATACTTTTCTAATTTAATATGACTTTAATCAGATTAAACGGTTAAAAATTAACACTATCAGTAGAGAGGCCCATTGGAAAAAATCCATTTGATTTGCAATAGCATATTTTGCCGGACTTGTGAGGATAAATTTGCATTTATAGTAGATAGATGAAACCACGTGAATTTTTTTTTTTTTTTTTTTTAATTCTAGTTTTGCGCATTCATTAAACTGTAAGACTCTGGACAATGTCACAAGTTAAGATTTTTTACTTTACTAGGCAGTAGTTTTATTGCAGGCGGTCAAAGAGCAAAAAATTAGGAATATCTAGAAAGATTAACTTTTGTTCGGATGTTGTTTTTGAGTGGATCCCTATGTTAGAAAATGAATGTGCGGTAGAATCGCAAAATGGGCCCTTCTTACGGGTGCCTCTGGTTGTTTCTCTCTTTAGGAGGTAGCTCCCTCTATAGCTACCATGTTTTAGCTGTCGTGCTTTCTAACAAAGTCTATTCTCAATATATAAATAAAAATTAAAATTAAAACCTGCTTAAGGCTTTCATTCATTTCACCGATTCGAGTTTAAAATTTAAATTTTACCATAGTAAAAAGCTCTTTGAAATAGTCACATCTAATTTTTTTACTACAATAAAAAACTCTCATATAAAGTCGCATCTCAACTCGAATTAGCGAACTAAACAAGCCTTAAATGTCCCAGAGCTTAATGTAAATGCTCGTTTGAGATGCTAGAACTTGTACTGGTCCATTAATACCACAGCCCTAACGGCGATTATTCTCAAACCATCCGAAGAAGAAGACGACAATCACAGCTGAAGCAACCAAACCACATAATTGATTTGGTCCCGCGCGGAGGAACTTGTGATGGTCGACTCGAGGAGCTGCGGCAATGACATGGCAGTATTACGCTTAGATCCTCCACTGTTAAAGTGTACCACTCAAGTTGATACAAACGATCACGATTTGTATTGAACAGAGCACTCTTAGAGTCAGTGCCAAACTCCCACAGAATTGTTTCCACAGATTAATCGATGAGAAAATACAAGGACAAAGGTTTCCCTTATATCCGGTCCCCAATCTTCCCGAATCCCCTCCTAAACGAAACATTGAATACAGTGCTGGAATAACCAAATGCTAACTAACCGTAACTAACCCAGCCTTGCTCCGCATCTCGCTCCGCTCCCTCAACGGTTTCTCCCCATCTCGAAATCCTCAAACCAGCCTGGCTTCTTGCGCGTCCTTCTCCCACGCGTTGTGCTTTCTTCTCCGTCTTGAACATTCTGGAGTGTTCCTCCTGATTCCGCGAGTCTTCTTGAAGCTGGGGAAGGGTTGTCTTGGGCCTGGGCCTGAGTTGTGGAAGAGTTGCTTGGGCCTGGATTGTATCATCGGTCCAGTAGCCTTCTGGGGTCTGAAACCCAACCCAGTCGCTTACTTTTTTCTGGATCCAATCTTCCTCTAAGTTCACAACTTCCCACGTATCACTTCCCACCTCATCTACTTTGACCTTGTCCTCAAGGTCAGGCAATTCATAGAACCGACAGAAAGACTCCAGATCCTCCCAGGTGGCACCCTCCTGAGGGCTGTGGGACCACTGCACTAGTACCTGTTTAATGACCCTACCCTGTTGTCGTTTATCACGTGTGGCCACGATGGCTGTGGGATAAATCAGAGGCCTGTTGGCAAGGCTCTGCTCTGGCAAGGGAAAGGATGCTGTGGTTCCATCACTTCGGTATTCTTTCAACAGAGAGACATGGAAGGTGGGGTGAATTTTGCTCTCCGGGGGTAACGCTAAAGTGTAGGCCACCGGTCCCGCCTTGGCAATGATCTTGAATGGGCCGAAGTATCGCCGGCACAACTTTGAGTTTAACCGTCGAGCCACAGTTGTCTGCCGGTAGGGCTGGAGTTTAACTAAGACCAGGTCTCCAAGGTTGAATTGTCGGTCCTGCCTTTTCCTATTGGCGAGCTGTTGCATCCTGTTGCGAGCCTGGTGTAAGTTATCCTTCAATCGGCGGAGGATGTCATCCCGGGAACGCAGGCAATCGTCCACGGCCTGAATTGCTGAGGATCCCCTGGTGTACGCCGGAATAGTGGCAGGCGGCCTTCCATACACAGCCTGAAAAGGTGTCATCCCAATGGCTGTTTGGTGGCTTGTGTTGTAGTGGTACTCTGCCCACCCCAAGAAGGTTGACCACTGTTTAGGATTGTCGGCAGCGAAGGCGCGCAGGTATTGTTCCAGATATCGGTTCAAGACCTCCGTTTGTCCGTCCGTTTGAGGGTGGTAGGCCGAGCTCATCTTCAGCTTGGTGCCCATCAGCTCAAATAACTTAGACCAAAATTTGCTTGTGAAGATTGGATCTCTGTCCGACACCAATGTCCGTGGAACTCCGTACAACTTTATCACCATTCCCGTAAAGAGCTCGGCGACTTTAGATGCCGTATAGTTGGGAGCCAAGGCCCTGAAGTGAGCGTACTTTGTTAGTCTGTCAACAACTACCAAGACGGACGTGTTCCCCTTTGAGTTAGGGAGGCCAACTATGAAATCCATAGCTAGGTCTTCCCACACCCTTTCGGGCATCTCCAACGGCTGTAGGAGCCCATAGGGAGCCGACGTGGAGTATTTCACAGTTTGACATGTGATGCACCTTCCCACGTAGTCCTTGACATCCTTCCGCATGCCCGGCCAGTAGAAATTGGCGCTGAGTCGGATATATGTCCGTTCAATGCCCGCGTGCCCGCCAACTGGTGTGTCATGATACTCTCTCAACATTTGTTGCTTGAGCTTGGACTCCCTGCCAAGGTAAAATCTGTTTCGGTATAACAGGACTCCATCACGCCATTCCCAGCCTGTCTCAAGGACCCCGCTATCCAATTGTTTGCGGAGCTTCGTCAGCTCGGGAAGAGCCTGATTCTCCTTACGCAACTCCGACAGGAAATCAAACATTATGGCGGAGATAGCAGCGTGCAGCTCAGTTGGAGGCATCTCCATTCGACGCGATAGGGCGTCTGCCGCCGAATTCAGGGTGCCTGCCTTATACTCAATGGAGAAACTATACCCCATCAATTTTTGAAGGTAGTGTTGATGTGCCGGTGTCTGTACGACTTGCGTGAGGAGCTCCTTCAGACTCTTATGATCTGTCCTGATTATAAAATGCCTCCCTAGTAAGTACTGTCGCCATTTGGCGATGGCTTCTGCCACGGCATGCAATTCTCTCATATACGCCGAAGCTCCCAACATTCTCGGCCCCAACTTCCTGCTAAAGAACGCTATTGGATGGCCGTCCTGCATCAACACTCCGCCTATCCCAACGCCTGAAGCGTCCGTTTCCACCACGAACGTTTTTGTGAAATCGGGCAGGTGTAACACCGGCGTGCGTGTCATTGCTTGCTTCAGTCTTTCGAACGCCACGGTAGCCGCTTCTCCCCAATTGAAACCGTCTTTCTTAAGGAGTTCCGTGAGGGGGGCAGCAATGGTTGCGTACTGGGCTACGAACCTCCGGTAATACCCTGTGAGCCCCAGGAAACCGCGCAACTGTTTCAAGTTCCGGGGTTGTGGCCATTGTGTCATGGCCTCAACTTTTGCCGGGTCTGCTCGCACTCCTTCTCGGGACACCAAATGACCCAAATACTCGATGGTTCCCTGGAAAAAAGTACATTTGCTTCCTTTGGCGAAGAAGCTGTTAGATTGGAGGCAGTTCAACACTGTCTCTAAGTGCTGCACGTGCTCCTCCTTATTCTTGCTATAAACCAATATATCATCAAAGAAAACAATAACAAATTTCCGTAAGTATGGTTTGAAAACCTGATTCATGGCGGCTTGGAAAGTGGATGGCGCATTGGAGAGCCCGAACGGCATCACCACGAACTCGTAATGTCCGTCATGAGTTCGGAAAGCGGTTTTGTGCACATCCCGCCGATCCATTCTGATTTGGTGATACCCTGCCCGCAGGTCCAACTTGGAGAAAATTTCCGCTCCTCCGAGTTCGTCTAATAATTCGTCAATGGTCGGAATCGGAAACCGGTCTTTGATGGTGATAGCATTGAGAGCCCGGTAATCGACACAAAATCGCCACGACCCGTCCTTTTTTTTCACCAACAACACAGGAGAGGAATATGGGCTGTTGCTGTGGCGAATGAAACCATACTCTAGCATTTCCTTAACTAGTTTTTCCATAACATCCTTTTGGAAGTATGGATAACGGTAGGGTCTCACGTTGACTGGTGAACTCCCTGGTTGTAAGTGTATCCGGTGGTCGATATGGCACACCGGTGGAAGTGTCCTGGGCTCCTCAAACACGGCTCTGTAGCGTTGGAACAAGCCCTTAGCCATCCTTGGCAAAGTCGACCCTACATGTCCAAGGTCAGCCCCTAATTGATTCCCACTCTTCCCTGTCTCTAATAGGGCCGGAGCCAACGTGAATACCTCACTCACACTGCCCGCCTGAATAATAGTGTTGAGCTGGGAAAATGTCACTTGCGTGGCTGCTGTTGTCTTATTCCCTGCCAACGTCACCTTCTTCCCCTTCCATTGGAACTCCATAGTGAGCTCATTATGATCATGTAAACAGGGCCCTAATGTTCTTAACCATTGCATTCCCAGGACTACATCCAATCCCCAGATGGGCAATACAAATAAGTCCACTGTAAACTTAGTGCCTTGCAACTCTAATTCTACCTCCGCACATTTCTTGTCACAAGTCAAATACTGTCCGTTACCCATATAGACTTTGAACCTTTTGGATGCTTCTACTGGCAATCCTAGTCTAGTCACCAGAGCCTCTTGGATAAAATTATTGTTACTCCCCGTGTCAATGAGGACTTCCATAGTCTCCGCCCCGTGTTTGGCCCTAATTCTAAAAATCCTAGGATTCACTGAATTAGCAAGGGTATTTAGACTAACCTCAACTTCCTATTCGGTGGAGATCTCGTCCAAATCTGGCGTCGCCTCCTCCTGACCTTCCTCCGTTTCGTCCTCGCCACACATAAGCAGCACCCTGTTCTTGCAGCGGTGATTAATGTTGTACTTTTCATCGCAGCTGAAACAGAGTCCCTTCTCCCGTTTCTCTCGAATCTCCGCCGGTGAGAGTCGCTTCAAAGGCAACTTAAAACTTCCCGGAGTTGGCTGGTCTCCGCGAGGTGGCGGAGCTCCCAAGCTCGAGTTTGTCGTGGTGCCTCTGATTCCGGAGTGCCCCATTGCCGGAGTCCGGGGCTGGCCCTCATATGGTCTATACCCGTCTCGGCGTTGTCGCTGGAACAGGTCGTCATTGCGCTCCTCATATAACTGCGCTTTGGCCATGGCTTCCGCTAAACTCTGCGGGGGTTGCATCAATAATTCCCGGCGAATTTCCATCTTTAGTCCCCATAAAAAAAAATTCAAGAACATGTGTTCCGTTACCCCTGTGATGCGCGTCATCAGTTCTTCAAATTCAGCTCTGAACTTCGCCACGGTACTGGTCTGAACCAATTTGGAAATTCGTCCCAACGGGTCGTCATAAATCGACGCGCCGAACCTCTTCCTTAGCTCGGACAAGAAGTAGCCCCAACTGGACAGTCCCCCTTGTTGTCCCTTGTAAGGCTACCCAAGAGGGGGGTGAATTGGGTTTTTACTAATTTTTCGGATTTAACACTCTCTATCAAGATTAATTACAAATGTAGACAATTAATCTTACACAGTCAATTTATCAAACACTTGGTGTGCAGAAATTATGTAAGTTTTGATAATATCCCAAACACTTAATATACACAATGTGAGTCAATCTAATATCATATGACAAGTTCAACAAGCCTATTATCAAGAGTTTGGATCAATTAATATCAACTAACAAATTTAAAATTCGGAATTTAAAGAGATAAGGGTAAGAGAGATGCAAACGCGATTTATAGTGGTTCGACAAATAAATTTGCCTACATCCACTGTTGCCGAGATATTCCGCCTCTCGCCCTCTTCCACTATACGATCGTCTAACCGGCACGATCACTCCTTTTACAAGAAAGCGAATCTTTCTACCCGAGGCTTCGCCTAACCTCTTACACAATGTCGATTTTCTACGGAGATCGACTAACCAACACGACAATAAGGATTATGAAAATGAATAGCTCAGCCGTACACTCCTTACAATGATTTTACACACTTGGAATGATTAGGAGATTTTGAAATCACACTATCAAGATATAATCCAATGTAGGCTCAAGTGAGTGTGAGAAAGTGAAGTAAGGCTTTTTAGAAGATGATGACTATGGAAGCACTTTGTAGGAAGCTTTTTGGAGTTTCAAGAGATTTGAGAGCTAAATGACAATTTTTTACTTTCAGAGATTTTTCTGTATTTAGAAAGATGACTTTTGTGCATTTAAACTCACTTTCCAACGGCCTCTTTTATGACCGTTCACTCGACGCCGGTCGACCGGAGCGGTTGACCGGTTGAATTAAAATTTGAAATCCCGTTCAACGGTCATAAAGGCGGGCATTTGATCATGACCGGTCGACCGGACCGGTTGACCGATTGAGGCAGCACCGGTCGACCGGTGCATTTGGCCTTCTCTGTCTCCGGACGACATAGGTCGACCGGTTGACATTTAATTGAGTTCAAACATTCACAAAGTTATTCTTTTAGACCAAATGTCATTAAACAATCAGTTTAGTCTCATTTTAAAAACGTGATGTGAGTGTGTGCATGAGCCTAAACATGATTTAATCAAGATAGCATGACATCACAATCAAATACAAGACTATTGAGATATAAGAACCTATGAATAACTTGTCTTGCTTGATTTTGTTTGCTTGCTCTTGTTCTTTGATTTTTCAACACTTCAAGCTTTGAGTTCCTTCTTCAATTTGCATTTCTCAACCTTGAATGTATGCATTGCATTCCATACTATTCTTCTTGAGTTGATTTATAATATCAATTTTGCTAACAACACAACTCAAAGTAGAATCATTAGTAACATAATACATTGTGTTTGTTATCATCAAAACATGAGATATATTTAACCTTGGGCCAACAATCTCCCCCTTTTTGATGATGACAAACACTTGATTGCTAAGATGGCAAAGGCAATACCATGTTTTCTTTTACACTTGTTTGTCTCCCCCTTAATTAATCACTTGATATTATCTAAAAAAAAATGTTCTCCCCCTTAATCTATTAAGCCTTTAAAGAGAGTATTACAATGAGCATTGTTAAGTCTTCCATCCAACATCAAGTGTGAATAATCTCAATCACACCCTAAACAAATATGAAGAATCATAGCAAGAGTAACAATCTCATCATAACATTGATCAATCACAACCTAAAATAAATATGAAGAATAATATCAAGAATAATAATCTCATCATAACAATTAGCAGTCACTACAATTAGCAATCACTACATCCATCTCCCCCTTTTGTCATCAACAAAAAGAAGAACGAGTAAGATAATGTCACATTGATTGCTAGAAAGATAAGTTACAATGAAAAATCCAACTAAAAGTCATAATGAGGGAGGAGGCCCTCGGAAATTGAGATGCCGAAGTTGTTCGAGAATTTGAGCTTGAACTTCGGCGTTGGCTTGATGATTGGCTTGGAGTTGTTGGAGAAGATCATTCCGGAGGTTTGTCATGCTCGTGTCGACATATGAGTAGAGGTTTTGGAAACCATGCTGTACTTGTAGTTTAAGCTCATCATGACTTGTGCAGAGAGACTCAATCCGTCCATGGAGAGTATTGAATGCACCGTCGTTGAACTGAGTCGAACTGCCTCCAAGGTCTTCTTCATGTTCTTCATTTTCAACTCGGCCCCTTTTCTTAGAAATCCACCTTCCATTTTGAAATTTGTAGCCCATGAGTTTGATGGTTGTCTTATTGTAGTCCGATTTGGGTGGACTAATCTCAGTTTCATCATCAAGATTGATTTTGAAATAACGAAAGATCCTTGTTAGTGCCATCCCATAAGGAAGATTAGGATCTCTAGCTACATTGTTCCCATCAGCCATCTTGTGAAGAATCAAGTATGGAAGGTTTGTTCTAATACCCTCAAGAAGGCAGAATATAAGATAGAGATCCGTGAATGAAATCTCATCCCTATGCCCTCCTCTAGGAATAATGTTGTTGGAGATAATGTGGTGAAGGATTCTACTCCTAAGGGGTAATTCATTTGCTTTCGGCTTTGGGGGTATAGCCTCATCATCATCCTCCTCATCATCCCCTTCAGTTGAGTCCCTTTCCATAATGATCCTTGACATTGTTTCTCCATTAAAAGCCCATGAATCATAAGTGTGCACACATCGGCCGACATCCGGAATCTCAAAAATTTTTGAGATCACTTCTTTATTAAGTTCTATTCGTTGTCCCTTAAGAGTGCATACTATTTGAACATCCATTTCACAAGTATTGTAATTCATGTGAGCACAAAAGGCTTTCACTAATCTTGGATAGACTTGTTCCTTAACCTCCACAAAGGATTTCCATCCTAAAATCTCAAATAATCTCTCAATATCTAATTCTCTAAATTCAGTAAAATCCACAAATCTACCTTCCACAATGGATCTCTTTTCAAAAAGTTTGAAGTTACGAGAGTTGAATTCACTGTTTAATACCTTTCTTCGTGGACCAGATGTTGTAGATTTCACCCTCTTTCCTTTGTTCTGTGATGATCCAGCCCCTGAAGCCATTGAAGCAATTTGTCGAACACTTGGCGGGTGAAGTCGGATTTGAGTGTATTTGGAGTAAAACTTGTGAAGAGGAGGAAATAGAAGAAAATGTGAGAGGGATGAAGTTTCTTTGAAGGATTTTAGTGTGATTCCGGAAGAAATTTGACCAAATTTGGATGATTTTAGGCAATGGTGTGAATTTGGGGGTGTTTTTCTCTCCTAGGGTTCGTGCTTGGTTTTTGAAATGAGAGAAAAAATTTCCAGAACTGATTTTAAAGAGAGCCTGTCGCGCTCACCGGTCGACCGCACCGGTCGACCGGTCAAGGCCAACCGGTCGACCGGTTGATTATAACTTCTCTGTCTCCGGTCGACCGGTGTGTAGAGAAAACCTGAAAAAAGATTGCTAATTTCGCCAGAAACAGCCTAATTGACTAACAACCAAATATAGCATATGTTTTCTCATACACCATCACACAGACAAAATGATAATATCAATTTGTTCAAGTATAAGAATCATCAAATCATGAATCAACCACTTAATTCCTAAGTAATCAAATTTAATTCTGTAGCATCTAGTAGTCCTAAACCTCTTCTAAGTGAGGCAAATCTTTCGAGAGCTAAAGGTTTGGTAAGGATATCCGCAATTTGATGATTGGTGCTAATGAATTCTAATGTGATATCACCCTTTTGCACATGATCACGCAAGAAATGATGTCTAATCTCTATGTGTTTGGTACGTGAGTGCAAGACTGGATTTTTTGATAAGTTGATTGCACTAGTGTTATCACACATGATAGGTACATGATCATAGCTTAATCCTAGGTCCAGAAGTGTTTGCTTCATCCAAAGGACTTGTGCACAACAACTGGCTGCCGAGATGTATTCGGCTTCCGCGGTTGATAGAGCAACCGAATTTTGCTTTTTGCTAAACCAAGAGACTAGTGCAAATCCTAAGAAATGACATGTTCCACTTGTGCTCTTCCTATCTATGGTGCAACCTGCCCAATCAGCATCCGTATAGCTGAACAAGTCAATGTGTGTACCCTTTGGATACCATAATCCTAAGTTCTTAGTTCCACTTAAATATCTAAAAATTCTTTTTACAGCATTTAGATGTGATTCTTTAGGATTTGATTGATATCTAGCACACAAACACACACTATACATTATGTCCGGTCTACTTGCAGTTAAGTAAAGTAAGGATCCGATCATACCTCGATATTTCGTTATGTCCACGGCCTTACCATTTTCATCCTTGTCTATTTTAATAGATGAGCTCATTGGAGTTGATAGAGGCTTCATTCCTTCAAAGTCAAACTTCTTAAGTAGATCTTTGACATACTTAGCTTGATTTATGAAGATGCCTTCCTTTGTTTGTTTGATTTGAAGACCAAGGAAGTAGTGGAGCTCTCCCATCATACTCATTTCGAACTCACTATGCATGCACTTTGAAAACTCTTCACAAAGGGAAACATTAGTAGAACCGAAAATAATATCATCAACATAAATTTGTACAATAATTAGATCAACACCCTTGGTTTTAGTAAATAGTGTAGTATCCACTTTTCCACTTGAAAATCCATTTTGAAGTAAAAATTTGCTAAGTCTATCATACCAAGCTCTAGGAGCTTGCTTTAAGCCATATAAAGCCTTTTTCAATTTAAAGACATAATCTGGATACTTGTGATCTTGGAAACCGGGTGGTTGTTCTACATATACTTCTTCTACGATGTACCCATTAAGAAAAGCACTTTTAACATCCATTTGATAAAGAATGAATTCTTTGTGGGATGCAAATGCTAATAACATTCTAATGGATTCTCATCTAGCAACCGGTGCAAAGGTTTCTTCATAATCGATTCCTTCTTCTTGATTGTAACCTTGGGCCACTAATCTAGCCTTGTTTCTCACAATCACACCGTGCTCATCTCTCTTATTCCTAAAGACCCACTTGGGGCCAATCACGGATTGAGTACTAGGTCTAGGGACTAATTCCCATACATCACTTCTTTCAAATTGATTTAGCTCTTCTTGCATCGCTAAGATCCAAAATTCATCATTTTCGGCATCTTTAACATTCTTAGGTTCAATTTGTGAAAGAAAAGCTAAGTTATTCCAAACATTTTTAAGTGATGACCTAGTAGCCACTCCTTGTGAGATGTCACCTAAGATTTTGTCTTTAGGGTGAGAAGTACTATACCTCCATTCCTTCGGTAGTTGATAGGATGCACTATCTTGATTTGGATCATCAACTTGTTCCTCTTGACGTTGTGATGTGTTGGAGGTTTGTGGTTCATCCATCACTTCTTTGTCATTCAAATCTACATTGCTCATTTGATGCTCCAAACCTAAATCATCATCATCTAGATTTTTCTCCACAAAAGTGTTAGTTTCATCAAATACTACATGCATCGATTCTTCCACAACTAGAGTTCTTTTATTAAATACTCTATAAGCTTTGCTAGTGGTGGAATAGCCAAGAAAAACTCCAACATCGGATTTTGCATCAAATTTTCCCAAGTTGTCTTTAGTGTTTAAAATAAAACATTTACAACCAAAGACTCTAAAATAGCCAATGTTAGGTTTTCTACCCTTCCAAAGCTCATATGGAGTTTTATCCATTTTTGGTCTAATAAGACCTCTATTTACAATGTGACAAGAAGTGTTAACGGCCTCGGCCCAAAAATATTTTGGTAATCCATTTTCATTTAACATTGACCTAGCCATTTCTTGTAAAATTCTATTTTTTCTTTCAACAACACCATTTTGTTGTGGTGTTCTTGGTGCCGAAAAGTTGTGTTTATATCCATTTTCATTACAAAGTATTTCAAATGCATCATTATCAAATTCTCCACCATGATCACTTTTAATGGTGGTAATTAGATAACCTTGCTCATTTTGAACTCTTTTACAAAAATATGAAAATGTTTTCAATGCTTCTTCTTTTGTTGCTAAAAAGATTACCCATGTATATCTTGAAAAATCATCAACAATGACAAATGCATAATGCTTTCTACCGAGGCTAGTTGTCCTTGATGGACCGAATAAATCCATGTGGAGCAATTGCAATGGTCTTGTTGTAGAGATTTCTAAAATAGATTTGAAAGAGGATCGAACTTGCTTTCCAAATTGACATGCATCGCAAATTTTATCTTTTTGAAATGGAAGGTTTGGTAACCCTCTAACAACTTCCTTCTTAGAAAGTTTTGAGAGTAGATGCATGCTAGCATGACCAAGTCTTCTATGCCAAAGCCAAGAATCATCATTTAAAGCGGAGAGGCATTGATTTTTACAAGTCAATTTTTCAATATCTATTGTATAGACATTTTCACTCCTATCACCAAGGAACACCACTTCATTATGGCAAACATTTTCAATCAAACATTTTGATGATTCAAAAATAACTCGGTATCCCTTATCACATAATTGACTAATACTAAGTAAGTTATGTTTTAAATTATCAACAAGAAATACATTTTCAATTAAGGGAGAGGTACCGTTACCGACATCGCCGACTCCAATAATTTTTCCTTTTGTGTTGTCGCCGAAGGTCACACGTCCTCCATTTTTCCTTGTGAAATTTTTAAGTAAGGAAAGATCTCCCGTCATGTGTTTTGAGCATCCGCTATCTAAGAACCACTTGACCTTTTCCTTTCTTGGCTCCTACAAGGCAAAGTTAAGTCTTGATTTTTGGTACCCATATAAATTTGGGTCCTTGATGGTTAGTTCTTGAACCTTGTTTGGTCTCAAAATATGTGTTCTTTTTAATGGCACATGAGAAGGATGTGTGGCCATTTTGATTACAATAAGTACACACATATTTTGGATCCGAAGTTGATGCTTTGACAAAATAGTTTTTAAAGTATTTTTGTTTTACATGAGGCTTGTAACCAAGACCCCCTTTGTTGAAGACACATCTTTGTCCACCAAGCATTTGATCAAAGTTTTTCTTTCCATTGGTGAATTTCAAAACAATTTTTGTCAAATCGTCAATCTTTTCTTTTAGGGAAACATTTTCACATAATGCATTATTTTTCTCATTTGTCAACAATGTGATTTCTTCCTTGAGTTGTTCTATAGTTTTCCTATGAGATGCATTTCTATGAGCAAGTTTACTATATTGTTCATGTAATTCGGAGAATTCAAGTTCTATATCTTCATATGACAAAGATGTAATACTATTTTCCTCAATATGAAGTTTAGAATTAGATGTTACCTCATTATCGTCAATGGCCATGAAACACATGTTTGCTACTTCCCCTTGCTCATCATCATTGGATTCTCCAAGTTCTAATTCATCCCATGTTGCTTGGAGAACCTTCTTAAGTTCATCTCTTTTGGAGCTCTTCTTGAAGCTCCTTTTGAGTGGACACTCCGTCCTCTTATGTCCGGGCTTCTTGCAATCATAACAAATGATTTCATCCCTTTTTATCTTATCTCCCTTTTCCTCATTTCTCCTTGAGCTTTTACCTTGACTAAATTTGTTATAAAATCTTTTGTACTTCTTAGTAAATAGGGAGATCATCTCTTTGTCCAATTGATCAAGATCCTCTTCTTCTTCATGCTCATTTACTTCTTCTTGAGTTGAAGCTTTCAATGCTATTCCTTTCTTCTTCTTGTCTTCTTCTTGGTTGTCTTTTATCCGGGAGAACTCGTGAGTCATTAGCGATCCAATCAAATCATCGAGTGAGATTGTCGATAGATTCTTCATTTCCTCTAAAGTAGTCCTCTTGACATTCCAAGACTTGGGCAATGACCTCACAATCTTGTTCACCAACTCATTTTCCTTGAATGGTCTCTCAAGAGAATTTAAACCGTTAACAATGTCGGTGAATCGAGTATACATAGAAGTAATTGATTCATCATCTTTCATTTCAAACATTTCATATGAGCGAATGAGATGATTAATCTTGGTTTCTTTTACTTGGTTAGTTCCCTCATGAATTACTTCTAAGGTGTGCCATATGGCTTGTGCGGATTTGCATGAAGTGATCCTATTAAACTCGTTTCTATCTAAGGCATAATACAAGATGTTCATTGCTCTAGCATTTAAAGATAATTTTATTTCATCATCTTCATCGAATTCACTAGGGTCCTTGGGAATTAACTTATCCTTATCCGACTTAGTGGGAACAAATGGACCATCTTCAACAATCCTCCATAAAGCATAGTCGATAGATTGTAAATAAACTCTCATTCTTACTTTCCAATAATTGTAATCAACTCCATTAAAAAGAGGTGGTCTATGTGTGGATTGACCTTCCATGTTGTGAAGGTTTTGAGTAGCCATGCTCAAGATTGTGAAATCTTTTTAAATAAAGTTTGAGCAACCTTGCTCTGATACCAATTGTTGTCCCTTGTAAGGCTACCCAAGAGGGGGGTGAATTGGGTTTTTACTAATTTTTCGGATTTAACACTCTCTATCAAGATTAATTACAAATGTAGACAATTACTCTTACACAGTCAATTTATCAAACACTTGGTGTGCAGAAATTATGTAAGTTTTGATAATATCACAAACACTTAATATACACAATGTGAGTCAATCTAATATCATATGACAAGTTCAACAAGCCTATTATCAAGAGTTTGGATCAATTAATATCAACTAACAAATTTAAAATTCGGAATTTAAAGAGATAAGGGTAAGAGAGATGCAACCGCGATTTATAGTGGTTCGACAAATAAATTTGCCTACATCCACTGTTGCCGAGATATTCCGCCTCTCGACCTCTTCCACTATACGATCGTCTAACCGGCACGATCACTCCTTTTACAAGAAAGCGAATCTTTCTACCCGAGGCGTCGCCTAACCTCTTACACAATGTCGATTTTCTACGGAGATCGACTAACCAACACGACAATAAGGATTATGAAAATGAATAGCTCAGCCGTACACTCCTTACAATGATTTTACACACTTGGAATGATTAGGAGATTTTGAAATCACACTATCAAGATATAATCCAATGTAGGCTCAAGTGAGTGTGAGAAAGTGAAGTAAGGCTTTTTAGAAGATGATGACTATGGAAGCACTTTGTAGGAAGCTTTTTGGAGTTTCAAGAGATTTGAGAGCTAAATGACAATTTTTTACTTTCAGAGATTTTTCTGTATTTAGAAAGATGACTTTTGTGCATTTAAACTCACTTTCCAACGGCCTCTTTTATGACCGTTCACTCGACGCCGGTCGACCGGAGCGGTTGACCGGTTGAATTAAAATTTGAAATCCCGTTCAACGGTCATAAAGGCGGGCATTTGATCATGACCGGTCGACCGGACCGGTTGACCGGTTGAGGCAGCACCGGTCGACCGGTGCATTTGGCCTTCTCTGTCTCCGGACGACATAGGTCGACCGGTTGACATTTAATTGAGTTCAAACATTCACAAAGTTATTCTTTTAGACCAAATGTCATTAAACAATCAGTTTAGTCTCATTTTAAAAATGTGATGTGAGTGTGTGCATGAGCCTAAACATGATTTAATCAAGATAGCATGACATCAAAATCAAATACAAGACTATTGAGATATAAGAACCTATGAATAACTTGTCTTGCTTGATTTTGTTTGCTTGCTCTTGTTCTTTGATTTTTCAACACTTCAAGCTGTGAGTTCCTTCTTCAATTTGCATTTCTCAACCTTGAATGTATGCATTGCATTCCATACTATGCTTCTTGAGTTGATTTATAATATCAATTTTGCTAACACCACAACTCAAAGTAGAATCATTAGTAACATAATACATTGTGTTTGTTATCATCAAAACATGAGATATATTTAACCTTGGGCCAACACCCCTCCCCTCTCCATCCACTGGTACCATGTCGCTGGCTCTCCGTCCAGATGGAAGGCAACTACGGCCAGTCGTAGTTCTGGCTCAACGCGATGCAAGGAGAAGAACTTCTCAATCTTATATATCCAGTTTTCCACATTGGCTCCGTTGAACCGAGGCACGTCCAACCGCAACGTTTTGAGGAGTGAATTCATGTCTGGATGTTGTGGGTTGTATTCCGGCCAGTGTCCTCTGTTTGGGTTTTCCTCTGCCTTGGTACAGGCTTGCCCCGATGTGATCTCCCCCGTCGGAACTGGGTTCGGTTGTGGCTGAACCAACTGCGAGAGCCGTTGATCGGTGGTGGTCATGTGATGTTCCAATAGTGACGAGAACTTTGCCAACTGTTCGTCAGAATGCTGCTTAAAACTCGCCTCCATGGCTCTCATAAGCTCTGCTATATCTTCGTTCCTCATTCTCTCAATGAAAGCACCAATGATACAAACGATCACGATTTGTATTGAACAGAGCACTCTTAGAGTCAGTGCCAAACTCCCACAGAATTGTTTCCACAGATTAATCGATGAGAAAATACAAGGACAAAGGTTTCCCTTATATCCGGTCCCCAATCTTCCCGAATCCCCTCCTAAACGAAACATTGAATACAGTGCTGGAATAACCAAATGCTAACTAACCGTAACTAACCCAGCCTTGCTCCGCATCTCGCTCCGCTCCCTCAACGGTTTCTCCCCATCTCGAAATCCTCGCCCTTTTTCAAAACAAGAGAAAAAAAATAATAAAAATAAAAAATAAAAAAACTGTCATAATAACATACAGACGTCTCTTTATGTTTTTTTTAAACCAAAAAAAAAAAAAAAACTGTCACAATAACATACAGACGTCTCTTTATGTTTTTTTTTAACCAAAAAAAAAAAAAAAAAAAAAAAACATACATTTTTCTGAAGAAATATATTTGATAGTTTCACTAAATGAAATAATATCATTAAATATAGGCCTCGTTCATATCACCGATTCGAATTTAGAATTTGAGTTTTGTTACAGTAAAAAATTCTCAGAAACAGTCACATCAAACTTTTTTACTGCAGTAAAAAGCTCTCACATAAAATCACATCTCAACTCGAATTACAAACTCGAATCAGCGAAGTGAACGGGCCCAAAGTATACAGACATTTGTTTTGTTTTTGTTGTTTTTTTCCTTTGAAAAGTTTAACGAAAGCAGATTTCAAGTAAAACTAAGCAAAAATAATTGTCTTTCAAAAAAAAATACAAAACACAAAACGCTAGAAATATTAAGATTGAAAAAAAAAAAAATAGTGGAACATTACGGCACTCTAATTTATGGATCATCGTTTTCCGAAAGCAAACAACCTTAATATATAGTATTTATTAGTTATTACATGGTAATAGGAAGCGATATTCAGGCCGTTTATCAAATATTCAAATCGTTCTACAGTCTTTGCGTTCTTTCACTCATAACTGGCGAAACAGGGATGCCAAAAAACCCACAAAATTCAAAGAGAAGAAAAAATGGGGACAGTCGGCAAGATAGAACCAGCGTCGACGACATAAACATTTCCCGAAACGTATTCCGAAGAATCATGTAACAAATATCGAACAAGCGACGTCAATGCCGGATCCGAGGTGCCAAAAGTCCTTAAAGGCACAATTCTCTCACCTACAATGGATAGCCAATCTTTCTTGATGAGACCTTCAGTAATCTCAGACTTGAAGAGCCCCGGTGATATTGAATTCACTCTGATCTTGTAAGGCCCCAATTCAAGAGCCATAACCTGTCATCTCTTCTCTATCAGTATGGTTACACAGAAGTCCTCTTCTTATCACTAATGAAATCAAGAATAATCCAAGAAGTAGACAACACTTAGCCCTCGTTCATTTCACCGATTCGAGTTTTTAATTTTAATTTTGTTATAATTAAAAGCTCTCATAAAAAAATCACATTTAACTTTTTCTGTTACAATAAAAAGTTTTTACATAAGATCACATCTCAACTCAAATTAAAAACTCGAAACAACGAACTGAACGAGACCTTAAATTAGCCTATAAGCTACTAGACTTCTTTTAGGCTTTCCATATTGTAAAAACTTGGAAGTGACTGATATTATGACATACTATTGTTCTCAAGGTGTAGGCATACTAGTTGGTAACGAATAGGAGGACGAGTTTCCTAGGCGGGCCAACCTACTTGGGATGTGCTAAGCTTCTTCGATGTAAGTTACTCGTTCTTCATTTACATTAAAAAAAAAAAATGATAAAGATTCTTTCAATGAGTTTTTGAGGTCTTTCAATGAGTGATCTCAATTCTCAAGGGTAGTTTCCAATATACAATACATTAGTTACTAATTGCCAAAATAGAGAGCAGAATAAGGTAAGTTGAAGAGGAAAAGGCAAAATAAGAATCTGAATGATAACTATATCACTTGGGTCCATACGCAATAATAACCAGCAAGTAAACACATCTTAGCTAAGAAAACTTGCAACAAACTAAAAGCCTCAAACATTCCTGCCCTGTCCTAGCTGAACCCCAAGTTACACGTTTAGAAATTGGCACTATAATTGAAAAAACTAAGGAAAAAAAACACATAATCGTTGAATTTTATTATTTTTATTCTTTTTTTTTTTTCCTATTATGCGTATTTTCTCTTTTCTCTATTCGGTCATTCCTTAATAGAATTTTCTTATCATTTCAGTTGAAGGTCAACAACCGCACTAAATTTGACAAGCATGTCTATAACAGTGTCTCATCTCAAATCAGAGGCAAAGTTACATGTCATTACCTGCGACAACGTGTTCACACCGGCCTTCGAAGCAGAATATGCGAGTCCCCCCGGCAACTGACCACGGTTAAGCCCGGAAATAGAAGAAATGTTGATGACCGACCCTCCTCGACCTGCATCGCGCATCAGTCTGCAGACGTACTTCGACACCAACCAAGTTCCTTTCAAGTTTGTGTTAAAAACAGTGTCCCATTCATCCTCAGACAAGTCCAATGGAGATTTCACATTACCTAAGGCACACAAATATAACTATAAACTTCAGTCTTCACACATTTTGAGGAAATTTGTAACAAAAACCTTTGTTTACAGTTTTTGCATCCAGAGATTGATATCAAAATTTGGCTAAAACTGAAGCAATATATATTGATATCAAATTGCAATGCAATATATAGAAAAGGAGCTCAAATTTGTCTTGCAACTATACAGATATGTAGAGTACTAATCCGTTTAAATAATGTATATACTCGTTTGAGGCACTAGATTTTGTAGTTATATATGTTAGAACTACATCTTATCTGGGTTTTCACTTGAATATGTACTTCTCTGATAAAATTTGTGCCATAAGGCCACGTTTGCGTCTGATAAAATTTATAGCAGATTAACAATTTAAGATGAAGAGTCTGTGGTGTTTTAATTTCCCATATGTCTCGAGTTTCAAATAATGAAAAAGAAAAGAATCAAAAGAATCAAAACATTCATTTAATCCTCCATGAGTAAAAAAGGGATTCCCTGTAACAAAATCAACATACAAACTATAAAAATTCAGAACAAAATAGTAACAATAACAAAGTCAAAATTCTAACAATCAAACAGACTACGACATTTACACAAAATTCTCTTCCTCAAAGTCCAATACTAACACTTAAAAAAAAAGAACTATAGTCTAATTATGATCTCGTTAATTTTATTGATTTAAATTTTTAACTCTAAATTTTTACGGTTATTAAAAAATTTCACATCTCAATTCGAATTGAGAACTTAAATTTAAGCGAACGAATTGAAAATTTGAATCTCCAAAACGAAAGACGTCAATATACACGCGCGTGCGCATAAATTTACGCGAAAACAATCAGAAATGAATTTCAACAGAAGAGAAACATTTGGAAAATAAATAAATACAAAACGAAACAAAACAAAAACCTCTGAATCCCGCATTGTTAATCAAAGCATCAATCCTCCCAAAGGCTTCCCAAGCCTTCTGCACGGACTTCTCAATGGTAGGCCCGTCGGCGCAGACATCGAGCTCCACCGCCACCGCTCTGAGATCAGCAGACGACGACGACTGGGTGGGCTGAACGACATTATTGATTTGGTCGCAGAGGGACTTCAGGCGGTCGACGCGGCGAGCGGCCGCGATGACGTGGCAGCCGACCTTGGCGAGGTCGAGGCAGAACTCATGGCCGAGCCCCGATGAGGCTCCGGTGACCATCACCACCTTCCCACTCAGGTCGTGCCATGGCTCGAGTTGCTGCTCCGATGCCATTGTTGGCGGTGATGCTCTGAGACAGAGGACTTGAGAGAGTAAATGAAATGAGTCAATGGGTAGTTTAATAATACTATACTATTATTATGCAAATGCAATGAAATAGTCTGGTTATATAGCTTTTTTTTTCTTTCCTTTTTTG
Organism: Morus indica; assembly: GCA_029231665.1. Lineage (NCBI taxonomy): Eukaryota > Viridiplantae > Streptophyta > Magnoliopsida > Rosales > Moraceae > Morus > Morus indica. The sequence goes on from JACAGA010000089.1 coordinate 300,715, forward strand.
TCCAGTGATGAGGGAGACCCACATGTGTCACTCTTTATTATTATTACTATTTTTAATGCGCATGATTTATTTAAGATAGTAGTTATACAAATTATTGTTAAAAAAATAAAATAAAATAAATGAAGACAAAAAGGGAAAAAATTAGAAATAAAAAATAGGAAACAAAGATTTTAATTTATTTTTTATGTTTTAAATTAGTTCTATTTTATTTAATTAGACGTGATTTATTTTATTTTAATGTATTTTTGTTCAATTTTATTTTTTATTCAAATTATTTATAACATTTTTATCTAAATGGAATTGAAAATTTGGTGCAAGACAGTGTAAAACGGACAAAATCATACAAAAAAATTAGTTAAAAATAAATAACAAATAGAATAAATAATAATAAAAAGAAATTTAAAATTTATTATGACCGACACTCGGGTGATTCATTTAAAATAACGGCTATATAAATTATTTAAAGAAAAAAGAAAAAAAAAAGAAAAAAATGATATAAAATAAATGGAGACAAAAAGGGGAAAAGATCTAAAGCAAAGACAACGAGAAAAATATTTTAACTTATTTTGTTGTATTTTAAATTAGTTCTATTTTGTTTTGTTTCACTTGTTTTTTATTTAATTGTGCGCTTTTATTTTATTTTAGTGTATTCTTATTTAATTTTATTCTTTATTTGAACTACTTATAGTATTTTTAAATGAGTAGTATCTGAAATTTAATGCAAAAAGTGTTAAAATGGACAAAATGGGACAACAAATGAGTTAAAAACAAATAAATAAATAAAATAGACAATAAAATTTAATAATTAAATTCAGAACGAATCTCAGTTGTCGGATTGAGACACTTATATGATTAAGATTCGCGCGTGAAAGTAACGCGTCCGCAGGCCCTACCAGTGGAACTTTGACAAGTTTCTGCCTAGTCGAACTTTCGAATTACACGCTGCCACATGGATCCCATTGAAGATGCCTTCCAATCATAGACGGACGCATGACAAGTTTAGTGAACCCAAGCACATTGAATCATTTTCTTTAAAAATAAAATAAAAAAAAAAGTGTAAGGAAACATTTCGTTATTAAACCTGCCCAAAAATCCATTTTTCTTTAATAATGTTGTATAGATTATTATTATTCTTATCAATATTATTATTATTATTATTTGAGTAGGTGCTACTCTTATTTTCTCGTTTTTTGTCTAATGGAAAAGGTATTGAATCAATGTTATTTTCTACTGTTCTTATATTTTCTGGTTTATTTCGCTCGTTTGAGTTAAGAGTTTAGAGTTTAGGTTAAATAAAAAATTTATACTAAAAAAATAATATAATAAGAAAAATTAAATTTAAATTTTTTGACAAAAAATACTATAATAAAAAATTTAGTTTTAATTTTAATTAACAAAACGAACTGTTCAATTTGTATTGGAATTTGCACTATGCAGTGACTCATATGCAATTAGTGCACATTTTTCCTCCTTTATATATTGCGGAGGCACGGAACCATGTGCTATATATTATTGTTATTGGAAGTTCCAAACTTTTCTTTGGCTGGTGGAACTTATAAAAGATTTTATTTTCTTTGGGTGGGGCACTTGTAAAGATAAAAATTTTAAAATTAGAGCATCTTTTACCGATCATAAAGTTTCTTTTGGGGGACACTGATAAAGATAAGTATAAATTGTGATCCCGTTTATTTTACTGATTTAAATTTAAAATTTAAGTTTTGTTACAGTAAAAAACTCTCAAAAATAATTATATCTAATTTTTTTACTACAGTAAAAAGTTCTCATATAAAGTCACATCTCAACTCGAATTAACGAGCTAAATGGGCAATGTATTTTTGCATCATAAATTGTTCGTTTTTTCTTATTGAATCCCGAACTTTCAATTTTGCCATAGAGAAGAATTTTGAAGTGAAGAAAATGAATCAAATGATAGATACTAGGTAGGGTATTAAGAAAGGGAAACAAAGAAAGTAAATTAAATTAAATGTTAAGATGGAGCACATTCAAGAAAAACAAAAGTATTTAAGTGCTAGACTGCTGGTAAGTGAATTAAAGAAATATAAGGACTTAACTGAAGTTCAACATAAAGTTCCACATATTTGTATGCGTTAATTTTCAGCTGCTTAAAAGTAAGATTGTTCATGAGTTGGGTTAGTACGAGGTAGGATTCTTTCTTCTCCCGCCCCAAAGGGTGCAGATGAAGTGGCCTCTATTATTCATGCCTCATATATGCTCGGAAAAAAGAGATAAATATCCCTTTAAAGTGTACGAGTCTAAATTTTTAATTTTTATTCTTGATTAATATCTTTTTTAGTCAAATAATACATTAGTTAAAGAATATTAATAAAAAATAAGATATTTAAAACTAGACTCATACACTCTAAAGACAAATTTAATAATTTTCTCTATGAAAAAAAGTAATATTATTATTCTTCTCTTGATGAATGATGCCTCTCCTTTTATATTTATTACCAATTATTCTTCTTTAGAGAGTGGAGGTTGTTCTTTACATTTACAGGGACAATTATAAAAATATTCCTTACAATTTTGCATTTTTAATAATGATAAAGATAGTATTATTATTATTATTATTATTATTTTTGAGCTGGCTGTAGGTTTTGCGGTATGCCCTGTTTAACCTCTTCGTTCTCTTCAAATTGCACAATTTTTTTTCATTAGTCAAATTTAACGGTTTAAAAATTTTAATTTACTTTTTTTATTTATTTTTAGAGAGTATTTAGTATAAAAATTTATGTCATAGTATAAATCATAATTTGTGACTTATTATAATAATTTTTTCTCATAAAAAATATATATAAATTAAAAATAATTCTGAATTATAATTTTAAATTTATGAATTATAAAATCTAAATTAAATTTATAATTCATAATTCAAAATTGTTAATAATCATATGAAAACATTTGTTTATGGATTATAACTATGTGATTAGAATTATTTTTGATTTACGTGTATTTTTTATGAAAGAAAATACTATAACGAACCACGAACCATAATTCAAATTAGAGAACAAATTTAAGTACCAAACATTCTAAAAATCTCCCATATTAGGTTGGTAGAATTTGGTTGGTTAGTGGGTAGTGTGAATACGTTCATGGTTGACCGATCATGGACCCACACAAATTGTTAGACCTCACCTTCGTGGCTGCTCCACCCAACAAAGTGAGAAATAAGAATCAACTCTCTTTTTTTTTTTTTTATTTATCAAGGAAAAAGAAAAAAGAAAAAAGAATCACAATCTTTTGAGAAAAAGAGTTTTCCCTTGTAAAGTTCCACAATGTGGGAAAACAATTCCACAAAAGTAAAATTAATAACACACTTATAGCGTTAGAATTACTTAATAAACAACTTTTTACTAGTCACTTAATAGAATAACTTAGAGATCATTTTGGAATGTATTTTTAATTTTAACGTTTAAAATTTAAATTTTTTATAAAAAAAATATTATAATAAAATTAATACTTTAATTTAAGTATATAAAACAACAGATCTTATATAATTTCCTCAAAAATAAAATAAAAGTCTAATCTCAGTTAAAAGAAAAAAGTCTATACTATTATTGATGTGGATTAAACTCTATACACAACAACTTTTCTCACTCAATTTCATTGACACTTTAAATTAGCCACGTTCATTTCACCGATTTGAATTTTCAATTTTAAGTTTTTATAGTAAAAAGTTCTTAAAAAATGTCACATTTAACTTTTTCTACTATAGTGAAAAGCTCTTAAAAAATATCACATATCAATTCAAATTAAAAATTTAAATCCGCGAAGTGAACAAGCTAAAATACCTAAACATATTAAAAATTAAAATATTTTCTTTTTATACCTCTATGTACACCGCATTTTTTTTTTGTTTTTTCACATTTAAAAAACGTTTCTTAACGTCTACTAATTTAAGGGGACCAAGACCTGTTTGAACCTTGACTTTCAACCACTATAGACACCAGCATTCTATAGACAGCCCTAACAACCATCAATTTGGGACTACCCGGTTGAAACTTTTTTTTTTTTTCTTTTTTTTTAAGGACGATGAATTCTATTCAAACAGGGTTAGCAACTCTAAAGTCCAAAATCCCAATTCCAACATAAACTCCAATCCGCATGTGAATGAGGCCGTAATGATACGGCTTTCGTGGATTCGAGTTTTTAATTCGAGCTGAGATGTGATATTTTCTGAGAATTTTTCACTGTAGCAGAAAAAATTAAATGTGACATTTTCTGAAAATTTTTTACTGTAAAAATCTAAAATTAAAAATTTAAATCGGTAAAATGAAACGAGACAATAAATTGCTTTTAGTTTTAGAATGCAATTCAATTCCCTAGTTTCCTATCTATATCTATACCTACCCGCTAAGAAAAAATAAGTCTTTTGAAATATTTCATCAATTTTCTCCTTCTTTTTTTTTCAATTTTTGTTAGTTTTTCGCTGTGTTAGTTTTTAATTTTTTGTTCTTATCTTTTTTATTTACGCTTTTAACGACCTTATTTTTGTTTCTTCTCATTTTTTATTTTGTGCTGCCTTTTCTATTCAAATCTACTTCGTTAAATTAAGGCATGATCGATATACTATATAAACACTCTTTATTGTATTATTTTTGAGTTTTTGTATTTTTTTTACTTATTTTTATTTACAATTTTAACCTTTATTTTTCTTTATTTATTTATTTTTGCGTTGCTACCTTCTAATAGAGAATTTTTTTTTTTTAAATATAGGGAAAAAAGGTACCCTCATCTTTTTCTCCTTTTTTCAATGTTTTTTTAAGCTTTTGCTTTATTTTTCTTTATCTTTTTTATTCACATTTTTACCCTTTATTTTTTTTTCTTCTCTCTTTTTTTTTTTTTCCTTTTATTTTGTGTTGCTTTTCTCCTCTAATTTGTCATATTTTCAAATGTACTCCATTGAATTAAAGCGTGTTTGGTACATCGTACAAGCATTCTGTATTGTACTATTTTTAAGTTTTTGCTTTTTTTTTTCACTCTTACCTCTTTTATTTATATTTTGACCCTTTATTTTTAATTTCTTCCTTTTTTTTATTTTGCGTTGCTGCCTTATAAGAGAAAATGGGTTTTTTGAAATACAATCCTATATCTTTTTTCTCCTTTTCTAATTTTATAGTTTTTACCGTTATTATTGTTCTTATCTTTTAATTAATATCTTTAACAACTTATTTTTGTTTCTTCTCATTCTTTTTTTGAGAGAAAACAATTTTAGTACCCTCTATTATAACGAAACATCTCACAAGTATTCTATCTTTTTTAATATAAAACGGTATCTTTAAGTTTTGAAGAATAATTTTTTTGGTAATCTAAGCTCAATTTTTGGTACTTCCAATGTCAATTTTAGCCTTGCCATTATTGGTAGGATGGATGGATGGAGGGATACAGAGGGATGTTGGGAGAGCCCCAATCCATTGTTTAGTTAGAGGGAAAGGACGAGAGAGAGATGAGGTAGAGAGATGTGGTCTCCCTCATGACCGACAAAATTGAATTCTTGCATCAATAGCAGGATCCAAACAATCTATCACTTTTGAGCTTTAAAAGACTATTTCATTTTATAAACAAATTACTAACAAATAATTTAAATAGACAATTTAGTAATTTCATATATAATTATCATTCATCTTTTCAATTTTCCTTCCATTTTACTAAATAATATGAAGAATTACTTTAATTCTCTCCATCCTTACTATTCTCAATCCTTCCAATTATCCATCCTTCTAACCAAACGGAGCCTTAGCTTGTGTATATACATAAGTCTTAATAATATATACTAACAACAATGTAAATTTGAATTTTTGAATTTTAAGTGAATTTCTCCTTATTATTTCAGGTTTTATATATTTTTATTTCTAAACTCAACTTCATAGGATACTTAAATGTACACTTAGGGCATATTTGCTTAATCGTATATAATATTATATTGACTAAGAATACATTAATACAATGTTTAACACTACGTTGAATAAGAATACATTAATATAATGTTTTGTGTGATTATTGTATTGTATAAACTAATGCGGATGATAAATTAATACTATTTATGTCGTATAATAGAATATGGTTCATTTTCAATGTATTGTATTGTATTATTTTTTTACGGGTATGTGATTCATGTCAAGTTTGGACATAATTAGTGGTCGGGTTAGGCCAACACGCCGTCATACCAGAACCTATACTTGTTTAAATATTGAGGAGCCATAATGCAAATTTTACTTTTTAAAAATTATATTTTGCCGTCTTAATTTTTAAAAAATTACACATTTTTGTAATTTTATATTTTGATCATAAATTTTAAAAAATAAATCTTGACTCCACATATTTTGAAAAATTAGATTGGCCCTAAAATTTTTAAAAATTCATATTTTAGTAGCAGTTACATGTTACATGTTACCTACAGTTAATTCAGAGAGAGAGAGAGAGAGAGAGAGAGAGAGAGAGAGAGAGAGAGAGAGAGAGAGAGAGAGAGAGAGAGAGAGAGAGAGAGAGAGAGAGAGAGAACTAGGTACACTTCAAAAGTTAGACACACACGTACATAAAACATGCCAATTCAATTTGATCGTAAACTATCAAACAAAAAATTAACTATTACATGTTACATATATATAGGATCGATATATACGTTAACTGTAGGCTACGTGTAACCTAGTTCTCTCTCTCTCTCTCTCTCTCTCTCTCTCTCTCTCTAAATTAAATTGAAATTCCATCTCCACCTAAACCTATTTTATTAATTAGTACCTTACACTTGAGTTAAAAAACAAAAAAAAAAAACAAAAACAAAACCCCTAGTAGCTCGTAACCCCTCATATATATATCCCGATCACTTCACTGATTCGAGTTTAGAATTCAAAGTTTTGCTATAGTAAAAAGTTCTCAAAAATAATAATATTTAACTTTTTTACTATAGTAAAAAGCTCTCACATAAAATCACATCTCAATTCAAATTATAAATTCAAATTAGCGAAATAAACATGTCCATAATATTCTACTTTGCCGTGGTACTGCCACCATATGAAGTGGACCCTAGTAGTCCGTAACTGTCGCCAAGATGTCATTTTTCGTTTTCAATTTCGCCCATCTAAGATTCCATCCTACCGTGGAGTCGACCCCATATGAAGTGCATTAACCCTAGTAGTCCGTAAGCTTAGCCATTGTGATCCACCATTAAACCCAAGAAGTCAAATGTAAAAATATGCAATATGTGTCGATTAACACTTCTCTCTTTCATGTTTTGTTATACTACTCTGAAAAACTGAACAGGAAAATCAAAGCAACTGATTGCGTCCTGCTCGGTTTTTGATCGACTTTCGATGATGCATCAGTTGGTTTGATATAAGAAAATTAGAAACTTTTGATTTTAAAAATTATTTTCAATTTATGTGTATTTTTTATAAGAAAAAATACTGTAACGAGTTACGAACTATAATTTAAACTATTGCATGAATCATTATACCAAATACCCCATGAGTAGTTTGATGTAACCGATTTCTACAAAGAACAATGATAAAATCAAATTGAATTCAACCTTATGTGTGGGTTCTACACCACTAAGGAAAGATGCAACGTTCTTGTAAAAAGATGTCCAAACGTGTGCAGAGTTATTTTTCCCAAAGCATGGAAAACACGCATAAACGTCAGAGATTTTGAGTTCCTCTTGGACTATTAATGTCTTTGGGCTTTGGGCCAAGTCCAAATTTCGGTTTGACACGAAATTACGTGGACTTTATTAATTAGAAGTATTTAGGGATAATTACTGTGACTACCCCGACAAACAGGGAAAGATCGACTTTTGCCAGGGTGAAAAAAAAAAAAAAAAAAAAAAAAAAAAAAAAAAAAAAAAAACTCTGTAATCTAATATGTGGCAGAACAAAAATTGTCAGAAGAAGATTAAAATTAACCTCAATTAAGTTAGGGTTTGTTCATTTATTAGAGTTTATGTCTTTAAAAATAAATGTAACAATACATTCGTGACATTTTAATATTAAAATATGTGTTGGTTTGACAATGCGTTGCCGCTGCTTCTCCTTGGTTCAGTGCCAGACCTTTTCTTAGAGGATATTTGGTATATAGATTCGTTCTCTGATTTGAATTATAGTTCGTAATTCGTTACAGTATTTTCTCTCATAAAAAATACACGTAGATCAAAAATAATTCTAATCACATAGTTCTAATTCATGAACTAAACGTCTCTTTATTGTTTCGAGTGTAGACGGTACAATCTCTCCATGGGGAGTAGAGATGTCAAACGTGCCGTGCCGGGCCAGCACGGCACGCTTGACCCCAAGCCCGTGACGGGCTTGGGCCGTGCTAGGCACGGCCCTGCACAGTGCAGGGCCGTGCCTGGGCCGGGCCTGAGAAGAAAAACTCAGGCCCGGTCCAGGCCCTGGCCCTTGTCCATGAGGGCCAGGGCCGTGCCTGGGCCCAAGCCCTTGAAGGGCCGGCGCTCAAGGGCCTGGGCCCTGGCCCTTGAAGGGCCGGCCCTAGCCCTTGGCCCTTGGCCCTTATTCTTTTTTAAAAAAAAATTTATTCAAAAAAATATATATCATATGCCCCAAAAGATGTGATTTTATTGAATTGACGTAATAGGAGTACACATAAATGACTGCCTCATTAAAAACCTTGCTAAGTATAACCCGTGGGGAGATCGGGACAAAACCTTAGCGAAGGAAAAAAGAGTGCAGTAGCTAGGAATAGTAAATTACAAATCTAAGTGCTTCCAGAAGATTCTGTTATTTCTAAGTTAGAAAAATATTCTTGCATCGAATCATCTGTGTATTGTTGTTTTCGTCTTCTGGCATCTTCCCAGTCTTTAACGCACATTAGTCCCTCCAAGATGTCTGGATGCATTCTGCTTCTCTTCTCGTCCAAAATTCGGTTACTTGCGCTAAAAACTTGCTCTGATGCTACTGTTGATACTGGAGTTGTCAGAATGTCACGAGCTATTATGGACAGTGTTGGAAAACGATCTGTCTTGCTCTTCCACCATTGTAAGATGTCTAGTTTGTCGTCATTGATTACAAAATTTGCTTCAAAATATTTGACTAGTTCCGTAGACGCTTGTGTTGAGGACGATCCTGCCGTTTTCTCTTTCTTCTTCAAGAAACTCCATGACGATCCTTTAGGCCCCGAACTCGTAGTTGATGATGAAGTTCCCTGTTCTTTTTGACCTGTGCTATATTTTACTTCATACAAACTAAAAACTTTTTCTAACATTTTCTTAGCGTCAGTAATACTTAGTTGCATATCTATATTTAAATTCTCTGCGGTAGCAGTCATTAATGATTCAGTTCCATCTACTCCGCACCTAGGATCTAAAATTGTTGCCAATGCATATAACATAGGACAACCTGACCAATAATTTTTAAATTTATTTTCCATTAAGTTAACTATATTTTCAAAAAGTTCTGTATCCCTATAATAAGAAAATGTTTCTGAAATATTAAATAGTTGATGTAAAGCTAAATGTGCAGTTGGATAATAAACACCAGAAAGTAATTCAGTAGCATTGTAAAAAACTTCTAAAAATTTAAAAAAATACTCAGCAATTTGCCAATCAGAATCGAAAATTAAAATTTGATCGTTCTTACTGTTTACATATGTCGTGATAAGCTGTGAATATGGGAGTGCCGCCTTCAACATTAAATATGTTGAATTCCACCTATGTCTCACGTCAGTTGGAAACTTTCTTGGGCGCATCTGACTGTTCCTGCAATATTGTTCGAATTCTTGGAGCCGAGCTCCAAAACTAGATATGAATGATAATGCTTCTCTAATATTTGTAAGATTAATTGAGATATGTTCAATTCCTGCTTGAACTACTAAATTAATTATGTGACATGCGCACCGTTGATGAAAAATTTCCCCTCCAAATGCCGATTTCAAACTACGTTTAAATAGATTAATTGCAGCTGTATTAGCTGACGCATTATCAAAAGTAATTGTTAAAACTTTATCCTCTATCCCATAAAACCCAAAAATTTCCATTATTTTATTAAAAATAGCTGTTGCGTTATGAGGATATGGACATAAACGAAAACCAATTATTCTTTTTTGTAAAACCCAATCGTCATCAACATAGTGCGCTGTGACACATAAATATCCAGTTTTATTACACCCCTCCCACAGATCAGAAGTGCAAGACACAGTAGCATTAAAAGTCCTAAAATTATCAACAAGAGATTGTCTCATTGCATAAAAAACTTTCATGCAATCAGAACAGGTTGTGTTTCTACTTACACGTTTAAATTGTGGGCAAAAGGCTATCTGAATGAATTCTTCGAAGGAGGCATCATCTGCAAAAGAAAGAGGCAATTCGGCACTAGCTAGAAATTTAGCTAGTGCCTCACGAGCACGTTGTGCATCGTATGTAAAATTTTGTAACCCCTGTGATGTGAGTGATAGTGTTTGTTGGCGGGAGTCTACACTCCCAACTTGATGCAACGGTAGACATACTTTCCAATGTCTATCCAGATGACCAGTACCCCCACCCTTTTTATTAGAAAAATACTTTTTACAATATTTACATACCGCACGAATTTCCATCTCGCCTGTTTTTGGATTTGGTCGGGGCTCCTCGGTGAAATGTTGCCATGCCGGAGAAGTTCGCGGTCTTTTTCCTCTACTGCGATCTCCAGCTTCCTCATTGTGTACTGAAGCATTATCCACCGGAGCATTTTCTGGTTCAGTGGGGGTGGGGTTGGAAGGCATCATTTCTTCCTCAAAAAATGTCTCATCACCAAGCTCAGGAAGAGCAGTGAAATCAGGAAAGTTTAGTGAGGCCATTTTCTGGAAATTGATAGAACTTGATTGAACTTTGTAAATGAAAGAGCTAGAAAATGAATGAACGCGAGAAAAAAGCTTAGAATCAAAATCGAAGAGAGAAGTTGAGAGATAGAATGAGAGTGAGATGAGAAGATGAGAGTGAATTGTTGTGTGAGATTTATGGTGGAATTAAGGGGTATTTATAGGGAATTTTAGGGTTGAATTTTAGTTTTTTTCCGTTGGGCCCTTCACGGGCCCAACGTGCGGCACGTGACGGGCCTCCCGTTTGGCCCGTCACGTGCCTCCCGTTTGGCCCATCACGTGCCAAACGGGAGGCCCGTGATGGGCCAAACGGGAGGCCCATCACGTGCCGAATCTCCAAGCCCGCGAAGGGCCCACTGGACCAAATGAAACGGGCTTTTTCGTGGGCCGTTTTGCGGGCTTGGGCCGTGCCGAATAAGGGCCGAATCAAGGCTTGGGTCGGGCCGAATAAGGGTCGTGCCGCGGGCCTCCACGTGCTTGGGCCGTGCTTGGGCCACGGGCTGAGAAGTTTAGGCCCAACCCTAGTCCATTACACGTGTCGTGCCGACACGGCCCGTAACAGTAACGAACCGTGTCGTGCCGAATCATGCACTATTGCGGGCTGGGCCGGGCCATTCATGGACGGCCCGGCCCATTTGACACCTCTAATGGGGAGCTTTGTTATTGTTGGTTTTGGCTGTCTTTTCGTTTGTCTATTTAGTTTGGTTTGGATTTATAATAACGTGTTTTTCTTACTCTGACTTATTTGTGCATTCATCATGTTTGTTTTGTGTTTGGTTGCCTTTTTCGTGTAATAGATTTGTTTCTTGGTGGATTCTTTGTGTGGCTTTAAGGCTATGTTCGGTAGGAATGATGGATAATGTAAAAGATAGAGAGGATTATATTAATCTTTTATGTTGTTCAGTAAGAGGGAATGAGAATTAAAATGATAGATGAATAAATATTTAAATAATCACTATACTACCCTTTTATCATTTCATACTAAATGTTTTGAAGGATAAATTAGTCTTTTTCATTCTTAAATTGGTAGATTGTATGAATCCTTTCTAGAAGGATGCAAAATGGTGGACCTGGAAGGAGAGAGGAGTAGAGGGATAGAGATGGGGGAGAGGACAATTCCATTGCTTGGTTAGATAGATAGAGGAGGGAGAGGAGAGATGGAGGGAGAGGCTCTCCCTTTGGGCTCACAAATTTAGATCCTTTTCTTGATGGAAAGATTCATCAAATCCCTCAAATTTTAAACTAAAAATCTATTTTACCCCCTAAAAGAAATTATTATCAAATAAGAAAATAGACAATAATACAAAATAGTAATTAGACAAACAACCATAATTTATTCTCTTAACTTTTCATCTCTCGTACCAAACAACATTCAAGATTACTACAACACTCTCCATCCTTCAAATTCTCCATCCCTCTAACTCTCTCCATCCTACTCACCCTCCGTCCCTCCTACCAGACGAAGCCTTAGAGTATGTGATTCTTATTATCAGTTAATTCGATATGTGTTATATCTTTAATGCACCTTTTTAGGTGTTTGTTTGTGGAACTTGATACACACTATTTTCTCTTGAATGTTTTATTCGAATTTACAGGCAGAACTAGTTATTTCTCAACGTCGTATTTCTTATTTTAAAAGATTGTGTAATTGTAGATTACTAATTGTATTTCCTTTTTATGCTATGGAATATATATTACTTTTCAAAATAAAATAAAATAAAGTGCACTTCTACCAAAAAGATTAGAAAGATGACATTTCACATTGTATTAAAGATATTGCTCAAGCATGCATTTTGACTTGCTAAAAGTACCAAATTAGCTTTTGTTAAAGTGTTTCTGGGAGTTTATAATTTTAGTAGATGATGATAAGGACTAGCCTTTGTGGGAAAGACAAACGAAAAACTATTCTGATCATCAATCGGCAAATAGTAGATTCATATAAAAAGAAGAAAAAACAGCAGCCGAATATATATATATATATATATATATATTTTAAAAGTGCAAAACTTAAAACGAGTTGTTTTGTACCCAAATTAGCTTTTGTTTGAAGCATTTTTGGGAGTTGAATTTGAGTTGTAGATGTAGACGATGACAATAACTGGCTAAGTTTTGGGGCAGGGGAAAAAAAAAAGTGATCAATGAACAAATCAAATCCAAAATCCAACATAAAAAGTAGGAAAAGTAGATAAGAAAAAGAGTAAAAAGAAGGGAAAAGAACAAAACACAAAAAGAGCTGCTAAGTACCGAAACTAGCTCGCTTTTCTTGAATGTGTTTTTGGGAGTTGAATTTGATTAGTACTGGAGGATGATAAGGACTGGCCAAATGTGGGAAACGCAAAATAACTATGTAATGGTTAATTGAAAGGCCGTTCACTTTGTTCATTCGAGTTTATAATTTGAGTTAAAATGTAATTTTATGTAAGAATTTTTTACTGTAATAAAAAAATTAAATGTGACTGTTTTTGAAAAATTTTTACTGTAATAAAACTTAAATTTTAAACTTAAATTGATGAAGTGAACGGAACCTAAAAATACATGTTTTATATCCAAATAAGTTCTATTAAATAATAATAATAATAATAATAATAATAAATTGTAGAAAGATTCCTTGTGAGTCACAAGAATTAGTTATTTGGGCCCGTTCATTTCGCTAATTCGAGTTTTGCTACAGTAAAAATTCTCACAAATAATCACATCATTTTTTTTGTTACAATAAAAGCTCTCACATAAAATCACATCTCAACTCAAATTAAAACTCAAATCAGTGAACTAAACAGACTCTTAGTATGATCTTTTAATTCGTTTGTATATGTTTCACTAGCGTACAAAGCATCAGCAACTTTTTTCCCGCCTCAAAAAAGAAGATCTCTTTGAGACAATAATAAACAATTTAGTTAACAAAATACTGTAAAGTTAAGGTCTCATTTATTTTATGAATTTAAGTTTTTAATTTAAATTAAAAGTGATATTTTTTAAAAAAATTTTTAATTTTACAGAAAAAATTAAATATGATTTTTTTAAATTTAATTATAAAAATTTAAATTAAAATTTAAATTAATGAGATTAACTAGACCTAATATTATCATTTTGCTTTTTTCACTATTTCAGAAGATGCCATACTTTGGTTAGATTTCCTACCTAATTCTATAAAAACACAAAACAGCTAGCTACTCATTCACTTTAAGAGTGTCTTGGGAGTTGTGATCTTATGTATCAAACACCAATGATTACTCTCCAAACTTGTCATCACTCGCTAGATTTTTATGTTTCCAACTTATTATTAAATATTCATGCATTGGCTTCTAAATAAAATTTGAGAATGAGTCTTAGAATATATAAATAAAATTTGGAGGAATGCCTCTGTAGCAAAGAAGCATAAAGATTTATGATGTCCTTTCATACAAAATTTAGGGTATGTTTTTTTTTCTAAAAAATTAAAAAAAGACAACTCAAATTTCAATTTTATTTAAGTTTATATTTTTTTAAAATTTAATTTTTTTAATTTTACTCAATTTTAATTCTAACTTTAACTTAAGTTATAACTCAAATTCAACTTAAAAATTACACTCAAGTTATACTTTTATTTTTCCCTTTAAGACTATGAGTTAATTGATTTTTACTGCTCGTGCTTTAAGCAAAATCCCATTTTGGATTACTTTAAAACATACCAAAACGAATCTCCAATCTATTAAACTATTTCAAAATATTATTTTTTCCACAATTTGATTGTTAAAATCTCAAAAAAAAAAAGAAAAAAAAAGCATGTGAAAACCATGTGCACTTTTATTTTTCTAAATATGTTAGGGCACGATTGTTAAGAAGAAAGTCATGTCCTTTTCTGTTATGATTTTAAGAAAAAAAAAAAAAAAAAAGGGCAGAAAACTAAAGGGGTAAGTTAAGGGGCAGCACATTTCTAATTTTATCTATACAAAATTATTGTGTTGATGTTAAATTTTTACTTTTGAATATGAAAATCAATCTCCTAAATAATGTTATTGTTAGCGTTAAATTTAACATATGTTATATTTTGTGTCAAATTTAACACAAAGTTCCGAATTTTAGCATTCAATTGTTGTTAACTAATGTATTACTTTTTTTTTTTCAATCTATCATTACAATATTCTCATTTTCAAATTATTTTAAAACTTTAAAATTACTTTTACAAGCTTCAAGTATAATAATTATGACAGATATATATATATATATATATACACATACATGCATTTGAAATAATATTGTGAATTAGAATATAAATTAAAATAACTAATTAAATGTCATTTTTTTTTTTTTTTGCCAAATATAGCACTAAGCATTTACATTGGAAATGGGTAATAGTTTGAGCTTTTAAGAGAAATGGTAAACTTATACTTTCGTTTTATTAATCTTCATATCTATACGACCTTCAAAACTAGTTACCAATGGTGAATCTTTATGGATTATGTTATGCATTTTTTTAATGTACTAGTAATTTGTAATTTTAAAAAAGAGTATTTTGCACATTTACTTCCTAAACTTATTTTGCTACTTGCTTCATAAACTTCTAATTTTGATAATATAATCCCCACATCAGCAAACTTGTTGCAATGTTCCTATTTTAGTTATAATTGTGTTAACGTTCGATGAAAAAATTCTAACATTTCAATTCAAATCGTAACACAAATCTTTTAATTTCTTAACTCTGAATCTCTAAAATATTACAGTAAATATGAACAAAATTGGTAAAATAAAACACATTGTAGTAGTACTTTGCAAAATTTGTAAAATAAAACACATTTCAGCAGTACTTTTACATGTTAACAGCGCAAATTGCTAAGATTAAAAGCAAGTTCAACAAAAAATCCAATCTCTCAATTTAAATTGTAACATGAATCTGTCAATTCCCTACTTTCAATCCCTAAAATGTTAAATCAAAAAAAAAAATGAGCAAAATTTGTAGAATAAAACACATTGCAAACTTTTACAAGTTAAGAAGGCAAATTGCTAAGATTAAAAATTCAGGATCGTAAAGCCAAAACGCGACAAGCAATTTAAGGATAAATATGTAAAATACTCTCTGAAAAATGTTAAAACATGTATTTATAAGTAATAGATTACTGCAATGCTCATATAAAATAGTACTTTTTTATTTTCAGTACCAAAAAAAGTAGTACTTTATTTCTCAACTTCGGGTAAAAAATATAAAAGTAATTAGAATCAATATTAACCAAAATCAATATGGGTATTCCTGGAAAAACATTCTCATTTCACTGAGCAAATAGTTGAACGAAAACGATACATCAATTTTCCCTCGGAAAAATAAAATCCCCCATTAAAAAAAAAATAAAAATGGCAACAACATTCAAAAACATGTATATGCACACGATGATATGCATTGGTCCTATATATATATATTATATATATATATATTATATATAATACCAACAAAAAAAAAGGAAAAAAGAAGATCTTATACAATGATGAAAAAGATTGTGTGGCCCTAATGTCACGCATGAAGGTGTGGGATTTTCAGAGATTCCCTCTTTGGGATGGTGCAATCATTCCCAGCATTTGAGGGTTGTATTCTTCTCTACTTCCTCTTTCAATTATTATTATTATTATTATTTTTTCCTTCTTCTGTCATTTCGTTGTTTTGTTTGTTTCATTATATGATGAGACGTTGTTTTCATGGGCATGGTTTAATGGTCCTATATATTCTCCACTGTAGACCTCAGAATACACGTACAGTCTCAGAGAGATGTGGAATTGTCTCTTCTCCGTGGACTCACAGCCCATTTTGACTAACTTGTCTTCTTCTCATTTATAACATAACACAACAAAAATATAGTTAGAGTGTGAATAATTTATTAATTTGAGTTTTTAATTTAAATTGAAATATGATTTTATGTGAAAGTTTTTAATTGTAATAAAAAAGTTAAATGTGATTTTTTTTAAAAAAAATTTTACTGTAATAAAACTCAAATTTTAAACTTAAATCGGTGAAATGAACAGAACCTTAGAATCTCTTTGTCGTATCTATTTGGCTATTTGGTTGGGAGGGAACTTTTTTTTTTATACTATAATTTTGTTCATTTCACCGATTTGAATTTTTAGTTTTAAATTTTTACGTAAAAACTCTCAAAAAATGTTATATTTAACTTTTTCTGCTACAGTAAAAAACTTTAAAAAAATGTCACATTTCAGTTCAAATTAAAAATTTAAATCCACAAAGTGAACGATATATATATATATATATATATATATATACACGCACGTATGATATAAAAAAATGGAATAATAATATGGGCTCTTTTTTGTAGTTTCAACGTGAATTTCTACGTGTATGATTTTGACATCTTTGCTTCCCTAGCCTTATTACTTCTTAGGAAGGTTTTGAATATGGTTTAGCTTGTGCTTATATAATTGGTTTTAGCTTTGTATTAAAACCTGGAAGAGTTTGGATTTTGTGATGTAGTGGATTTCTATTGCTTTTACGTTGTCCGTATCTGACTATTTAATCGAATCCGAATTCGATCATGAAAAAGGTAAGATTGGGAGTTAGGTTTCTACCTTTTTGTAAGTAACCCTATTTAGATCTCTTTTACGAGACTCATGATGATGTCAATATTTGGACTTAGGACGCTTGATTTGTGTATTTAAAATTATAATTTAAAATTATTTTTATTTTATGTGTATTTTTATGAGAGAAAATATTGTAAAAAATCATGAATCATGATTTAAAATTAAGAATGAATATAAAAAATAAACGGGCTATAAATCAAACTGATCCAACTCATGAAATGCTCTTTCACCCACAAAAAAAAAAAAAAAGAAAAGAAAAGAAAACCGATCTAACTTATGTGCACTCCTATAGGAGTTCGTAACTTTATTTATTTATTTTATAAAGATTGAGCTTAATTTTCACCTTTTTTCAGTGTAGAAAAAGTCGGAATAAGAGCCTACTGCCCTCGTTCACTTCGCAGATTTGAGTTTTTAATTCGAGCTGAGATGTGATATTTTCTGAGAGCTTTTTACTGTAACGAAAAATTTAGATGTGACATTTTCTGAGAACTTTTTACTGTAGAAACCTAAAACTAAAAACTCGAATGGTGAAGTGAACGATGCCGACATTTATTTTTAGTGAGATAAGTTTAATGTTGTTTAAAGTAAACGCTTAATACCTTCGGAAAACACCATCCTATATACGTAACATTTAAAAATAGAGATATATACATTATTAATGCATAATAATCTTTTTTCAAAACTGTTGCATCTTTTTAAGGCCATTTTTAAAAAAAAAAAAAAAAAAAAAAAAAAGACATATTAAACTACTTCACATTATAATGTACGTGGGATTGATCTAAGACAGATAGATATATATATATATATATATATGATAATTAATAAAACTAAATTCTTATCATGTCACGTCATTATATTTTTATATTTAGTGGTAACTACTAATAGAAATATAATTATTAAAAATTCATCCATATATATATGTAATAAGCATTGTGATTTGTTACTATCACTAACCATATAATTAATCACAAAATACAAGATAGGTATAGGTAAAAAAATAAAAAATAAAAAAAAAGAAGAAGAAGAAGAAGAAGAAGTTAAATAGAAGAGTCCATCCGACGAGTGACTTTCATGTTAATGCTGACTGTCATTGGTTAGAAAACGTAATTAATTGAACCCTTAAAGATTGGTCATATCAAGAAAGTAATCAACTCTACGTTACATGTAATAGTTTATTTTTTGTTTGTTAGTTTAGGACATGTCAATTTCCAATCAAATTGAATTGACATGTTGTACGCGCTCTTTTTTTTTTTTTTTTTGAATTAAATTGAAATTCCATCTCCACCTAAACCTATTTTATTAAAAGAGATTTTTTGATATGCTTAATGTATCGATATATTAAGTTTTTTTAACGGTTAGATTTGCATATTTTTTAATTTTTATATGATTTTATACAGATCAGACGGATAAAAAACTTGACCTATTAATATGTTGTCGTATCAAAAAATTTCTCTTTTATTAATTAGTACACCTTGAACTTGAGTTAAAAAAAAAAAAAAAAAAAAAAAAAAAAAAAACCCTAGTAGCCCTTAATCCCCATATATATGATATTCCACTTTCTTGTGGTGCTGCCATCATCTGAAGTGTACTTAGTAGCTGTAACCGCCGCCAAGATGCCATTTTCAATTTCACCCATCTATGATTCCACTGTGAATTAACACTAGTAATCCGTAAGGCTTAGCCATTGTGATCTACTATTAAACCCAAGAAGTCAAATGCAAAAATATGCAATATGCATTCTGGTTGGTTTTTGGTCCACTTTTGATGATGCATCGTTTGGTTTGATATTAGAAATTAGAAACTGAGTAGTTTGATTTAACGGATTTCTACATAGAAAACTGATCAAATCGAATTGAATTCAACCCTATGTGTGGGTTCTTCACCAATAAGCAAAGATGCAACATTCTTGTTAAAAGACGTCCAAACGTGTGCAGAGCAGTGCTGAAATTTTGAACGGGCCGTCTGTGACCACCGAAAAATATAAATTTTTATCCGATTACCAAACCTGAACTGCCCGAAAATTCGGGATGCCTGACCCGACCCAAATTTCACATTAGACGGGCATTGGGCGACCAAACCTGCCCGAATTTTTAAATATTTTTTATATTATATTTTTATATTGTATATATATATTACAATTTAAAATTTAAAATGAACACACGAACTATATAAAAAAAATTATTTTTTTATTGATTTTTAAATTTGTAATTCATGATTGCCTCATTAAAAACCTTACAAAGAAAAACCCAATTGGGATAATAACTTGGTAACGAAAAAAGAGTGCAATCATTGTGGGACGAATTACAAATTTGACGAACTTACAAAGTCTATACAAGATTACAATAACACTATACAAATTAGAAATTACAAAGTAAATAAATATTTACAAATTACAATAATAAAATTTAATTTGAAGCATAAGGATCGTTTTGAAAATTAAAAGTTAATCTATTAAATTCGTCGATTCATTCTTGGCTTGCCGGCGAGATTGTATCGTGAAAGCGTTGGTTGGAACGATCCCAATCCTTGATGCACACCAAAGCTTCAACAATATCCTGTGACAATGCATTTCTCCGTTCTTCAAGTATTTGGCCGATTGTACTGAATGCTTGTTCGGCTGCAACAGTGGAGACCGGGATCGAAAAAATATCCATTGCCAGTTGTGTTAGGATCGGCCAAGTTAATGTTCGTGCCCTCCACCAATGAACCAAATCAAACATTTCACTACTGTCTACAATTAAGCCCTCACTCAGGTACACCATTAACTCGTTGAAGTTGCTGTTGTTGCCGCCACCTCTTGATGAAGATCCACTCCCAGATTCTTCTTGACTTTGAGTCGTCGTTGTTGTCTTCTTATTCTTCTTAGACAACCCGAAAACATTCAAGAATGAATGCGAATTTTCATCTCATTGTTGCGGTTGTTCAACACGAGGTGTTTTTTTAAACCTACTTTTGTAAGAGATATAGAGAGAAAATACTTTTTCCTTTATAATAGGAAATTGGTCAGTAATGTCGATAGCTCAAAATTCACCTAAGTTATCTAATCCACTTTCTAAACCTTCTAATTTTAATCTAGGGTCAAAAATAATACTAAAACCATACAACATGGGTAATTTAGACCAATATTTTTTAAACTTCTTTTCCATAGAGGCGACAGGAACTCCTAAAACCTCGTGTGTCCTAAATTCACTAAATAAAATAGACATTCTTAAAAGTTCTCCTAATGCTAATGGTGACGTTGGGTATGTTGGGAATAGTGTCCTGAAAGCATGAGATGTAAAAGGATATTTATTATTTATTTAATAAAATAGTTTATTCATCATTTTATGTGCATATATTTATGAATATTTTATGAATATCAAATAAAATTCCTTGATTATTTATGTAACCTTAAACATGGTATATAAGTGTTATATACAAGAGGATAATGTTTAAGGATAATAATCAAAAGTAATTGTTCATAATGAATTTAATTAAAGTTCAGAATCTTTAATTAAAACATTATTAATACATGTCATTCCCATTTAGAATGGAACGGTGTTATCCGCACTGTTAATATGGCGAGATATTGAATGAGTGTATTTCGCATAATGAGATTATGTGGAACATGGACGCAGACACAATATGAATTTCTAATAATTTCCGTTAAGCATAGAAATTCTAATTGAGTCTACCGATGGTCATATATAGAATGATCTTAATCCTGAGTTCTTAACAAACTCCTATTTATGGATTTATGTCTTTTGATTTACTCGGTACGGATTCCGAAACCCTGAATCCTATTCCTTGTATTTTGGAGACATAATGAAATAGGTAGCTGGGAATGTTATTATACGAGATGGAATCCATTCCTTCTTGAGAGAGAAGCAGATAAATAATTCTCTTGAGTGTTGATTCGGTACTTGGATTAGTAAGAGCGCTCTGGTTCATGAATGTGTTTTATGAATCACTATCCATTAGAGAATCAATGGTACTCAAGGATAAAGATGTAATTAGAGAGGTTAACGGATTCTACCTGACTCTAATTATGAATTATTTATGGAGGATCGATCTATATGCAATGACTATATCAAATGGACACTTCACAGTTTAGAAGTAATTAATGTCTATAATTCCGAGAGTGCAATTCCAAGTTTATAGTGGAGTAACTATTAGAATTAATAGAATTAATTAATTAATTAAAGTGTTTAATTAATTATTAATTTTATTGGAGCTCAGAATTATAGGTCCATTAGTCCCCGCGTCGTCCTTGTAATTCTACCAGACACAAAGGGCAAAATGGGAATTTTAGAATTACGGAATTCTAAAATTAAATACTCGAAGAATAATTAATTGAGAATTAATTATTATTTAAATAATGAGATTATTTAAATTTGAATTTGAACATATCTAGATTTATCCATTTAAACTTATTTGATAAGTTGTTTAATTTAGAATTCAAATTAATTTAAGTTTGACTTAAATTCGAATTTGAATCTGAATTAAAATTGAACTACTGGATAATGGATAAAATATCTTCCTTCCTTATCTTATTTAGGTGCCACACACAAAGGGATAAATCCCTAGGGTGGCCGGCCAACTAAGGGATAAGGGGAAGGGATTTTTTGTTCCAAATTCAAAATTGGAGATAAGGATTTGATCCTATTTTGAAGATTGACTTCTTCTCTTTAAATATGAGATAAATGAAAGATTGTGAGAAAATCTTGAAACACTTTTCAGCCCTAGTTTCCTAGCGTGGCCGGAATTCTCATATAGCAAAAGGAGAGTGAAATATTTTTTTCTCCAAAAATTCCACATCGTGCATACGTTGGTGTTTGTGGAAATTCGAGTGTTTTAAAAACCGTTTTGTCTCACGTGTGCCCACACACACGTCTACGTGGAAACAAGGAATTGACGTGGAAGACTTTGGTGTTCTAAACACAAGAGCTTGGATCTAGGACTGTTCGTGGTCAAAAAAAATCAAGATATCATCCGAGTCGGCTACAAGGTATTTTTTCGGTTGATCCTTGATTCTTATAAATTAATGAGATTAATTTATTGGTGCATAAATTAATATAATCTATAGAGTATCTCAAAAGTTTTGTGAAAATTTTTGTTATACACGATCCGCTATTCCGCTGCGTTTCCGCCGCCGAATTCGATTCGGCAACCAACAGGGTAATAAGTTCCACTAAGCTTTAAGGTAACTTCGTGAAATCTACCTAAAAAGTTATACAAGAGTTTGACAACTTGCCAATCAGTTTTATCTATAAATCATGGTCCTAATTTTGCACTAACATAATTTGTTATAGCATTGTTATAGGGGATGCATTGTTTAAGCATTATACAAGTGGAGTTCCATCTTATGGGCATATCTAAGGCTAATGCTATAGGATTTTGATTACATACTTGTAGAAATCTAAACCAATCTTGTGTTCTTTGATTACTACCTTAAATCCAAGCAATGTTATCTCTAATTCTTTTAATATGACCCGACATTGATTTTAAACCAGATTTTACTATTAAATTCATTATATGACATGCACAATGTTGGTGAAATATATCTCTATTACTTTAGTATTTACAGTTGCATTATCTAATATTATGGGTATTATCTAATATTATGACAATTATTCTATCTCTTAAACAATATTCATCAATGACAGATAAAATTGTGTTATATATTAAATTGGCAGTATGTGATCCTATAACACATTTAAAACCTAAGAATCTCTTATCCAAATCAAAACCTTTATAATAATATTCGGTTACAGCTAAATAATCTTTGTTGGCAACGGCGGATCAAATATCTGCCGTTAACGCAATGCAACCACTAGTAGAGTGTAGAAGGTTGATTAATGCTTCCTTTTCTTGTTTATATAATTTAAAAATGCATCTTTCCTAAGAGTAGTTCTAGAAAAAAATTGTGCATTAGGATTATGTACAATTTTAATATAACGCTGCCAATTTCTTTATTTAGTAAAACTAAGTGGTTGGTCTAATGTGACTATTAATCGTGCCATTTTCATACGATCAACTTGCGGATCGTATTTCCACGTGCTTAGACTACTGGTTTGGCAATCAAACGATAATTGTGTTTGGCGGAGATCAGCTCCGCCTCTTTGCTTTTAAAGACACTTTTCAAAATGTCTTCTTAAGTGTGTAGTGCCGTAAATATTGTTACCTTGTAATTTATCACCACAATATTTAAATTGAGCTATGTATTTAATGTTACCGTTATTGTCGACCTCCTCGAATGTATTGAAGTGCTCCCAAACTGCTGAGGTGCGCTTGCATTTCTTCTTAGAACTTGCAACACTTGCACTAGCACTACTGCTTGCCTCTCCTCTACGCCCACCAGTGCCACCACCATTATGTCCACGACTTCAAGTACGTCCACTAGGGGTCGGATTTACAGTTTTCTCAACAACTCTTTCCGTAGTTTGCGATTCCTGCGTTTGAAAAACATTAGGAAATTGCCCTTCTTTGATGTTGAATTGGGCATCAATGGGAATATCACCACCATAACCAGAAGAAATCATTATGAAAAACAAGACAGATTGATAGCGCTTTGAGAGAGATTAAGAGAGATCGAGAGAGATTTAAACGAGATTAAGAGAGATTTGAGAGAGATTAAGAGAGATTTTAGAGAGATTGAGAGAAATTGAGAGAGAATGAGAGTTTTGGGGTGAGGAAAATGGTTGGGACGAGGGGGGGTATTCATAGGAAATTTTTTGGTTTGGAAAAAGAAAATTTTTCCCCAAAAA
Organism: Morus indica; assembly: GCA_029231665.1. Classification (NCBI taxonomy): domain Eukaryota; kingdom Viridiplantae; phylum Streptophyta; class Magnoliopsida; order Rosales; family Moraceae; genus Morus; species Morus indica. The sequence continues at coordinate 324,843 of JACAGA010000089.1, forward strand.
TTCGGGTCGAACAACTAGCAAAATTTTTGGCTACTCGGGTCGGGTTGGGCAAAAGTCGGGTAGTTCGGGCAACGGTAAAAAAAAATAGCCGTTGGGGTTTGAATCTTCAGGCAAAATAAATCCGTTGGTTTCAAAATTCAAGCAGAATTCGGACTAATGATCAAAAAAATTTGGGCATTTTCGGGCTAACGGTAAAAAAAATTAGGGAAAAAAATCAGACAAAATTCGGGTTACGCGGGAAAATTCAAAAAAAAATTTCGCCAGACGGCGATGACGACTTCTCCACCGGCGGCGGGCAATCGGGAAATGATTTTTTTTCGGGCTGCCCGAGCCTGTGCCCTACCAAATAACTCGGATGGGTGGCGAATGACACCTGTCTGTCGTGCCCGAAAATTTTCAGGCATCGAGCATGCCCGCCGCCTGAAGTTGTACCACTAGACTGCAGAGTTATTTTTCCCCAAAGCATGGAAAACTCGCATAAACATAAGAAATTTTGGAAAAAAATAAAGAATTTAATTTTAAAAGTGTATGAATCTAAATTTTTATCTTTTATACTTAATAAATATTTTTTTGTTAGTATAATTATTTAATTAAAAAGATTATAAATAAAAAATAAAAAATAAAAATCTGATGTATTATATTCGTCAAGATTACCTCGAATTTTGAGTCGAGTGTTATGTGTTTGGGCTTGGGCCAAGTCCAAATTTTAGTTTGACACGAAATTACATGGACATTATTAATTAGAAGTATTTATGTCGTTTAATTAGGCTCTTTTCTAAGTAGACACTATCTAGCCATAATTGGAGACAATAACACAATTTTAAAGTACCAATGACCAAATTAATGTAGAATATAAAAAATGTGTTTTTTCTTTTTCTTTTTCTTGCTTGGAGCATTCATTCTATGTGCTCTCCAATCTAAAGAAAAATATTAAAAAAAAAAAGAAAAAGGAACATACACAAACAAATGCTAACAACACATGGTCCAGTCAATCATAGCAACTTTCTCATCCCTATGGAGTGAAAAGGAGAGAAATTTTAATTATAAAAAATAAAAAGTAAAAAAAATATTTTTTTTCCTTTTTGAGGATAGTAGTTATATAATTACAGAAAATAAAAAAAATATTATCAGAGGTTTGATTTAAAATTGTGAGATTAAAAACATTTTTAATTTATATGTATTTTTATAAAAAAATTATTATAATAAATTATAAATTATAATTTAAATTATGATTTAAATCTTCTCACTAAACGTTGTTTAACAATTGTCGTCTTAGCTAGCTCCTCTCATCTCAGAACTCTCCCCCTTCCTTTTGCTTTTCTTTCACATTCATATCATTCCTCTTCTCTCCCGTCTTTTTCAATTTTCCTCATTAAAAATAGTTTCAATAAATAATTGCCATCTTCTCTCTCTTCTCTCTCTTCTCTTCTATTATTTTATATTTATTTATTTTGCTTGTTTGGCTTTCCAACCAAAAAAGGCATGAAAAAGCTTCCACAATAGCCTTCAGCTTTTATTTCTCTTGTCTGCCATTAAAATCCCATAAATACAACACTCCTCTCCCCCTTCCCTTGCCACTCTTCCCTCTTTTCTTCACCCTTTTGCCCCCTCACTCTCCCTCTCCATTTTCCATCACTTTCCCAAGAAAAAAAAGGAAGAAAAATGGGCTGAGACAAAAAAAAAAAAAAAAAGACCTCCCTCCATTAATCTCCTCCAAAACCCCATCTGGGTTCTCTTCTTCTCTTCTTTGTTATCCGATTTCCCCACCAAAACAACAACAAAACTAAACCAAAAAAAAAAAAAAAACCAAACAAAACAAAAGATGATCAGTCTTTTGGACCTCTACCACGTCCTAACAGCCGTGGTTCCACTCTACGTGGCGATGATCCTGGCCTACGGCTCCGTGAAATGGTGGAAAATTTTCAGCCCCGACCAATGCTCCGGCATAAACCGGTTCGTCGCCCTCTTCGCCGTCCCTCTTCTCTCCTTCCACTTCATCTCCACCAACGACCCTTACAACATGAACTTCCGCTTCATCCTCGCCGACACTCTGCAGAAAATCATCGTACTCGCCGTCCTCTTCCTCTGGTCGAAAACCAGCTCCCGAGGCTCCTTGGAATGGTCCATTACTCTCTTCTCTCTCTCCACCCTCCCCAACACCCTCGTCATGGGCATTCCCCTTCTCAAAGGAATGTACGGTGACAACTCCGGAACTCTCATGGTCCAAATCGTCGTTCTTCAGTGTATAATCTGGTACACTCTAATGCTCTTCCTGTTTGAGTACAGAGGGGCTAGATTGTTAATCGTCGAGCAGTTTCCCGACACCGCCGGGTCGATCATCTCCTTCCGTGTCGACTCCGACATCATTTCCTTGGACGGCAAGGAACCTCTGCAGACCGAGGCCGAGGTTGGGGAGGACGGCAAGCTCCACGTGACGGTCAGGAAGTCGACGAGTTCTCGGTCGGAAATCTTTTCTAGACGGTCTCACGGCCCGAACTCCGGGCTTTCGCTGACGCCGAGGCCGTCGAATTTAACCAATGCCGAGATATACTCGCTTCAGTCGTCGAGAAATCCGACCCCCCGAGGGTCGAGCTTTAACCACACGGATTTTTACTCCATGGTTAATGGGAAGAATTTGGGAAGTGGGGTCAGCCCGAGGCAGTCGAATTTCGGGGTCTTTGATGAAGAGAGAGGGGGCGTTGGTGGGTATCCTGCGCCGCCGAGTACTGGAATATTCTCTCCGGTGAATGGTCCTGGCGCGAATAATAATGGTAATGGTAATAAGAAGAAGGGAAGTGATGGGAAGGATCTTCACATGTTTGTTTGGAGTTCGAGTGCTTCGCCGGTTTCCGAAGGTGGGATTCATGTTTTCAGAGGCGGTGCCGGTGGAGAGTATGGGAATGAGCTTGCTCATCATCAAAAAGGTTAACTTTGAAAATCACTAATCTTTAAGGTTATTTGTCATATGGGTTTTGGTTAGTTTACTTTTTAGATTTTTGCTTCTAACCAAGTGATGTGTTTGACGTGAAAGCACTGATCTTTGACTTTATCAGGAACTTTGGGTTATAGTAATTAGTTTTGGTGATTTGTTTATTTGGAAAACACCAATCTTTGAGGCTATTAGTTATGTGGGTTTTCGTTAGTTGTTTTCTTCTTTTTTTAAAGTGATGTTTTAACGTGAAAACACTAATATTTGTCTTTATTAGGAATAAATGGGTTTTTGTTAGTTTTAGGTGTTCTTGTTTTGACTACACCAATCTTAAAGATTATTAGTTATGTGGGTTTTGGATAGTTTTGGCTGTTTTGGTCCCAAATGTTCTTTTGGCGTGGTGGCTAATAACATATTTTCGCACGATTCTTGTCTTCCTTTGGAACCATCTGTTCAGTGATGTAACCATATTGTTTTTTGTCTGTATTGGTATGTGGTGGGGTCTGTTTTCAACTTCTTTATGTGTTTTTCATTTCTTTTCATTTAGCCCCATTACCTCTCACTCTCAGCATGGGAGGTTTCTTCGTTCTTCTTCTCCCTTTTCTAAACAGAATCCCCTGTTTTCTTCTTCCCATATCTTTTTTTTCACCGAAACTTGCTTTTTCTTTGGGTGTTTCTCAGATTACGATGAGTATGGCCGTGACGAGTTCAGCTTCGGAAACAGAGGTGTCCCAAATGGAGTTGACCGTGAAGGTCCTGTGCTTTCCAAGCTTGGTTCTAGCTCCACAGCTGAGCTTCACCCCAAAACTGCTTCACAAGTTGAGACCAAGCCCACTTCAATGCCTCCTGCTAGTGTCATGACAAGGCTCATTCTGATCATGGTTTGGAGAAAACTCATCAGAAATCCCAACACTTACTCTAGTCTCATTGGTCTCACTTGGTCTTTAGTCTCATTCAAGTAAGAAAAACATACTTTAAACTATTTATTTATCTATTATTATTATTTTTGCCTGAATGTTTCTAATAAGTTTTGTATTTTTAGGTGGAACATTGCAATGCCTGCTATAATTGCGGAATCCATTGCCATTTTGTCAAATGCAGGCCTTGGAATGGCCATGTTTAGTCTTGGTATGTTGAGTTATTGAAATCTGTTTAAAAGATTTTTCAGTTTAGCAAAGGATCTATTAATGGCACAATACTAAATGAGGACTATATTTTTGCAGGTTTGTTCATGGCATTACAACCGAGGATTATTGCATGTGGTAACTCAGTTGCTACATTTGCCATGGCGGTGAGGTTCCTAACAGGTCCTGCAGTCATGGCAGCTGCCTCAATTGCCGTGGGACTAAAAGGAGTTCTCTTGCACATTGGTATAGTACAGGTAAAAAAACAAAAAGTAAAAAAGGAAGTTTTCTTGGAAGAAAAGAAAAAGTTTAGATCAAATCCCCTTGAGTTTGGTTTTGAATAGTTTCCCTTTCACAATCAAGTTTTTTGCTTTTTTGATATGAGTTGTCAATCTTTTTTATTTTGTCTTTTAAAGCTCTTTTTTTTTTTTTAATAAAACTTTCAGGCTGCTCTTCCACAAGGAATTGTCCCCTTCGTCTTTGCCAAGGAATATAATGTTCACCCTGACATTCTGAGCACTGGGTTAGAATACAATATTCTCATGCTCCTACTTTAGTTTCTGTTCTTTGCTGATCTACATATATATATATATATATGTATATATTTGTATGTATTATAAAAATGAATAAAAACATGTGGTCCAGACTCCAGAGACAGATATAATAGTTCCTCTCTTTTTTCTTTACATGAACAACGATATGGTCATATCCTAGGACATTTTTGTATGCATTTCCATGGGCCCCATTTCCATAAAGGCATATACTTCACGTTTTTAAGTGTATTCTTCTGGATTGTGTGTGTTGAGACTAACATGTCAATATATATATATATATATATATATTTTTTTTTTTGTAGGGTTATATTTGGGATGCTAATTGCTCTTCCTATCACTCTAGTTTACTATTTTTGCTGGGACTATGAAGCACAAGCTGTTAAAGAGACTCAGTTAGTACTCTTTTTTTTACCCTTTTCGTATTGGGTTTTTGGCTATCTAACAGAAGGAAAAAGCATAGATTTCAAGAAACTTATTAGAGGAGAAGAAGAATAGAGTTGGGAGAAAACAGAGATACAAAGACTTCTCTGCAAAACAAGGACAAGGGAAATAGAAAAAGGAACAGTGAATTCTTCATTATATCAGTAGTTTTTTTTTTTTTTTTGGGAAGATTTCTATGAAACCTTGTGCCACTTCTTTTTGAACTTTTTTTGTTTCATCGATGAAAAAGAAAGTTAGTGAGAGAGCTTATTTGTTGTTGCAGTCGGAGATATGTGTATCTTGTATGTCTCTGCTTTCTTAAAACTTTTGTAAGGTCAAAAAAAGAATTTTAACCCCCACTTGGAATCTCTATGCGAAAAGCTTAAAAAGGATTCGAAAAGTGCCTTTATTTTCTCTAGATGAAAACGTGGGGAACCAAACACTGTTCAATGCATCAAAGTTGCTCATTAAGTCTTTTTCATGCTTATAGTATTAATCTGCCTTTTTTTTTTTTTTTTTTTGCCAACGGTCACTTATAGTCATCACTCTATTGTGGTACCAGCTGTCACTCATTTTTTTGCGTGCGTGCATCTTCTAAAAATAATTGAAGATTAAGAGGATGTTTGGTTGGCGAATTCGTTCCTGATTTGAATCATAATTTATGATTCGTTACAGTAGTTTTTCTTATAAAAAATACACGTAAATTAAAAATAGTTTGAATTACATGATTTAAATTCTTGAACTAAATGACTTTTAAGACTTGTTAATGTTCATTTTATCGATAAATTTAATATTTGAGTTTTTATTTTATTGATTTAAAGTTTAAATTTTTAAATTTTTATTAAAGAATTTTTTTTAAAAATAGTCATATTTAATTTTTTTAATTATAATAAAAAAAATTTATATAAAATTATATATTAATTTAAATCAGTAATTAAGACTGTGATTCACATCAATAATAAAATATAATATTTGAGATAGTTTGATTAAAAAGTGATTTTAATTATGAATATAAATTTATGAGAGAATTTATTGGCGCATATTATTTTTAAAAATTTTTATAAAAAATACTAATAAAATTATGAGTTTAAGAACATAATAATTAAATGAGTTTTTAATAGTTTAAAATTATGAATTTGTTTATTTATTAATTTAAGTTTTTAATTTAAATTGATATGTAATTTTATGTGAGTTTTTTTATATAATAAAAAAATTAAATGTAATTATTTTTAAAATTTTTTATTATAATAAACTTAAATGTTAAATTAAGTTTTGAATATTTCATGAATTTATATTTCAATTCAATGTAATACTTTTTGAGAATTTTTTATATAAAAAATTAAATCTGATATTTTTTTAAAAAAAATTTATTATAAAAATTTAAAATTTAAAATTTAAATTAGTGAAATAAATAATGTCTAAATGAACGGGTTTATATTTTATTTCACTTAGTCATAGGTTCCAACTGAACCAAAATTCAATTTTCGTAAAAAATGAAAAAAAAGAAAGGAATTATATTAAATAGCAGGTTCTGCAATTTGCGTGAGGCTACGCGGTATAGCTTTAGAGGGACCCTGCCTAGCAGTAATTGATGTCGGTTTTGATGTGAAGGCTTTTGATACTTTCCATGTGGCGAGGGTTCTTTTGGCAGTGGCAGTCATAAAAACTCTGCTTATAATTTGGTCCCTAATTTTAGGGACATGAGGGCCCGAGTTGGGTAAAGACTTTCGTTCCTTCTGCAACACGCGGTGCCTTTTTGCAAATTGCAAACCCCAATTTGTCCAAAATGGTGCGGCTAAAACTCCATTGCTCAAAAAGAAACAAATTAGCAAAATACATTTTTTTAAATATTATTTATTTCACTGATTTAAATTTAAAATTTAAATTTTATTATAATAAAATTTTTTTTATAAATAATCACATTTAATTTTTTATTATAGTAAAAATTTTTTACATAAAATTATATCTCAATTTAAATTAAAAATTTAAATCAACAAATTAAACGGGTTCTTTATTTGTGAATATTCTTTACTTGTGTAAATAACGTATCAAATTAATTGGGGTTTTTTTTTTTTTTGGATCATTGCATTCTTTTACCCTCCTTTTTGGTAAGAAACAAAAAAAAAAGATAATAAAACACATCAAAAAAAGAAAATGTGAAGAAAAATAAATAATTTAATTTTTTTTTTATGTTGTTTAGTTATTGATATGATGAGAAAAAATAAAATATGTAATAAGTTAAATAATTATTTTATCAATTATTTAATATCAATTGAGCTATGAAATATGAGTAAAAAAGTTCTATGTATTCTTGTGCACATCTAATTGTAGTATAAAAAAGTGAAAATTATTATAAAAATAACCCTTATTTTATATTGTTAAAGAAAACATCCCATATTTTATATTATTAAAGAAAACATCCTTTATAGTTGTTCTAATATTAATATCTCAATAATTTAACTACAAAACATATCAAAATAATCACAAAATTAAACTTACAACTACACTCATATAAAATTTTCTGTTGAGGTCACTCATAAATTTTTAACAAATACACATACACAAATCAAACTTTAAAAACCCAGAACAAAGAAAACCCCCCCTTGGTGTCGGTACTCAGCCACCACCTTGGCTGTGTCAGCTTGGACTATTGGGAATAGTATCTAAAAATATGATTTGTGATTTTAAATTTTATTACTTAATTAATTATTAATTTTATTGGAATTTAAAATTATAAATCAATGAGTTCACGCGTCATTCTTGTAATATTTACAAGACAAGATGAATTATTGAGATTTAATATCACTCAAAATAAATAATGTGATTATTTAGTTAAATTAATTGTAGAACACAGTGTGGTGAGACCACATGAGGCCACACGCCCAATCACAAGGAGGTGCAAAAGGTGTGTGGCACAAGGTGAATCCAATGGGATTCAATTGCTTGTTTTCCAAGATATACGATTTACTTGTTTAATAAGTTTTACAATCAAATTTAAAAAGAAAGTAAAATTTGACTTTATTTAAATTTGAATTTGAGCTAAAAATAGAAACTGAATTAAGGAGGAATTTTTTCTCTATCCTGCCTATTATTTGCGCCAATTACAGGGAGATCTCCATATGGTATGGCCGGCCATGTAATAAAAAGGGAAGGGATAATTTTGTTTCTAAAATTAAATCAGAAACTGTCTTTTAAATGAGACTTAAAATAACTAAATTTCTACTGTTTTGTCTTCAAGTTAAAGCAAATGTATCATGTTAGCGTTCTATAAATAGGGGGCAATAGAAAATTAGAGAATACAATTTTTTCATTTCTTCCCCAATGAGATAGGCATGTAACATAGCTCTTACAGGAGTGTAACATTTTGTTTGATAGCGTATAACTTTTTAGTGATAGCCGTGTAACCAGAGTAAAAAGGAGAAGAAAAGTTATTCTGATTCTCAATTTCATCACATACATGTGTTGATAATGGTGAAATAGAAAAGAATGAGTGATCATAATCCGATAATTCCATATTAGAGCCCACACTCTATGTCTTGTTGATTTAAAGAGCTAGACGAGAAAGATTTGAGTTTTATGAGAAAACTTAGAGCTTGGACTGTTTGTGATCAAAGACCTCAAGCTATCTACTTAATTGTTCGTTAGGTATCTATCTTTATGTATCTTTAATTTACTCTTTAGTGTTTTAAAAAGTTTTATGAAAATTTTTATTCGGATCCGATCCGTGTTACCCACAAATTTGATTCGGAAACCACCAGAGTCGGCAAACGCTAATACCAACTGCAACACGGCCTTACCCAAACACTAAGGCCCATTTGATACATATACTTGAACCCATAATTTTGATTATGTTGTAATATTTTATCTCATAAAAACTTTTAATTTTAAAACTTCTTCCTTTATACAGTTTCTGTCAATAAATCAAAATTCAAAGCACACTAGGAAATTGAGATTCACTTGGCAGCTATTGGGCCACTTTTGCATGACCTCTTCATGAAGAAGAAATTGGATTGGCCACAGTCTTCGGTGTGCCGAGAGGGTTGCCAAGCAGTGATAGGGAGGGCCCATCTTTTGATGGCAATGAGGGAGAGGAGGCTAGACGCACCGGTGCAAAATTTGACATTGTGAGGTCGCACGGGGGCCAAGGTTCAGACGGAGGCGCAAGTTCAGGCGGAGGCATAATGGATCTCCGGTAGGGGACTAGGGGGCGATAAGAGCAAAGGGAGATATGAGCTATTGACGACGTTTGTGGAAGAGGCTGGCCAGTGGCTGATGAAATTGTCCCAAATTTTTTTAGGGCGTGTTTAGCTCACTGATTTGAGTTTTTAATTCAAGTTGAGATGTAATTTTATGAGAGAATTTTTTTACAGTAGTAAAAAAAATTAGATGTGATTCTTTCTGAAAGCTTTTTACTATAACAAAATTAGAATTCTAAACTCAAATCGATCAAATGAATGAGGCCTAGAGTTTTCAATGTTAGTGTTAGCAGTTGAAGGGCTAAGATGTAAAGCTTAATTCAATTTATGGTTGAGATTTAATTGGATATAAACTAATAATTTATGACATATAATTGTAGAATTATAATTATGGAACTTAAAAAGAAGAGTGTATTTAAATGTACTTGGCTTTATTTTAGTTTTGATGAGCACCATCATCTTCAATCTCTTGCTTTTTAATCCAATGGTCTACATTTCATACCCTAAGTAGGAAAAACAAGGCCTACCATAGACATTATCAAATTTTATATATCTCTTCATGTTGATATGAGCTTATTTCATAGAGTCTATCATATTAAAAGCTCCTATTTGGCTTTGATGGTAACATAGATTTGAAAATTAGAGATTGGTGTACCCTAATTCCCTCGAATTCCTGTCTTTTTTTTTTTTTTTTTTCCAACTCGACCATTAAGATGGTGCTTAAATTTTGATTCACTTGGTTAAGGACTCTAAACTTTAGGATGCTAATTAACTTGTGATGAATGTAATAAGAAAGCAAAAGAAGGCAAAAAAAAAAAAAAAAAAAAACTCATTCTTAAGAAGTATATTAGAAGCAATTCATTGTTATTTAGTATACATACTTATTGCTAAAAAATTTAATACATCTGCAAAAGTAATATAGTGGTTTATTTTATGTGAAAAAATAATTATATCATGAGATAATTTAGTATTGATTTTTTTTTCTTATTTCCTATATTATTCAGGCCCCACTTTGTGTTTTCGTAGTAATCTACGTTTCCAATCAAAACATGATAACAAAAAGATGTGATTCTCCCATTTGAATTGTTTATTATGCTGTTTGATATTCATTATGTTTGATAATAGATCGATGGTCCACACCACAGCTGCGTAAGCACTTTCTTTTTTTTACTCTAAATAAATACTCATTTATTTCATCAATTTAAATATTATAATAAAAAATTACTATATAAAATTATATATTAATTTAAATTAAAAATTTAAACTAATAAATTAAATGAACTCTAGATTAGCAGATGGGACGTGATAAAATTGGATAAATTCGTTTAATTTATTGATTTAAATTTTTAATTTAAATTAAGATGTAATATTATGTGAGAATTTTTTACTGTAATAAAAAAATTAAATATGACTATTTTTAAAAATTTTTTATTATAATAAAATTTAA
>JACAGA010000089.1:336012-393159 GCA_029231665.1 Morus indica
AAGTAAAAAAAATATTTTTTTTCCTTTTTGAGGATAGTAGTTATATAATTACAGAAAATAAAAAAAATATTATCAGAGGTTTGATTTAAAATTGTGAGATTAAAAACATTTTTAATTTATATGTATTTTTATAAAAAAATTATTATAATAAATTATAAATTATAATTTAAATTATGATTTAAATCTTCTCACTAAACGTTGTTTAACAATTGTCGTCTTAGCTAGCTCCTCTCATCTCAGAACTCTCCCCCTTCCTTTTGCTTTTCTTTCACATTCATATCATTCCTCTTCTCTCCCGTCTTTTTCAATTTTCCTCATTAAAAATAGTTTCAATAAATAATTGCCATCTTCTCTCTCTTCTCTCTCTTCTCTTCTATTATTTTATATTTATTTATTTTGCTTGTTTGGCTTTCCAACCAAAAAAGGCATGAAAAAGCTTCCACAATAGCCTTCAGCTTTTATTTCTCTTGTCTGCCATTAAAATCCCATAAATACAACACTCCTCTCCCCCTTCCCTTGCCACTCTTCCCTCTTTTCTTCACCCTTTTGCCCCCTCACTCTCCCTCTCCATTTTCCATCACTTTCCCAAGAAAAAAAAGGAAGAAAAATGGGCTGAGACAAAAAAAAAAAAAAAAAGACCTCCCTCCATTAATCTCCTCCAAAACCCCATCTGGGTTCTCTTCTTCTCTTCTTTGTTATCCGATTTCCCCACCAAAACAACAACAAAACTAAACCAAAAAAAAAAAAAAACCAAACAAAACAAAAGATGATCAGTCTTTTGGACCTCTACCACGTCCTAACAGCCGTGGTTCCACTCTACGTGGCGATGATCCTGGCCTACGGCTCCGTGAAATGGTGGAAAATCTTCAGCCCCGACCAATGCTCCGGCATAAACCGGTTCGTCGCCCTCTTCGCCGTCCCTCTTCTCTCCTTCCACTTCATCTCCACCAACGACCCTTACAACATGAACTTCCGCTTCATCCTCGCCGACACTCTGCAGAAAATCATCGTACTCGCCGTCCTCTTCCTCTGGTCGAAAACCAGCTCCCGAGGCTCCTTGGAATGGTCCATTACTCTCTTCTCTCTCTCCACCCTCCCCAACACCCTCGTCATGGGCATTCCCCTTCTCAAAGGAATGTACGGTGACAACTCCGGAACTCTCATGGTCCAAATCGTCGTTCTTCAGTGTATAATCTGGTACACTCTAATGCTCTTCCTGTTTGAGTACAGAGGGGCTAGATTGTTAATCGTCGAGCAGTTTCCCGACACCGCCGGGTCGATCATCTCCTTCCGTGTCGACTCCGACATCATTTCCTTGGACGGCAAGGAACCTCTGCAGACCGAGGCCGAGGTTGGGGAGGACGGCAAGCTCCACGTGACGGTCAGGAAGTCGACGAGTTCTCGGTCGGAAATCTTTTCTAGACGGTCTCACGGCCCGAACTCCGGGCTTTCGCTGACGCCGAGGCCGTCGAATTTAACCAATGCCGAGATATACTCGCTTCAGTCGTCGAGAAATCCGACCCCCCGAGGGTCGAGCTTTAACCACACGGATTTTTACTCCATGGTTAATGGGAAGAATTTGGGAAGTGGGGTCAGCCCGAGGCAGTCGAATTTCGGGGTCTTTGATGAAGAGAGAGGGGGCGTTGGTGGGTATCCTGCGCCGCCGAGTACTGGAATATTCTCTCCGGTGAATGGTCCTGGCGCGAATAATAATGGTAATGGTAATAAGAAGAAGGGAAGTGATGGGAAGGATCTTCACATGTTTGTTTGGAGTTCGAGTGCTTCGCCGGTTTCCGAAGGTGGGATTCATGTTTTCAGAGGCGGTGCCGGTGGAGAGTATGGGAATGAGCTTGCTCATCATCAAAAAGGTTTAACTTTGAAAATCACTAATCTTTAAGGTTATTTGTCATATGGGTTTTGGTTAGTTTACTTTTTAGATTTTTGCTTTTAACCAAGTGATGTGTTTGACGTGAAAGCACTGATCTTTGACTTTATCAGGAGCTATGGGTTATAGTAATTAGTTTTGGTGATTTGTTTATTTGGAAAACACCAATCTTTGAGGCTATTAGTTATGTGGGTTTTCGTTAGTTGTAGTTTTTTCTTTCCTTTTTTCTTTTTTTAAAGTGATGTTTTAACGTGAAAACACTAATATTTGTCTTTATTAGGAATAAATGGGTTTTTGTTAGTTTTAGGTGTTCTTGTTTTGACTACACCAATCTTAAAGATTATTAGTTATGTGGGTTTTGGATAGTTTTGGCTGTTTTGGTCCCAAATGTTCTTTTGGCGTGGTGGCTAATAACATATTTTCGCACGATTCTTGTCTTCCTTTGGAACCATCTGTTCAGTGATGTAACCATATTGTCTTTTGTCTGTATTGGTATGTGGTGGGGTCTGTTTTCAACTTCTTTATGTGTTTTTCATTTCTTTTCATTTAGCCCCATTACCTCTCACTCTCAGCATAGGTGGTTTCTTCGTTCTTCTTCTCCCTTTTCTAAACAGAATCCCCTGTTTTCTTCTTTCCATATCTTTTTTTCACCAAAACTTGCTTTTTCTTTGGGTGTTTCTCAGATTACGATGAGTATGGCCGTGACGAGTTCAGCTTCGGAAACAGAGGTGTCTCAAATGGAGTTGACCGTGATGGTCCTGTGCTTTCCAAGCTTGGTTCTAGCTCCACAGCTGAGCTTCACCCCAAAACTGCCTCACAAGTTGAGACCAAGCCCACTTCAATGCCTCCCGCTAGTGTCATGACAAGGCTCATTCTGATCATGGTTTGGAGAAAACTCATCAGAAATCCCAACACTTACTCTAGTCTCATTGGTCTCACTTGGTCTTTAGTCTCATTCAAGTAAGAAAAACATACTTAAAACTATTTGTTTATCTATTATTATTATTTTTGCCTTAATGTTTCTAATAAGTTTTGTATTTTAAGGTGGAACATTGCAATGCCTGCTATAATTGCGGAATCCATTGCCATTTTGTCAAATGCAGGCCTTGGAATGGCCATGTTTAGTCTTGGTATGTTAGAGTTATTGAAATCTGTTTAAAAGATTTCAGTTTAGAAAAGGATCTATTAATGGCACAATACTAAATGAGGACTATATTTTTGCAGGTTTGTTCATGGCATTACAACCGAGGATTATTGCATGTGGTAACTCAGTTGCTACATTTGCCATGGCGGTGAGGTTCCTAACAGGTCCTGCAGTCATGGCAGCTGCCTCAATTGCCGTGGGACTAAAAGGAGTTCTCTTGCACATTGGTATAGTACAGGTAAAAAAACAAAAAGTAAAAAAGGAAGTTTTCTTGGAAGAAAAGAAAAAGTTTAGATCAAATCCCCTTGAGTTTGGTTTTGAATAGTTTCCCTTTCACAATCAAGTTTTTTGCTTTTTTGATATGAGTTGTCAATCTTTTTTATTTTGTCTTTTAAAGCTCTTTTTTTTTTTTAAATAAAACTTTCAGGCTGCTCTTCCACAAGGAATTGTCCCCTTCGTCTTTGCCAAGGAATATAATGTTCACCCTGACATTCTGAGCACTGGGTTAGAATACAATATTCTCATGCTCCTACTTTAGTTTCTGTTCTTTGCTGATCTACATATATATATATATATATGTATATATTTGTATGTATTATAAAAATGAATAAAAACATGTGGTCCAGACTCCAGAGACAGATATAATAGTTCCTCTCTTTTTTCTTTACATGAACAACGATATGGTCATATCCTAGGACATTTTTGTATGCATTTCCATGGGCCCCATTTCCATAAAGGCATATACTTCACGTTTTTAAGTGTATTCTTCTGGATTGTGTGTGTTGAGACTAACATGTCAATATATATATATATATATATATATTTTTTTTTTTGTAGGGTTATATTTGGGATGCTAATTGCTCTTCCTATCACTCTAGTTTACTATATTTTGCTGGGACTATGAAGCACAAGCTGTTAAAGAGACTCAGTTAGTACTCTTTTTTTTACCCTTTTCGTTATTGGGTTTTTGGCTATCTAACAGAAGGAAAAAGCATAGATTTCAAGAAACTTATTAGAGGAGAAGAAGAATAGAGTTGGGAGAAAACAGAGATACAAGACTTCTCTGCAAAACAAGGACAAGGGAAATAGAAAAAGGAACAGTGAATTCTTCATTATATCAGTAGTTTTTTTTTTTTTTTTTTTTGGGAAGATTTCTATGAAACCTTGTGTCACTTCTTTTTGAACTTTTTTTGTTTCATCGATGAAAAAGAGAGTTAGTGAGAGCTTATTTGTTGTTGCAGTCGGAGATATGTGTATCTTGTATGTCTCTGCTTTCTTAAAACTTTTGTAAGGTCAAAAAGAGAAATTTACCCCACTTGGAATCTCTATGCGAAAAGCTTAAAAAGGATTCGAAAAGTGCCTTTATTTTCTCTAGATGAAAACGTGGGGAACCAAACACTGTTCAATGCATCAAAGTTGCTCATTAAGTCTTTTTCATGCTTATAGTATTAATTCTGCCTTTTTTTTTTTTTTCGCCAACGGTCACTTATAGTCATCACTCTATTGTAGTACCAGCTGTCACTCATTTTTTTGCGTGCGTGCATCTTCTAAAAATAATTGAAGATTAAGAGGATGTTTGGTTGGGGGATTCGTTCTTAATTTAAATTATTTGAATTATGATTCGTGATTTGTTACAGTAGTTTTTTTTATAAAAAATACACGTAAATTAAAAATGGTTTGAATCACATGATTTAAATTCTTGAATTAAACGTCTCTTAAGACTTGTTAATGTTCATTTTATCGATAAATTTAATATTTGAGTTTTTATTTTATTGATTTAAAGTTTAAAATTTTAATTTTTATTATAAATTTTTTTTTTAAAAATAGTCATATTTATTTTTTTAATTATAATAAAAAAATTTATATAAAATTATATATTAATTTAAATCAGTAATTAAATAGATTGTGACTCACATTAATAATAAAATATAATATTTGAGATAGTTTGATTAAAAGTGATTTTAATTATGAATATAAATTTATGAGAGAATTTATTGGTGCATATTATTTTAAAAATTTTTATAAAAATTACTAATAAAATTATGAGTTTAAGAACATAATAATTAAATGAGTTTTTAATAGTTTAAAATTATGAACTTGTTTATTTTATTAATTTGAGTTTTTAATTTGAATTGGATATGTAATTTTATGTGATTTTTTTATATAATAAAAAATTAATGTAATTATTTTTTAAAATTTTTTATTATAAAAAAAATTAAATGTGATATTTTTTTTAAATTTTTTATTTATAAAAATTTAAATTAGTGAAATAAATAATGTCTAAATGAACGGGTTTATATTTTATTTCACTTAGTCATAGGTTCCAACTGAACCAAAATTCAATTTTCGTAAAAAATGAAAAAAAAGAAAGGAATTATATTAAATAGCAGGTTCTGCAATTTGCGTGAGGCTACGCGGTATAGCTTTAGAGGGACCCTGCCTAGCAGTAATTGATGTCGGTTTTGATGTGAAGGCTTTTGATACTTTCCATGTGGCGAGGGTTCTTTTGGCAGTGGCAGTCATAAAAACTCTGCTTATAATTTGGTCCCTAATTTTAGGGACATGAGGGCCCGAGTTGGGTAAAGACTTTCGTTACTTCTGCAACACGCGGTGCCTTTTTGCAAATTGCAAACCCCAATTTGTCCAAAATGGTGCGGCTAAAACTCCATTACTCAAAAAGAAACAAATTAGCAAAATACATTTTTTTGACCTGTTTATTTTATTAATTTAAATTTAAAATTTAAATTTTATTATAATAAAAAGTTATTATAAATAATCACATTTAATTTTTTATTATAATAAAAACTTCTCATATAAAATTATATCTCAATTTAAATTAAAAATTTAAATCAACAAATTAAACGGGTTCTTTATTTGTGAATATTCTTTACTTGTGTAAATAACGTATCAAATTAATTGGGGTTTTTTTTTTTTTTGGATCATTGCATTCTTTTACCCTCCTTTTTGGTAAGAAACAAAAAAAAAAGATAATAAAACACATCAAAAAAAGAAAATGTGAAGAAAAATAAATAATTTAATTTTTTTTTTATGTTGTTTAGTTATTGATATGATGAGAAAAAATAAAATATGTAATAAGTTAAATAATTATTTTATCAATTATTTAATATCAATTGAGCTATGAAATATGAGTAAAAAAGTTCTATGTATTCTTGTGCACATCTAATTGTAGTATAAAAAAGTGAAAATTATTATAAAAATAACCCTTATTTTATATTGTTAAAGAAAACATCCCATATTTTACATTATTAAAGAAAACATCCTTTATAGTTGTTCTAATATTACCCCCCCTGGTGTCGGTACTCAGCCACCACCTTGGCTGTGTCAGCTTGGACTATTGGGAATAGTGTCTAAAAAATATGATTTGTGATTTTAAATTTTATTACTTAATTAATTATTAATTTTATTGGAATTTAAAATTATAAATCAATGAGTTCACGCGTCATTCTTGTAATATTTACAAGACAAGATGAATTATTGAGATTTAATATCACTCAAAATAAATAATGTGATTATTTAGTTAAATTAATTTTAGAACACAGTGTGGTGGGACCACATGAGGCCACACGCCCAATCACAAGGACGTGCAAAGGGCGTGTGACACAGGGTGAATCCAACAGGATTCGGTTGCTTGTTCTCTAAGATATACAATTTACTTGTTTAATAAGTTTTACAATCAAATTCAAAAGGAAAATAAAGTTTGACTTTATTTAAATTTGAATTTGAGATAAAAATAGAAATTGAATTAAGGATGAATTTTTTCTCTCTCATGCCTGTTATTTGCGTCAATCACAGGGAGATCTCCATATGGTGTGGCCGGCCATGTAATAAAAAGGGAAGGGATAATTTTGTTTCTAAAATTAAATCAAAAATTGTATTTTAAATGAGATTTAAAATAACCAAATTTTTACTGTTTTGTCTTCAAGTTAAAGCAAATGTATCATGTTAGTGTTCTATAAATAGGAGGCAATAGAAAATTAGAGAACACAATTTTTTCATTTCTTCCCCAATGAGATAGGCGTGTAACATAGCTCTTACGGGAGTGTAACATTTTGTTTGACAGCGTGTAACATTCTAGTGACAACAGTGTAACCAGAGTAAAAAAGAGAAGAAAAGTTCTTCCGATTCTCAGTTTCATCACATCCATGCATTGATAATGGTGAAATAGAAAATAACAAGTGATCATAATCCGATAATTCTATATTAGAGCCCATAATCTATGTCTTGCTGATTTAAAGAGCTAACGAGAAAGATTTGAGTTTTCTGAGAAAACTTAGAGCTTGGACTGCTCGTGATCAAAGACCTCAAGCTATCTGCCTAATTATTCGCTAGATATCTATCTTTATGTATCTTTAATATACTCTATAGCGTTTTCAAAAGTCTTATGAAAACTTTTATTCGGACCCGATCTGTGTTTTCACACTTCCACCCCAAATTTGATTCAGAAACCAACACAGTTGGCAACCGCTAATACTGACTGCAACACAACCTTACCCAAACACTAAGGCCCATTTGATACATATACTTGAACCCATAATTTTAATTATGTTATAATATTTTATCTCATAAAAAATTTTAATTTAAAAATTTCTTCCCTCATACAGTTTCTGCCAATAAATCAAAATTCAAAGCACACTAGGAAATCGAGATTCACTTAGCATCTACTAGGCCACTTTTGCATGACCTCTTCATGAAGAAGAAATCGGATTGGCCACGGTCTTCGGTGTGCCGAGAGGGTTGCCAAGTAGTGAGAGGGAGGGCGCAACTTTTGATGGTAGTGAGGGAGAGGAGGCAAGACGCGCCGGTGCAAAATCTGACATTGTGAGGTCGCGCGGGGGCCAAGGTTTAGACGGAGGCGCAAGTTCAGGTGGAGGCATAATAGATCTCCGGTAGGGGACTAGGGGGGCGATGAGAGCAAAGGGAGATCTGAGCTATCGATGACGTGTGGAGAAAAGGCTGGGCGGTGGCTAATGAAATTGTCCCAAATTTTTTTAGGACGTGTTTAGTTCGCTGATTTAAGTTTTTAATTTGAGTTGAGATGTGATTTTATGAGAGAATTTTTTTATAGTAGCAAAAAAATTAGATGTGATTCTTTCTGAAAGCTTTTTACTATAACAAAATTAGAATTCTAAACTCAAATCGATCAAATGAATGAGGCCTAGAGTTTTCAATGTTAGTATTAGCAGTTGAAGGGCTAAGATGTAAAGCTTAATTCAATTTATGGTTGAGATTTAATTGGATATAAACTAAAAATTTATGACATATAATTGTAGAATTATAATTTTGGAACTTAAAAAGAAGAGTGTATTTAAATGTACTTGGCTTTATTTTAGTTTTTATGAGCACCATCATCTTCAATCTCTTGCTTTTTAATCCAATGGTCTACATTTCATACCCTATTAGTAAGAAAAACAAGGCCTACCATAGACATTATCAAATTTTATATATCTCTTCATGTTGATATGAGCTTATTTCATAGAGTCTATCATATTAAAAGCTCCTATTTGGCTTTGATGGTAACATAGATTTGAAAATTAGAGATTGGTGTACCCTAATTCCCTCGAATTCCTGTCTTTTTTTTTTTTTTTTTTTTTTTTTTTTTTTTTTTTTTAACTCGACCATTAAGATGGTGCTTAAATTTTGATTCACTGGTTAAGGACTCTAAACTTTAGGATGCTAATTAACTTGTGATGAATGTAATAAGAAAGCAAAAGAAGGCAAAAAAAAAAAAAAAAAAAAAACTCATTCTTAAGAAGTATATTAGAAGCAATTCATTGTTATTTAGTATACATACTTATTGCTAAAAAATTTAATACATCTGCAAAAGTAATATAGTGGTTTATTTTATGTGAAAAAATAATTATATCATGAGATAATTTAGTATTGATTTTTTTTTCTTATTTCCTATATTATTCAGGCCCCACTTTGTGTTTTCGTAGTAATCTACGTTTCCAATCAAAACATGATAACAAAAAGATGTGATTCTCCCATTTGAATTGTTTATTATGCTGTTTGATATTCATTATGTTTGATAATAGATCGATGGTCCACACCACAGCTGCGTAAGCACTTTCTTTTTTTTACTCTAAATAAATACTCATTTATTTCATCAATTTAAATATTATAATAAAAAATTACTATATAAAATTATATATTAATTTAAATTAAAAATTTAAACTAATAAATTAAATGAACTCTAGATTAGCAGATGGGACGTGATAAAATTGGATAAATTCGTTTAATTTATTGATTTAAATTTTTAATTTAAATTAAGATGTAATATTATGTGAGAATTTTTTACTGTAATAAAAAAATTAAATATGACTATTTTTAAAAATTTTTTATTATAATAAAATTAATTTTAAATTTAAATTGACGAAATAAACGTGACATCAATTGTTTTCCGCACTGCCCTAGCGGCATTGATTGTTCTTTTCTTTTTTTTTTTTTTTTTGTTTTTTTTTGCTTTAATGAATTTCGACAGATTTTGCTTCTCTAGAATTGGATTACAAGTAAAGTCAGCTGTGATGGGACAATGGGTCTTTTGGCAGACAATAGACCCCGAAAAACGTCCCTTTTGCCTCCCGATAATGTCGTCATATGCATGCAAATATTAAAAAGATAGAAAATATATATATATATATATATATATATATTGCATGTCATATGCCTTTTTCGATAACCAATTAGGACCCACGAAAATCCACTTGCATTAATAATTAAGGACATTTTCCCTCTGCACAAGACGGCGCACCATTCGATATAAATTTCCTACGGCGGAGTATCTCTTACCAAAGTGAAAAAAACAAAGACATCCGTGTGTGGTGGGATATCCGTAAAGACCAGTGGCATTGTTGGGCTGGTTCATTTAGTCTCATTTATTTTACTGATTTAATTTTAAATTTTAAATTTTTATAATAAAAAATTTTCAAAAATGTCACATTTAACTTTTTTTGTTACAGTGAAAAGCTCTAAAAAATGTCAAATCTCAACTCGAATTAAAACTCAAATTCGCGAAATGTACAAGGCTTGTGATTTAAATTTTTAATTTAAGTTGAAATGTGATATTTTTTATGAGTTTTTTTATTATAATAAAAAAATTAAATGTGATATTTTTTAAAAATTTTATACTGTAAAAATTTAAAATTAAAAACTTAAAATTATGAAATGAATGAGGCTATTATGATCCTATTTTTTTCATCGATTCTTTACATCACATTTTATTTTTTTAATATTTCAAAAATATTAAAAAAATTGTAATGTTCAAATCTCATACAAAAACAATAAGATTGCGTCTTTAATTTACATAAATCTTTGTAATTCTTGGAAAAAAAAGCATTGACTTAATTTTATGTGTTTGAGTTGAAAATTTTAATTGAAAAGGGAATTAATATGAGAGAAAAAATAGTAATAAGAAAGCTGAATTTATTTTTGTGAGAGAAAAATAATAACAATAATTTGAGTTGTGATTCGAATTGTAAAAATAATGAAATTATACATTTTAAAAATGTCATTAATGAAGAACTTGAGGACGCTACTAAGGGCCCCATTGTGAGAGCTTGTGCTTTTACTTTTAAACAGTAGAAGAAAAGAAGCAAAATTAGAACTTTTTAATTAAAGTTTAAATAGTGTATAAAAATAACTTTTTTATTTTAAAAAATCTTTTGAATATGGTTTGACAAATATGTCAAAAGTTGTTATTGTTATAAAAAGTAATGTAAAATAAAAAATGGATGGAGTTTTTAATTTTTTGTTCAATGAAGAAAAAGTTAAATTGTAAATAAAAAAGTTTTTGTAAGCACTCTTTATATAAGCACCTAGGAGGTGACTTATTCTAAAAGAGCTTATAAAAGCGGAAAGTCCATCCAAACAACCTCAAATGTATCATTTTAACTTAATAAGTCAAAAATAACTTTTTAAGCCATCAAAATATACTCTCCTTTTTTTTTTTTTTTTTTTAAAATAGGAAAAATATAAAGAAAAAACATTTGAAGTGGTGCATGCAACCCTTATTTGAAAAAAACGAAAATTTTATTTTGATACATTGTTTTATGTTGAAATATACTTTTCATTTTCTGTCTTCCTTTAATCTCATGCAGGTATCTTGACGTTATAAAAATTATATTTTATTGCCCTAAGGTAAATTTTTAGAACGTGAAATATCATTTATATTGCCTTTACTTAAAACAAAAAAAATTAAAACTATCAATTTTTAATATATTTAGAGTATATTTCAAAATATGTTTTAAAAATTTTTAGTTTCTAATTAATTAATGATAAGGTTGAATTTAACATTTGACATTCTAAAAAACAATCTCAGGGTGTTAAAAAAACTATTTTTTTTATTTAAAAAAACGAGTTTTCTACGTTAAGTTATTAAAAACACATATTACTAAATGTTTATTTCAATATCCCTAGATTGGGTAGGAACAATCTAATGATCACATCTATTGAATAAAATATTGGAAATGCGCCATAATTCATGTACACAAACTTCGAAATAGAATAAGGAGCTGGATTTAAGTTGGTCCTTTTTAAGGTGGCAAAGCACTTTTATCAATCCAATGTAGTTATATTGGTTTTCATGGCCAAATAAACATCTCTTGCATGCTTAATTGCTTGCTGTAATTACTAGTTAGAACTCCAAGTGCATTGCACGTAAAAGGAATTTGTGCGTTAAATTTTAATTACTGTGTAATTATTAAAAATATATAAAATTTGAAAATAAAATCTCAAAAAGAAAAAAAAAGGGAAAATAGAAATTTAAACAAGAAGCAAAAAAAAAAAAAAAAAAGATTAAAAAAGGATTAAAATAAAGAAATAAATAACTTTTTGGTCAAAAGGGACAAAAACGAAAAACTGAAGTTTCATGATAAAATAAGAAAAAATAGTAAAAAGACTAAAATGAAAAAATAAATTAGTTTTAGGAAAAAAAGGAAATAAAAGGTCAGAATAAGACTAATATGAAGTAATAAATAAAATTTAGGGTAAAAAAAGACAAAAATGAAAAAAAAAAACTAAACTTTTGGGCGAGAATAAAAAAAAAGGAGTAAAAAAGGACCAATGAAAAAAAATAATGAAAAAATAAATAAGTTTTTGGGTAAAAGAAACTAAAATGGAAAAAATAAAATTTCAAGACAAAAAAAGACCAAAATGAATAAATAAATAGTTTTAAGGTAAAATGAGCCAAAAGAAAAAAAAAATTTCAGGACAAAAATAAGAAAACGTCAAAAAAGGACTAAAATGAATAAATAATGGATTTTAGAGTACAAAAAAAACTGGAAAAATAAAATTTTAGGGTGAAAATAAAAAAAGAAGGGTTGAAAAAGGGCCAAAATTAATGTAATTTATAGAGTATCTCAAAATTTTATAAAAATTTTATCACATACAATCTGCTTCATACACATTTTCACATCTAAAATCGTTTCAGAAACCAACACTAACTCGGTCATTGGCCCTTGATTTCTCTAATTGTAGATTTTATCTTCTACAAGAATCCAGGGAAGAAAAGGAAGAAGAAGCGAGATACGACAACATATAATCCATGGCGGAGCACGGCATCTTCGATGTTTCGGCATGAGAGGACCGTGTGAACTAGTCCTTTCCACTTTTGAAGATCAGCGCGTGCCGCAACACGACCAGGTGCTCCCCCGCCTCCATAACTGGCTGACGATCTCGCTGACGTTTGCTTCTCCTCTAACAGTACCAGAGGTCGGACATGATCACTCCCAGAGTTGACGCCTAGGTGCGGGATAGGAGAGTCAGATTTAACTTCGTGGGGGGCACAAATTAAAGGAGAAAATTTTAAGCTAAAACACATAATGTATATAATAGAAAAATTATATATTTAATATATATATATATATATATATATTAAGTTATACACTTTAATAGGCTAAATATAAAGTGAGGAGCAGTGCCACGGTTTTGGAAATAATTGAATATTTCAAAGAAAAAAGAAATACAAAAAATGGAATAGAGATCAGTAAAGCGACTATGAATGATTTCATTCAATTCAACAAAAGTTTCAAATATAAACCGACTAGATCCGGTTTAGGATGTAGAAGTTTTATTAGTTGAACTTGCAGTATTAAAAATTGTAAGACATCTTTAAGTGGAGGCACGCTATAAAAATTAATAGAAATGCAAACCATGCGGTTTTGTTCAGTGGGGGGTTCTGGTTAGTATGTAGATCCGTGCCTGCGCTCAGGGCTAGTCGATCGACCAGCGCAAGATCCAGGAGCACTTTGGTGACTTCTACAAGGACATCTTCGAGGATCTCTGCAAGTTCGGTGAGATC
Source organism: Morus indica (assembly GCA_029231665.1). Classification (NCBI taxonomy): domain Eukaryota; kingdom Viridiplantae; phylum Streptophyta; class Magnoliopsida; order Rosales; family Moraceae; genus Morus; species Morus indica. Next base: position 349,360 of record JACAGA010000089.1, read on the forward strand.
GAGATCCTCAACATTTGCGACAACCTCGCCGACCACATGATCTGCATTTGTAAATTTGATGAAGTTCTGCTTATTTTTGAATTTTGAAAGTTTTTATTTTAAATTTTTTTTTTTATTGTTTGAGGATTTTGTGCAGCTTTTGTATCTGGTGATTGTATTTTGAATGCTCTAATGGTGGTGATGTTGTACTGCCGCCAATAACGGCAATTTTTCGGTGGATATCGGCCAAGATACTAGTTAGTGTCTTGGTGGATACCAATCGGAGGTCTACGTCCAGATAACTGATATTTTGAGTTTTGACGAATACCAATCGGTATCTTGACCAAATACTAGTTACTAGGTTGGTCCTGGTGGTTGGAAGCGGCCGACGACTACTACCGCTAATATTAGCGGTTGTCTTTCAGATACCGGCAGGTTTCTTGGTTGGATATCATTTTTGTAGTTGGATATCAGCGGGTATCTTAGTCAGATACTGGTATTGTTGTCGAAGACCTACCTATATCCTAAGAATATATTTAGTATTCTAAATGTAATGTGATGACATGGTCGTGATACATTCTGTAATAGTTTATGTCTTTTAACGTGTGTCAATCCAAACTTAAAACTCGTGATAGCCCTAAAAAGTCTAGACATATTAGTTATTCCTATTTAATGAGCATATATTTGAGAACAATTATTCAAATAGTGATAAATGAAAAGGAAAATCACAGCAAAAAAGTCAATAAGAAAAATACTCAAAAACACCCTCTATATTTTGTCTACAATTTTTGTACATTTTACTATACAAGCACCTAAAATACGATGTGTTTATAAAATCAAACTCAACATATCCCTAAAATACTTAAATTTTTTAAAATATCAAGATTATCTTTTCTAATCTATATTAAATATAATTAAAACATTACCAAACCATAATAATACATAAAACCAATCTTAAAAAATAACTGACATATTTGTTTAATTGAAATATTTATTTCAGTACTTTAAAATTAATTTATTTAACTCTTTAGTTAAGTCATATTCAAATAATATTTAATATAGATTGGGAGCGGTAGTCTTGGTTTTTTCAAAAAATTAAATTGCTTTGGGGGATATTTTAAGTCTCATTTTATAATTACATATTGTATTTTGCATTTGATTTTATGAGTAGGAGTTGTTTTGGATATTTACATGGTAAGAAAGGTAAAAGTGCCTTTTCAACAAAACACGTGAGATATCTTGAATATCACGTCATAAAAGGATTAAACTGCAGAACAGTTTTTAGTAGAATAGAAAAATAGAGATATATTTAAAAGAGATTATTTAAGGGCCCGTTTAGTTCGCCGATTCGAGTTTGTAATTTGAGTTGAGGTGTGATTTTATGTAAGAGCTTTTTACTGTAGTAAAAAAATTAAATGTGACTGTTTTTTAGAGTTTTTTACTATAACAAAATTTAAATTCTCTAAGAAAATATTCACGAACTAAGTCAAACTAAAGAAATGAAAGAAGACACATAGTAAAAAAGTTAAACTGTATTGAAACTTTTAAAATAGAAAACAAATAGAATAGAAAAAGCTAAAAAGATCATGAAAATGTTTTGGAAAAGAAAGAAAATAAAGGCAAAAGTGATACCATGTGTCATAAAGAATGAGAAGTTTCCTGACACATGTCAAAAGAAAATTAAAAGCTTGTTGACTCTTTTATATGTATGTAATAATAAAGATAAGATGCAACACTACTATTTTATTCCTAATTTATTTATAAATAGTGAATTAAAAAGTAAAAAATATTATAAATACAACATATATTTATTAATATACATGATATAATGATTGTGTTTAGAATTGATCATGTTTTTTGTTTTTCACGTTTTTTGAGAATGAAAAAATAAAAACGTTTCTAAAACGGCGTTTGGTGCAATAAAGACAAAAAATGGAAATGAAAACGATTTTTTGGTTTAGTGTGAAATGAGAGAGAAATGAAAAACGACTTTTAGTCATTTTTTATTTTTTATTTTTGGTTTCTCCTCTCTCGAGCAGAGAGAGAGAAAGAGAGACATTAATAGATTTTTTACACTGAAAATAATATATTGATAAAACTACCAAACGCATTTTTAAAAATAATTTCTGTCTATAATTAAAAACGTTTTCATTTTCATTTTAATATAAAAAATAAAATCATTTTATAACGAATTCTAAACACGTCCAATATTATCAAACTAATTATTTTTAACTTTAATATAATAACTATGCACGTTATATCTTATTAAAATTCAAAATAATTTTAATTTTAATACTTTACTTTTAAGTTTTATTTATTTTATTCAATTTTTGATAATTTATTTTTACTTTTCAAATAATTACGTTGTTTATATTTATTATTTTATTACCTAATGTTATAATAATTATTGTAATTACAATAAACATTAATATAATAACTATATTTGTATTCTTTAAGGGTGTTTTTTTTTTTTTTTTTTTTTTTTTTTTTTTTTTTTTTACAACAGTTCATTTCATGTTTAGGTATAAATAAACGCATAAATGAGATTTGAATTGACTTTGATTTTAATTTATGTACTAAGTAAATAACTTATTCTAATTTTAAATTATACCCACTTTGATTCATCATGCCCACTTCAATCACACACAATAAAAGAATACCACTTCACGTAGTGTTTCTTTTTTGTTAGAATTCCACTTCACATAGTTGTAACTTAAATATGTTATTTATCAAAAACTTCAAGTTTGATTTTCATAACAAAGTGGTACGTATGCATAACTGGACTTTGAATGTATAACAATTCAACCTAATTCACAACCTAATTGACACTGCATTTCCAATATCGTGTCAATTTAGTAACCAGTGCTACATTTTGGCAATTGAGAAGGAAAGCTGTGCACAATGTCAACTTTTAGTAATTGAGTTGGAAAATTATTTTCATGTGCTATTGGTGTTAATTTTCACATATGCTATACTTCATACAAAATTTAATTTCATGTAAAAAATAAAACCTAATACTAATGAGAGACAGATCTGACAACGATTTAACTAAACATCATCTATCAATTAGATTGACTACTCTAATTCAGGGGTTAATATCCTTCTAATTTTCTCATTAAACTATAAAGCTTGATAATTATTTCCGAAGTGAGGCTAGAAGAAGAGTAAGGGATACAAGGTTACGCGACCATTAGTGGGAACTTTGCTTTCTGGTTAGGAAATGTCTTTGTTCTTTTCATTTCTTATTACTCTTTTCGTTCACTTTTCTAACATGAAATCTCTTTAGATTTGTGAGACCTGGGTTAACATGATGGTTCCAGTAGGGGATTCAGGCAAACAGACCCTCTTCCTCTTAATGTTGATCAATTTGATTTTCTACGCCATGTGAGAAATAACTTTATAAGTCTGATTCTCAATTAAAACACGTAGCCTCTTTAGAAATTTATGTAGGTGCAGAACAACTTTATTTGTTAATAGATAATCTCTTTAGATATAACCACTTTTATTTTTAATTAAAAAAATTCACACTGCTCCAACAATTTATATCTCGTTCATTTCACTGATTTGAATTTTCAGTTTTAGGTTTTTACAGAAAAAAGTTATCGGAAAATGTAACATCTAACTTTTTCTGCTATAGTGAAAAGCTCTAAAACAATATCACATCTCAGCTCGAATTAAAAACTCGAATCTGCAAAGTAAACGAGGTCTTAATCTATTAACTGAAGCAAGAGAGAAAACAAGTACTTTAAAAGTCATATAAAAAAAGTTAGAATTATATAGAAGTTTTTGAAAAAAAAAAAAAAAAAACTTCAGTAGGAGACATTTCAAATTTAATAAAAAAAAAGTGAGGAAAAAATGTAGTTTAAAGAAGGATAATGTAAAAGAAGAAAATATGTACTGTGAAAGAATATTAGAAAAAAATGACCATAAGCAAATGATAAGAAGAAAATATTAAAAAAAGTTAACAAGAAAAAAAGAAGAAAAGTTAAAAAATAAAAATTGAAGTTATGTAGGAGTTTTTGACTTAAAAAAAATTAAATAAGGACATAGTTAAAAGGAATTATATTTTAATTAAAAAGTAAGAAAAAGAAAGGATAATGTAAAACAAAATGAACTGTTAAAAAATATTAAGAAAAAAAAATGTAAAAAAAGGAGAAAAAGTTAAAAAAAAAAAAAAAAAGAAAAAAAAGAGGAAAAGATAACAAAAAAGAGAAGAAAAAAAAAAGGAGGATAGCCGTGACTCCTTATAAATCAAGTTCGATTGGCTGTTTTGATAGTTTTATATACGTTAGAAGAGATGGTAGTTAAAAGATTAAATATAAAAAAGAAAAACACAACTAAAATAGTAAACTCCGTCGAATATATTCATAAAAAAAAAAATAAAAAAAATAAAAAAGTTAAAAAATAAAAATAAAAAATAAAGATAGAAACATAAAAAAAGTAAAAAAAAAAAAAAAAAAAAAAAGAGGAGCGACGTAGCGGGGTAGGAAGTGCTATGTGTGAGTACTGTAAAAAAAAATGTATAAAAATAACTTTGATGTGATAAGAATTATACCGAAAGCAGTTAAATTGACATATTTAAGAAAATTATTTTATTAATTGATAGACAAAATAAATAAAAGTATATGAAAAAAAATAACTTTTACAGGAGTAAAGTTAGGAAAAAAAATATATTTTAAAAACATATACGTAAAAAGTTAAAATAGAAAAAAAAATGCACAAAATAAAAAAAAAAAGAAAAACGTGAAGATAAGAAAGTAAAGAAGAGAAAAAAGGGAAAAATAAAGGAAGAGGGGAGCTTGCCACGTCATAAATAAATATTGTAGTTAGAATTTTAGCTTTTTTATGTATTATTAGATGACTACTTATACGGTATGTATTTTTCCACAAATACAGAGTAATTAATAGTCCGTTTAGTTCGCTGATTTAAATTTTTAATTCGAGTTAAGATGTGATTTTACGTGAAAACTTTTTAATGTAGCAAAACTCAAATTTTAAACTCGAATCAGTGAAATAAACGAGTTATAATTTCATGTTGATTGAAATTGTGGCGATTATAACAAACGCTTCCTTTGGCAATCCAAGTGGTTTGAGCCTTCTTTCTATGTTCCAATCAAGTACCTTGAGAAGCGAGAAAAGTGTGTTAAGGATAGCAGGTAATAGTTTTCTAAATTTTAGTATTTGATTATTATTATTGATGTATTATTTCTTTATTTAATATAAACATTGTCCTTTCAAATTATTTTAGAATTAAAGGTTTAATCTTACAAGGCTTAATGTGTGTTTTTTTTGTTTGTTGTTTGGTTTTTTTTTTTTTTTTTGTGTTTGTTGTGTGGGTTTTTGGTGTTTTGTTTTTTTGTTGATTATGTACTAGTTCCAACAAACTCATATAATCATAGGAATTACAAGAGTTGCTAATAAGAGTTGCTTTGTTATTATATTTTAAAAGAAAGTCAAAGGTTTTGTTTCAAATCCTTTTCTCTATTTTCTTTGCTTGCTTTGCTACAAAAATTTTGTATATTTTTTAGTAAAACAAAAGAGTTTGTCTCCACTTCATCATGAATGCTTAAAACATATCAATGTCATCTTCATATTTTTTATGCTATGTAATTGGAATTAACATTTATATTTCAGATGATCTTAAACTATTCCATTAGAGAATTTGTATAAGTTTTTATTTTTTATTTTTTTTTATTTTTAGCATTGAGGCCTTGTTTGATTCGCATAATTGGATATGATTATAAGGTTAGAATTAGAATAAGGATTGAATGAGACTATGCCGAATCCTACCTACTGTTTGCTAAATTGTTAGATTAAACGTTCGGATAAACAATCAATTAAATATAACAAGTGACATTTTATTTAGTCATGTGAAATAGTAACTCTACCCTAATCATCAATCCTCGTTCTTAAATTTCAAAAAAATAATAATAATAATAATTACAAAGAAAAATGCAACAATTAACTACGGGACTGTTTGATTCGGTGATTCAAATTTTTAATTTGAGTTAATTTTATGTGAGAGCTATTTACTGCAGTAAAAAAAAAATAAATATTACTGTTTTTGAGAGTTTTTTACTGCAGTAAAATTTGAATTCTAAACTTAAATCGGTGAAATAAATGGGCCTACAAAGATTAACAGTTTTGTAAATAATTTTTTCCCGAAAAAGTTATTGCTCTCTGTACAAAAGAGTGACGCCAAAGCACCTGTGGATGGGGCCTTCAATGTGAAAGATACGGTAAGGGGAGATTGGAATCGCTTGGGTGGGAATGGAACAATGCTAAATAGGGGAACGATGTAGATCTGGGGCTGAGGTGGATGCTGCACGGAGTTGAAGCGGGGACCACGCAAACAACATAATTCGGAAGCTTAGGGGTGGCGAGCGACATAGACACGACCTAGGGGTGGCGAGCGACAGAGACTTGATTTGGAGGGCGGGGATCGATGAAGATTTGCGTGTGACCGACTGTGTGTAATGATTTGGTCAATTGAGTGAGCTTCAACCATGGATGAAAATGTCGATGTCGATGGAGTTGTTGAGGTTTTGATTTGTTAATAATATCGGTGAAAATATCAATGTTAATGAATATTTTGAAAAAAAAAAAATATCTAAAAAAAATTTAAATTTTTTTATTGAAACGGTACAAAATGTTAAAATAATTAAGGTCCCGTTCACATTACCGATTTGAGTTTAGAATTTGAGTTTTGCTACAATAAAAAGTTCTCAGAAACAGTCACATCTAACTTTTTTGCTATAGTAAAAAGTTCTCACATAAAATCACATCTCAATTTGAATTATAAACTCGAATCAACGAAGTGAACGGGCTCTAATATTATTTTATTTGAACTAATTTAACAATAAAAAAATACGTTTTTTTTTTAATTTTAATTATGAGAGTTACGTTGAATAATACAACAGTAAATTATCATAATTATATGTGGATTATGATTCAAATATAATTTTACATACTCATTATAAATAAGGCACAATAATTCAATATACGAATAATACATTAACTACTAAATATAATAGAGTACTCACGGACTTAAAATGTTTTCAGTACCAAAACGAGTTTCTAATAGGTTAGAAATCATTAGATAGTTTTCTATCTTGATCTAAATACATTTGTGAGATATTACCCTTGAATAATTCTGGAGGTAGTTGTTGATGTGTTACAAGTATGTTTCTTGATCTCTTCCTACTGTTAACCTATAATTAAATTAGATAATATTGATTTATCCAACTTGATAAATAGTCTTCAGGAATGTGTAATGACATTTTAACATTGATTTGTGGTGGAAGATACACTAATATATTTTAAAAACTAATTAAGTCTTAAGGTTTACTTTTTATTTAAACCTTGTTATCACATCTTATTGAAAAAATGAAAAAGAAAAATGTGCTACAAAATTCATTTTTATGAAAAATATTTTCTAAGTTTTTTGGACATTTGGTGGACATTTCTAAAAATATTCTAAGGTCTCGTTCACTTCGCAGATTTGAGTTTTTAATTCGAACTGAGATGTGACATTTTCTAATAACTTTTTATTGTAGTAGAAAAAGTTAAATGTGATATTTTTTAAAAATTTTTTACTATAAAAATTTAAAACTGAAAATTCAAATTGATAAAATGAACGAGACCTAAATATCTACGGATTTTCACAAATTCTATGGATATTTTTATACACTACGGATATTACACTGGATATTTTATAGACACTCTGAAAAGAATATCTTTTCCCCTTATGAGACTTGAAAATATGGATAATTATAATGGAAATGTCGATGATGTGGTGGAAATTTTCATCCATGGCTCCAACGAGCGATGACAACGACAAGAAAAACGATAGCAAGCTCCAACAAGGGGTAGCAAATTTGTTGGAATGTCGACTAGATTGACCTAGCCTGTCAGGGAGTCACAATGATTCGTTTATTGATATTTTGATTTATCAAAGACTAAAAATTATTACGTGTGTCGCAAGAAATGAGAGATGCTGTGTGAAATCTGACGTGACAAGATTCATACCTGACCTTGTTCAAAAGAACAAATAATACTGGCCATCAAATGACGACATGCGAGAGTTTGAGCAATGGAATCGAATATCTCATGATAGCTAGCGTAATCATTCACGTCATTTCTGTCCATCAAAAGCCGTATTTTATGTTATAGCATGCTAAATTTCAGAGAAAAAAAAAGTGCAGAAGTTGCTTTTCCACTCAAAACCGGTTCATGATGGACATTAGATGCAGAAAAGAAGGAAAAGGAAACTAAAATATGTCAAGTGACACAAATCACAATCAAAGCCGGCAAATACTGTCCATTAACATGAACTTAATCAAAAAAGTTTTTTTGTTTATCTTTTTGTGGGTGAATGTGAACTCAGAAGAGTGGCTCACAAGTTTCTGTTGATTACTTGAGCGTGTAATATTGATGAAGCCCCACTCATATCTTATCTTATTTTTAGATTTTTGAGAGAAAAATATTCGTGTTTTTAACGGTGTTTTAGGGAAAGTCTTGGCACATATTCCACTTGTTTGTCACCACCCGATATTCAAGGTTTTATTTTGATTTGCCTTTTTGAGTTTTCCACAATTAATTGATCCACACACCGCAACTTTTCAAGATACTATATGGCTTGCGGGCGAATAACTTAATAAAATGATAAAATAATACTGCATTTTACATCATATAAGAATTTAGATAAACTGTTACAGTTCATTAATATATTTGTTATTTGCGCTAAATGTTTAACATAACTAAAATCAAGAATGTTCGCGTCCTACATTTTTCACTTAATTTAACCATAGAGATGCAAGAACAGGCCGGCCCGACCCGTTCTCTTTAGGCCTACGTGGGTCACGGGCTAGGTCGCACCAGCCTACGAATTTTGTGAGCCGGACTAGACCAGCCCGTATAAGAATGATCTCGGTCCAGCTCACACTACAGACTAATTTTACGTAGGTCAAGTTAGGCCATGCCGCAGGTTAGGATGAGCCTTGAATGATCTAGCCCACTCAAGGCCCATCATGGGTTTAGATGGGCCATCCCATCTAAACATTCAACATTCAATTTTTTATTTTTAAATTTTAAAATAAGTTAACAAATATATAAGTTTGAATAGTTAATGGAAATATGAAATAAATATATTTTAAAATATTATTTTTAAAAAGTTTAAGGTCAAACTATAATTTAAAAAAATATAGGGGTCAAATAGAATTTTTAAAAAGTTTCGAAATAAAAATGTAATTTTATAAAAATTGAGGGGTTACAATGTAATTTTTAGAAAATATAAATTTGTATTGTGGCCCTCAATTTTTAAACAGTTATAGGCTTTGACATGACTCTATTTCGGCTTGACGGACCCCTAGTCATGCCCCATCTGACATGAATCATGGATCTTTAATATGTGAAAAATGAATCGTATTCAATAATAAGACATATTACCGTATTAATTTATCATCTGTATTAGCTTATATAATACGATGATCACACCAAATATTGTATTATTATATTATTATGCAATGTGGTGCTCTAATATGGCGAAACAAATATGTTCTGGGAAGTATTGTCTCCATTGAAAAATTTTCATGCTACTGGTGGACATAAAATGTTTTAGTTAAAGAAGTTTTCTTTTTTTCCCCTTTTGTATTTTAGAAAAAAAAAATGCGAGGGGTGTGTTTTTAGTTTTACTTGTAATGATGCATCAAAGGTAGGTATTTAGTAAGATAGAAAAAATAATAAGAAGAAGCGAAAAGTATATATGACTTAAATTAGAAAATTGGAGTGCAAGCGCCAAGCGGAGAATCTCTCTTATTGTATTCAAACACTTTTTTTTACCGATTCGAGTTTAGAATTTGAGTTTTGCTAAAGTAAAAAGTTATCAGAAACAGTCACATCTAACTTTTTGTTACAGTAAAAAACTCTTATATAAAATCACATCTCAACTCGAATTACAAACTCAAATCAACGAATTGAATTGGCCCATAATTACGAGAGATTAGTATAATTGCGGGCCTTCTAAGGATTTGCAATCCCCTGCCTAACTCATTTCCTCATCTTTTATCTCCTACGGAATTATCATGCTATGAAAATTCTTTTACTAATTCCCTTTATCCCGATTCTTCCAATGATCAAACAAACTCTAACTTTGTTTTGTAAGAGGGAAAAAATAGTGAATAACTTAGATGAGAAAAATGGGGAAGAAATAGAGAATCCTCATTTGTCTTTGATATGGATTTCTTAACCTAATTTTTTTTTTTTCTATTGAGAGAGATAAAATCAGGGTTTTTTCAATTCATTATCTGCTCTTTTCTATTCAACCTACGACAATATTTCACAAAATTCCTTCAATAATCCTCTCACCTCTTTCTCTTTTCACTTAAAAAAAAAAAAACAAGTCGTAAAAGTAACAAACTACGGAGTTATTTAATGATCATTTATCTTTCATGGTTGAATATTTAAGAAGCTCGTTGAGTACGTGCTTAGGCCAATTATTTTTTGTCTAATTCTGGTTACTGCTTTCACATCTATGTTTATTTTAATAATGTTATAAGGAGTTACATAGGCCATGCTATTATGAATACCAAAACCGGTTTCTGAAATGGATTTTTTTTTTTTTAAATGCCCCTGTGATAGCTGCCTTTGTGGATTCAGTCCCGTTCACTTCACTGATTCGAGTTTAGAATTTGAGTTTTGTTACAGTAAAAAATTCTCAGAAACAGTCACATCTAATTTTTTTATAATAGTACTTGTGGTCCTAAGGAAACATAAAAGGTTGGTTTTATAGGGAAGATCGTGAAGAGGAACTTTATAGATGGCTGCGAATAATGGGAACGTTGAAGTGCCAAAACCAGTGGAGAGACATGATTTTGTATCAGGTAGGCATAATTAATACTACAAGAATAAAGATATTTAGTGACGATAAGTAGTAACTTGTCGTCGCTATAACGTTTCGTGCTTCTCAGCTAACGGACACCGAAGAATGTACAGTGGACCTCACTTTTAGCAACGACATATTGCCGCTAAAAGTCTATAACAGTGAACACGTCAAAAGATGGTTTAGCAATGACATAAAAGTTTACCGTGAATAATTGGCAGCAAAAAATTGGACTTTTTGCATGTGACTTAGTAAAAACTTTTAGCACGATAATAAGGGTGCGTTTAGAATTGGTCCTAAAATAATTATATTTTTTGTATGAAATTAAAAATGAAAGCGTTTTTAATCTTAGGTAAAAATTATTTCTGAAAATGTAATTGGTAGTTTTAATGAAAGATTATTATCAGTATAAAAAAATTAAAACTTCATTTGGTTATACATATTTTGTTTTCAGATTGTTTTCATAGACATAATAAAATAACAATGAATAGGCATTATGTTGAAGAAAATTTCATAAACATCCATATCATATGGGCCCTTGATCATACTCACAAAATCTCAGCCATTAATTTATATATAATCATCTGGCCAACTTTCCTCTTTCTTTCCCTTCCCAGTTTTGTCTTTCTTGGTTTCTCTTTCCAGCCAACTTTCCGAGAAAACTTACAACCCGGTGGCGCCGCTGGCGATGATCGAGTTCCAAGGATCTTCTTGTTGGCAAACGTAGACCATGGTGCAATCAAAAGCGGAGAAGAGGCCTCCCCAGACGGTGAAGCTTTCGCCTACACGATGGAGAATGAGGAACAATGAGGAAAGAAGGAAATGAGAGGAGAAGAAAATGGAAAACGAGAAAATAAAAACTAGTATAGACCGTTTTCAAAAATGTATACATATGAAAAGGGTCAAAAATGTTTTCAGTTTTAATTTTTAAGAAAACACAAACGAAATACTTTTTTGAGATTATTTTTAGTTTTTGTTCCTCAAAAAATGTGAAAAATGTTTTTGAGATTGAAACTAAACGCGCACTAAAATTTTTCCCCTGAAAAATAAATTGAAATTGAGGTGATAAATATTAGTAGGAGATGTATTGTTCAAGATATTTTGAGATTTATAGCAATGACTATTGTCGTCGCCGTTGGAGTAAAATTTTTGCCCAACACTTTACCCACGACCCTAGACTGAAAATTCAGATTGAAAGGACAAATAGCCTAAGGAAATTAGATGAACATTCAAAGAACACAAATCACCTCAAAATAATAAGAATAAAATAAAGAGAATCTCAAGATAATTATATTCAAGAATGAGTCCGTATATTTTTCTCTCAAATCGAGGGAATTTATATTACATTGTGATTGAGCGAGTTTAATTCACTCTTTACTTTTTAGGAGTTAAAACTGAAAAAATAATCAATGTGATTTTTTTTAATCATTTAATACATTCAATTGTCATCGGTTACTCTACTTGATGATGTCATGCGACCTTTGAATTTTTGACTCGAGAGAGTTAGGGCTTAGGTAAGCTTGGGCTTGGACAAACTTGAACTTGAGTTGGGGCGAGCTTGGGCTCGGACGAACTTAGGCTCAAGCGAGCTTAGACTGAGATAAAATTGGGCTCGGAAAGATCGGTTCAAGAGAGCTTTTGTGGCGACCCTCCTATGAGGCCGTCACCGTAACTTACTTTTTAACTTGTACTTACTAGGGTTTCTTAAAATTTGCGGAACATTTTTTTTTTTTTAAAACATAAGAATGAATACTTTCATATTTTGTAACAATAATTTTAAAAGAATGAATCACTCAATTACTTAAAACTTTTCTTAATTCTAATTAAGATAAAACTTCTAAAAATATCTTTCAAATTGAGTGACATTTGAACTCTTGTTTCACATACTCTTTAAAAGCATTTCTAAAACTAGCCAATTTAATTAGATCATCTCATTTGACTTTAAAATGGATTTCGTGAGAAATCTTAAATTCAAGTGCATCTTAAAGTCCTTTTAACTCAATCATTTAAATCATCATATTTAAAATTCATTTATTTGTTGCATGCACTGTTGCAACGTTCTAAAACTTAAATACTCAAAACTAGGGTTTTTAGCTACAACCTCAGTTTTCTTAACATACATATGTACATATATTTTTTTAAACATACATGCTTGAAACCTTGGATCATATAAATATATACATGATTTTACTTAAACTTACTGCGGAAAATAACTGCGTAAGCGGTATCCATTCCCATCTCCACCATTCGTCCGCCGCTCACCATTACCCTTCAAGAATTGCTGATAGGTTTCTTACCTACAGCATGAACTTATCTGATTGAGCTTTCGCTCAGCAAGTAGGAACTATATCTCACAAAATAACTGTAAGTACACATGTATAAATATGCATGAGCTGATTATGCTTGATTATGATGTTTTATCATAGTCTTATTATCTTATCTTATCTTATCTTTCTTACTGATGGGCCCGAGTGCTCACGTACCACTTGCGCGCAATCATCGGGACGTAAGGGTTTGCAAGGTCCCCAACGACCCGTGATTTAAATTGAACTGAGTGCCTCCCTTGCGAAGGACCCTTTTTTTTTGTTCATTTATCTCCCTTGTGGAGTCTGATTACCTCCCTTAGGTCGGAGGCTGGTACGGCACTCAACTGAGTTTCTTCTTATAAGTTCCTCTTGACTTATTAAGGTGTATGCAATATGACCTAGCATAGCATACTATAACATTAAATTAATTTAAACACATATAATTCATGTGCACTGCTTATGTGTATGCAGCATAACATAGCACCGCGTACAATACTTAAAAACATAAACATGCATATATAACATGTGTAATTTTTTTCTTTAAAATCTATTCATACTGTAGGCGAGATTCCTACTTACCTGATTTACAGAGCTGGAATCCACTTTTCGCCAAACAGCCTATTCTGTTACTTGCTTACTTCTGAAAATAAACACCCACTGAGAGTGTGAGGTTATCTGTCGTTTGCTATTCTATTTTAGCAACTTATGAAGGAATCTAACCCTTTTCTTAAGGCATGTATTCCTTTCCTTTACTGAAGGATAATTCGCTATAAGGATCAATTTATTAAATCCTCAAAATCTTATTTTCCTTAATTGCCATTACAAATTTGTGCTAAATTGATAATTCATTAATTATCTTATCCTTATAATAAGTCTAATAATTTAGTTAACTAATTTTGGTAATTAATTAACCCTCTTATTCATATACTGAGTCTACATAAGTTAGTTAATTAATCTTAGTAATTAATTAACTTCCTTAACCATATTCTAAGTCTTAGATAATTTAATTAATTAGTTTTAATAATTAATTAAATTATCATCCATAATACACTTTTAATAAACTTTACTTTACCTCACTTGATGGTCTCATGATAGTGTTGAGGTCCATATTTACCGTCGTAAAATTAAGGGTCTAGCGTTTCGTTTCTTTACGATTTTCGCTTACATGCTTATTTGAAAATCGTTAAGTTTTATTTAGTGCTGAAACTTTGGACGGGCCGCCCGTGACCACCGAAAAATCCGATTTTTTGCCCGATGACCGAACCCGATCTGCCCGAAATTCGGGCTGCCCGGCCCGTGCCCGAAAATTCCCATGGACGGGCTTCGGGCAGCTGAAGCTTGCCCGTGCCCGGTCGGGCTGCCCGATGCCCGACCGGCTGCCCGAAATTTTTTTTTTTTTTATATTTTTATGTTGTTTGAAATAAGTATTTGTTTGTATAATTACAATGTGTTGTGTATATTACAATTTGAAATATGAAATGAACACACGACACAAACGATATATAAAAAAATTTACTTCTTCATTGATTTTTAAATTTGTAATTCATGATTGCCTCATTAAAAACCTTACCAAGAAAAACCCAATTGGGATAAAAACTTGGTAAGGAAAAAAGAGTGCAATCATTGTGGGACGAATTACAAATTTGATGAATTTACAAAGTCTATAGACTCTATACAAGTACAACTATACAAGATTACAAATTAAAAGAAAAACACTATACAAATTAGAAATTACAAAGTAAATAAATATTTACAAAGAAATTATCAAGATGAAGCAGAAGGATCATCTTGAAAATTAAAAGTTAATCTATTAAATTCGTCGATCCATTCTTGGTTTGCCGGTGAGATTGTATCGTGTAAGCGTTGGTCGGAACGGTCCCAATCCTTGATGCACACCAAAGCTTCAACAATATCCTGCTGCAATGCGTTTCTCCGTTCTTCAAGTATTCGGCCGGTTGTACTGAATGCTTATTCGGCTGCAACAGTGGAGACTGGGATTGAAAAAATATCCATTGCCAGTCGTGTTAGGATCGGCCAAGTTAATGCTCGTGCCCTCCACCACTCAACCAAATCAAACACCTCACTACTGTCTACAACTAAGCCCTCACTCAGGTACGCCATTAACTCGTTGAATCCGCCGCCACCTCTTGATGAAGATCCACTTCCACTCCCATATTCTTCTTGACCTTGAGTCGTCGTCGTCGTCTTCTTCTTCTTCTTAGACAACCCGAAAACATTCAAGAATGAATGTGGATTGTCGTTTCGTTGTTGCGGTTGTTCAACACGAGGTGTGTTTCTAAACCTACTTTCATAAGAGATATATAGAGAATATATTTTTTTCTTTATAATAGGATACTGGTCAGTAGTGTCTATAGCTAAAAATTCACCTAAGTTATCTAATCCACTTTCTAAACCTTCTAATTTTAATCTAGGGTAAAAAATAACACCGAAACCATACAACATGGGTAATTTAGACCAATATTTTTTAAATTTCTTTTCCATAGAGGCGATAGGAACTCCTAAAACCTCATGTGTCCTAAATTCACTAAATAAAATGGACATTCTTAAAAGTTCTCCTAATGCTAATGGTGAAGTTGGGTAATAAGTTCCACTAAGTTTTAAGGTAACTTCATGAAATCTACCTAAAAAGTTATACAAAAGTTCGGCAATTTGCCAATCAGTTTCATCTATAAATCCTATTCCTAATTTTGCACTAACATAATTTGTTATAGCATCTTTATAGGGGATGCATTGTTCAAGCATTATGTAAGTAGAGTTCCATCTTATGGGCATATCTAAGGCTAATGCTCTAGGATTTTGATTACATGCTTGTAGAAATCTAAACCAATCTTGTATTCTTTGATTACTACCTTGAATCCAAGCAATGTTATCTCTAATTCTTTTAATATGACCTGACATTGATTTTAAACCAGATTTTACTATTAAATTAATTATATGACATGCACAACGTTGGTGGAAAATATCATTAGTACCGAATAAACTTAAATCATTTTCAAAAAGTTCTATTGCTTTAGTATTCGCAGTTGCATTATCTAATGTTATGGCCATTATTCTATCTCTTAAACTATATTCATCAATAACAGATAAAATTGTGTTATATATTAAATTGGCATTATGTGATCCTATAACACATTTGAAACCTAAGATTCTCTTATCCAAATCAAAACCTTTATAATAATGTCCGGTTACAGCTAAATAATCCTTGTTGGCAACGGCGGACCAAATATCCGCCGTTAACGCAACGCAACCACTAGTTGAGTGTAGAAGGTTGATTAATGCTTCTTTTTCTTGTTTATATAATTTTAATGCATCTTTCCTAAGAGTAGTTCTAGAAAAAAATTGTGCATTAGGTTTATGTACAATTTTAATATAACGTTGCCAATTTCTTTGTTCAGGAAAACTTAGTGGTTGATCTAATGTGGCTATTAATCGTGCCATTTCCATACGATCAACTGGCGGATCGTATTTCCACGTGCTTAGACCGCCGGTTTGGTGGTCAAACGATAATTGTGTTTGGCGGAGTTGATCTCCGCCTCCTTGCTTTTGAAGACACTTTTCAGAGTGTCTTCTTAAGTGTGTAGTGCCGTGAATAGTGTTACCTTGTAATTTCCCACCACAATATTTACATTGAGCTACGTATTTAATGTTACCGTTATTGTCGACGTCCTCGAATGTGTTGAAGTGCTCCCAAACTGCTGAGGTGCGCTTGCATTTCTTCTTAGAACTTGCAACACTTGCACTAGGACTACCGCTTGCCTCTCCTCCACGGCCACTTGTGCCACCACCATTGCGTCCCCGACCTCTAGTACGTCCACCAGGGGTTGGATTTGCAGTTTGATCAGCATCTCTTTCCATAGTTTGCGATTCCTGTGATTGAAAAATATTAGGAAATTGCCCTTCTTCGATGTTGAATTGGGCATCAAGAGGAATATCATCACCACCACCATAACGAGAAGAAGCCATTATGAAAAATAAGAGAGATTGAGAGAGCTTAAGAGAGATCGAGATTTGAGAGAGATTGAAGCGAGATTAAGAGAGATTTGAAAGAGATTAAGAGAAATTGAGAGAGATTAAGAGAAATTGAGAGAGAATGAGAGTTTTGGGGTGAGGAAAATGGTTAGGGGGAGGGGGGTATTTATAGGAAAATTTTTAGGTTGAAAAAATAAAATTTTTCCCCCAAAAATTCGGGTCCAACGGCTACAAAATTTTCGGGCAGTTGGGGCAATTTTCGGGCATTCGGGCAACGGTACAAAATTCGACCGTTAGGTTCAAAAATTCGGGCAAAATTCGGGTTCGGGTTCGGGCTCGGGCAAAAGACCGTTTTTTTTTTTCAAAATTCGGGCAAATTTTCGGGCTAACGGTCACAAAATATTCGGGCATTTCGGGCAAAAAATCGGGCAGGTCGGGCAACTTCGGGTATTTGCCGAAAAATTCAAAAAAAATCCGGCGGACGGCGGGGGTTCGCTTCTCGACGGCGGCGGGCTGTCGGGGGCACACCATTTTCGGGCTACCCGAGCCCGTGCCCGAAGAAAAACCATTTTCGGGCGGCTAGGGGGGCCTGCCCGCCGAGCCCGAAAAAATTCGGGCATCGGGCATGCCCGCCGCCCGATGTTTCAGCACTGGTTTTATTGAAAAACTACATATGACGCTTTAACATAAATATAAACCTAATTCACGAATCTCATAATTAACGTATTTCGTGAAGATCATACACCTTATATGACTATCTTAATTAAACTGTAAGCAAGGTTTGTACTTGCCTGGATTCCGAGCAAATCGGTTCTGACAGTATCTCGCTTGTCGTGTCCTCCTGCGTATTCCTCAAAACTAATTTTGGGAAAAGCTGCAAGCACTATGAATGATCCTTGAGGAACATCGTAGCTTTAAACACTTAATTCTGATCTTCACTTGTTTAGTCCGAACCACCTCGATCTGCGTGCAACCAGTACTAGACCATTCTTATCAGAATTGAATTTGGTTGAACGGACGTCACCATTGCGTTCAGCACGTCGAAACGAGTCGGGATATGGTCTCGGATCATCAAACGGAGGTCGATAGCCTGAGAAACAACACCTCGCCGGAATATGGCGGCGGCGGCGGCGGCGTACGGCGGCGGAGGCCCCCGGAGAGTTTTTCCGCGGCGGACTTGGGTCCTACCCCCCCTAAATTGACCCTTCTGAGTCCATTGGTGCGGTCAATTTCACACAATTCGGCCTGTAACAGTACCCATCGGGAGCGGCAACGTCGGTAAAATCCGGCGACTCAAATCTCATATTTCCGATCACGAAATCTTAAAATTGGTGGAGGGGTTTTCTTACCCACTTCCTTCTGAGTGTTGTGACACCAAAATTACGATGATCCAACAATTAGATCGTCGGAACCACCTCCTCCCTCCACGGACGACGGCAACGGCTCCGTTTTCCGGCCAAACTGCGACGGTGACGGTGGCTGCTGGTCGGGATCTGCTGGGCATCGGCTTCTGAGTCGATTGGTGGGGGCGGTGGCATCCACGACGGCCTGGAGAGAGAGAAACAACAGCGGCGGCGGAGGCGATTCCGGCCACCACGGACGGCGGTGCTCCGGCCATCATTGAGCTATGAAAATGGATGGGTTTTCTTCGTCTCACTGCACTGAGTCCATAGGGACTGGAATCATCTCGATCGGAGGTCGGATGGCGGAGATATCACGACGGGAAGAAAATGGTCATTTCGGAACTTCCGCCGGCGATTGCGGCTGATTCCGGCGGAGTTAGAGGTCGTGCCGCATGTCATTGAACTCAGCTCGTCGAGATCTTTCTATTGACACCGGCGGTGTCGAAAACGGAGGTCGGAATCTCAACTTGAGTATTTGGCCATTGAGGGTTTTGTGAGAAAACGTGAGAGAAGAGAGAGAGAGTGAGCGTGAACGTGAGCAAGAGAGAGAAAATGATAGAAGCCTAAAAATTTCACTATATATAGTGTCTAATTAAGACAAGATTACATGCCTGATCTTATCCTCAATTATTTCCTCTAAACAGATTAAATTTTACTGATTAGAGGTAATTAATTTTGCTCACGTAATTTAATCTATTACTTACAGTCCAATATTAATTTCTGAATAATTCAATATTGTTTTATATTCTTACTCGCGTAATATTTCGAACTGTTTCAAGTCTTGAAATAAATTCTAGACTGAACAAATTCAAAATCTAACTTCTCAGCATTCTATCTCGGGAATGACGTTGTTTCTGACGGTGTCAACTCCCGAGCTCATATTGTACCCTTCTGCTATGGGTATTTACCTTGTGACTTTAACCTAACTGTCTGGCAATTAAGGATTTTCTCTTCTTTTAAAATGTCAGTGTGTTTTTTTTTTACACGCTGTTAATATCGTGTTGTGCTTGGAGATTCTTGAAATTAAGATTCTCAAACTATACTTGTACTAAAAATTATTCCGCCTTAAAATACGGCGAGAATTTATCGATCGAATTTACTTGATCGAAACATGAACTTAACATGAAATCTGCTATAGAATTTAGGAATACAGATATTGATTCCATTAATCCTTCAGTCACATAATATTTTCTAAGAAAATCCCTGGCTTAAATAAATAAATTATATTATTTAAAGTCTTAAATTTTCTCAGTCATTACAGCTTTAGACTCTGAATTTAGTGTGTGTTTAATGCTTCAAGAAATACACCCAACATCAGCCCTCAGTTTAGTCCACGAGTGTCGCATGCCAAGCGTGGGCATGAAGATTTTGAACTTACTGAATATATTTTTTCCTTCCCACATGCTATGAATGATGAAAATTTCCTTTTAAGTTCTTTTCTTTTCTAAAACAAGCTCATATTTGCAATATCCATGAAGATTTTGAACGTGGATATGCAAATTTATTGCCGGAAAATCATCTCAACACATTATTCCTGCAATTCTTGTACTTATGAATTCAAAGTGGAAAATCACTTGCTCTTGCTGCTTCATCACTTGAAGAAGTTTTTCTCACTTTTTGACGATTTCCGGCATCCTCCTCAAAATTGGTGAGTTTCCGATTCTCTTTGAACTCTTTTCTCTTTTTTATTTTTCTTTTTAATTTGATTTGAATTCCTTCAGCCAGTAAGGTTCGCTTTTTCTAAACACAATCTCACCTCTAATTTGGAAACTAGCAATACTTAGTGCATATCTCTATGGATATCTTTATGAAATGTAAACTTACTGAGCTTAAGCATGGAAACCTATTGATTATACATTAAGTTTCCGTTTATTTTACTGATTCGAGTTTAGAATTTAAATTTTATTATATTAAAAAATACTTAAAAACAGTCACATTTAATTTTTTTTACTATAGTAAAAAATTCTTACATAAAATCACATTTTAACTTAAATTAAAAATTTTAATCAACGAACTAAACGGACCTTAAATGACCTCTCGTAAATCCCTCCGTAGCTCACCATGCCACGTTTTGCTAATATCTCATCACTAGCACAACTGATACTTAGAAAGTAAAGTCGTGCAAAAGAAATATTTTGCCACGGTTTCACCGCATAATTCCTCACGGACATGGACTTTAGAGGAAACCAAACCTACGGGCATCAAAGCAACGGCCGGCAGTGCTCCATCTCCAATAGCAGCAACCAAAGAAGTCATCACCAATGGCGTTCTGAAGAGAAAAAAACGGGTGACTTTCCAAACGCATCAAACTTCGCGCTGACCAGCTTTTATTGCTTTTAATTATGGAGAATCTTCTAATTCCACTTCTTCTAGTGATCATTTGTACATTCCTTAGACTTGTGAAAATGATCTTGTAAACGGTGGTAGTCTCGGAAATAGAAAACCAATTTGACAATGACGACGCTGCTCTCATACCAAATGTTCGAGTTGAGATGTGACTTTATATGAGAGTTTTTTTTATAGTAAAAAAATTAAGGCCTTGTTCACTTCACCGATTCAAGTTTTTAGTTTTAAGTTTCTACAGTAAAAAGCTCTCAGAAAATGTTACATCAAAATTTTCCGCTACAGTAAAAAGCTCTCAGAAAATGTCACATCTCAGCTCGAATCGAAAACTCGAATCCGCGAAGTGAACGAGGCTATGACTGTTTTTGAAAACTTTTTACTCTAACAAAACTCAAATTTTAAACTCAAATTAGTGAAATGAACAGGCTCTTCAATAACAAACTCCACACGACTAATAACGAATCCAAGCATGACTCAACCTCTACTTTAAGACTTGTCACCAAAGCTCATAAAGATGGCGGCGCCAAAAGCAAGCAGAAGAAAATTGACTCTTCCGAATGTGGGCTTGGATTTCCTTCTAAGCAGGTGTTCAGGTTTGAGCCCAAGCATGTACTTTGCTCTGACCCCAAAAATCCGGTTGGGGTGAACTCCGATGACAACTCTTAACCTGCAGTGGGGGTCTTCAAAGGCTAATCCCGATTACTCTGAACTCGATCCAAAAGACGTGCGTAGCCATCTTACCTCAAAAGACTTGGAGAGGATTCACATTGCCTATTGTACTCCTTTCGACATTTTGACTCGCCTCCCAAGATAAAGCGAAACTCTTAAATCCCCTCCAATGAACGATATCGTGGTTTTTGAGGATTTTTTCCAATGTGGTCTTTGGCTTTCGCTTCATCCATTCATCTATGATCTTTTGGCATATTTCAACCTAACTTTAAACCAACTTTGTTTGAATGCACTACGCCATGCCTACTTTGTTCTTTGGCAGAGACTAGAGTTTAGACGTTTATATGTCAATGAGTTTAGAGGCATGTATATGAAGAAGAGATGGCCTGGGAACAATGGTTCTTTCTACTTCCAAGCAACGCGAAATATGAAATTTATTCTAGATTGCATCGAGATGGACAAACATTGGAGATCTTCATGGTTCATTGCTTCCGGAAACTGGGACCCCAAGCCAAGTAGGATTCCTCCTAAACCTGACAAAGTCGTTCTTACTCTAGGCGCTCTTGACAAGATTGATTCCGTGAAGAAAGTTGACGAGTCAATTACAATTGGAAAATATCTCATTTCTAAAGAAGTGCTAGACGCTCATTGGAGGAGTTGGTACTTGGCCATTGCTTGAATCATCTTGTTCTCATAATGACCTGTGTTTATGTTTGAAAGACCCTATTTTTGACGTTTATCAACCTACTGACCCTGTTATTTTTGACAAAATAAGTGCAACTTCGTTGACACTTCCTTACGCACACCTTTCACTCTCGAAACATATATGTTTTTATTATTTGTTTTTAATAACCCCCTTTTTCCTTTTTTTTTTTTAATTTTTTAATTTTATTTTTTTTTACGAATATAGCTAGCTAACGTGATTTTCGACCTCCTTGTGTGCATCGTGGTGATGGTCTCTGTTCACGTGCCTAGACACTTTTTCAAAAACCTAAAATATAATGCCTCAGCCCCCATGGTGTTCACATTGCGGAACCGTCATCATAGGTGGCTCTAATACTCGTTACTTATACGTACTATCTCCTCTAGGCACATAGTGACCCTCAAGAATTTCTTTCGCGTCCCCCAACATTTAAACCTAAGACCTCTTTGCTTATAAGGTTCACTTCAATTGGTACCAACACTTGACTTAAGAATCTCATAAAAAGAGTGGTCTTGGGTTTACGTGTTGGAGGTTGTGAAAGAAATCCTTGAGGGCCGCTAGATGCCCAGAGAGGATAGTACGTATGAGTAATAAGTATAAGATCCGACTATATTGGGGTTCCGTGAGGTAGACCCTATGGGGGGTTGAGGTGTTACATGGAATCTTGCTAGGTGAAAAGGCCCATGAAACGCCCCCGCCAATAAAACCTTGATCTTGAGATTTTCAACGAACTGATGAAAAAGTGAAAGTTTTCCTTCTACATTCTGCCCAATAGTCTCAATTTGTCACCTTCATTGAATCTTGACCCATGTGCGCCAAAAAATCTACCTATTTCTTCAAGATTGACAAAAGAATCTTCGAATTGCAAACCCAATCAAACATTCAAAAACGCTTCCACCATGAATGCTTTAATTGATGAGTTGGTTCACTTGTGCATCCATTGATAACTCTAGAAATTAGAGTTATTTTAGGCATTTCTTAGCTTAAAGTTTGTTTGAAATGGTAAGTTTGTTCGATTTTCTGTGTTTTTTTCAATTTTTGATTCTTGTGCTTTGCCATGTTAAAATCAGTATGTGTACTAACTCTGAGGTACTTTTGAATAGAAATGAATCAAAAAGGGCTGAGCTGTGTTCTAAGTTTTGGTGGTGTGATTTTAGGAATTTAGAAGCAAAATGCTGTAGCATTTTTCCACAACAAAACTGGCAGCAACAGCTTTGTAGATGACATCAGCGTGCGTCCTTGTGATAGAAAAAGGACAAAAGTTCACAAGGGAGGCTTAGTGATACATCAACGTCCTTTGGTGCCCTAAAGAAGAGTACAACCATATAGAGGAAGCGCCGCAACTAGGAGGAAGGGAGAGCAAGTACTGGAAGAAAAATAAGAGAGCTAAATCGGTACTATACAGAGAGGAAGGAGAGACGAGAGCAGTACTCAGAGAGAGTTTCCATCCTTCTTCATCTCATGGAAGCTTGCTTGAAGAAGGAAAGGAGGAGAAAAAAGGATTCAAGCTCCAAACTATTGCCGACTCCTCTTGTTTGGGTGCCTTTAGTAGGGGTAATTCCACACATGAGACTTGGTCACTCATGATACCTGAAAATGACTTAGCAAGGAAAAAAAAAAAAAGAAGTTATAAGTACTGGTGAGAACATGTGGATGCTAACCACACAAGACCCTCCTTCTCGTGCAAAAAATGTTAGAGCAAAATTTCGTCCAACACTTACCAACGTCCCTAGAACACAAAATAAAAATAAATAACCTAAGAAAATTGGATGTACACTCAAAGAACATAAATCACTTTAGAAAAATAACAAGAGCAAAATAAAAAGAATATCAAGATAATTGTATTTAAGAATGAGTGCACAAATTTTTCTCTTAAATTGAGAGAATTTATATTACCTTAGAGTTGAAGGAGTTTAATTTTCTCATTAATTTGAGAGTTATTTTCTCTTTAATTACGATAAGGCTCTTAATGTTTTTAGTGTTAAACTAAGAAAATATATTTGTGCATTAATCTTTAATCATTTAATATCTTTGATTGTCCTCGATTACTTCACTTGATGACACATCATGACTTTTGAACTTTAGACTGAGAGAGCTTGGGCTCGCACAAGCTTAGGCTCAGGCGATATTTAGGCCTCGTTCACTTCGCGGATTTGAGTTTTCAATTCAAACTGAGATGTGATATTTTTTGAGAGCTTTTCACTGTAGCAGAAAAGGTTAGATGTGATATTTTCTAAGAGATTTTTACTGTAAAAATTTAAAACTAAAAATTTAAATCGGTGAAATGAACGAGGCCTTAGTGTGCCTTTGATGCTTTCAAAAATACCACCACAGTCGCTAAACGATTCTCATTGCTATAAGTTTAGAGTTTATTATTTATGCTAGGAACTGAAACGATGTCGTTTTGCCAGTATTTAGCAACAAATTTAATATTTTTTAGTAATCGTTATAACTTCTAAGATCACGATTTCTTCCTCATTTTCTCCGATCTCTCTCTCTCTCATCCTTGCACCAATCTGCCGCCAATCAATCCTCCGTCGCTGTCTGAACCCATTCTTGCCTTTTCTCAACCTTCGTCCAGTTGTTTTCTCTCTTTCTCTACCCTTCTCTATCTCTCTCTCTCTCTCTCTATCCTGTGCTTTCTCTTTCTCCCTCTAAGAATTATCATCGTTGGAGCTCCACTGCTCGCCGTTGACCACAAGCCGACGCCGGGAAAGGAGTGTTGCTGCCACTGTCATTTGGTGTTGCTCCCACAAATTGAAATCACCCTGGTTTTGTGGTGATTAAATGTAGGTTCTTAGGTTTTTTTGGATTTTTTTGTTTTTTTTTTGTTTCTTTTGTGTGGATGTTATTTTGTTTATATTTAATTAGTTGTTAACTTGGGTTTTGTAATTGAGATAAGTTTTGTAATTCGAGTTTTGTACTTTAGATTGTGGTTGTTAATTAATTGAAAAAGTGTTGTTAAATTTAGGTATATGTTCTCTTTTATTTGAAAGTGGTTGTTAGTTTTGAATATGTTTAGATAGATTGTTAGTTTTGGAATGTCTAAAATTAGTTTTGATTTTAATAGGCTTTAATGAGTTGTTAAATTTGGTTATGTTGTGGTGTTTATTTTATTTTATTTTTATTTTTATTTTATTTTAATGATTAGTAGTATATGTTTGTGATATATATTAGTGGGTTACTTTTTTCTTTTTCTTTTTTTAAATTTCTTGAGAATATGTGGATTATGTTAGGTAGGTTGTTGTTAGCAAATAACTAAATAAGTTGATTATGATATATTGGTGATATGGCGATTTTTCTTTTTTAATTTGTTAAGAATATGTTGATTACGTTAGAGGAGTATGTTGTTAAATAATGAATAGTTGTTATAAAGATTTTGTAAGTTAAATAATGAAACAAAAATGACTTGGACAATATTAAATTAAATTTGAAGTATTAATAAAATTAAGTTTAAGTATAATTTGCAAGTAAATAATAATGTTAATATTTAAAACTAATAGTAAATGAAAATTAAAATTCTGAGTAATTAAAAGATTTCTTTATTATTAAACAAAAAGGGGTAAATATCAGCGATTTGAAAATAATGAATAGTAATTAAAAAGTTCTATAAATTAAACATAAACGGAGTAATTATTAGTAACTTACAAATAATAATGAATAAAAAGTAAACATGTATATTTTGAGAAGTTAATAAACTATAATAATTAATTAATAAAGTTATTAGAAACAATTTATTGTGTCAATAATGGGGATGTTAGGGAAACCGCCGGAGTCCTACAATAGACGTATTGTAAATTATTAGAGGGACTCATTACGGGAATATTTATTTTGTGTATTTATTTCTGATTCTCAATATAATTTATGATTTTCTATAATATTTTTCTCATAAAAAATTTAAATTTTAAATATCAGAATCATGAATTATGATTCTGCATCATAAACTAAACATTATTTATAAATTTATGTATTTTTTACTGCTTTTCTTTATTTTCGTGCTTACTAACGTTTTCATTCTCACTATTAATCAATTTTATTAATTGATGATTCCTAACTCGATTATTAACTCTTGATTTCTCTAATTGTAGATTTCACCCACTTAAGTGACAATGCAGCCTTCTTTGACCACTTTTCCCTCCGGGGCGATCAATCATAGCAATGACGAGATCTGCTGATGCTGATTTGATCTCTATTGATTTGATCAAAATCAAAAGAGTAGTTGGCTTGTGTTCATTTAGTCTGTTAGCCAATTGGATTTTGGTGTGCATTTTCTGCCGACATCGTTTTTTGTTTTGTAAATTGCCTCATTACAGCGTCCTTTGCTAATAGACTAGTTAATTTTACAATTTGAATCATCTGATAGTTTGTTCCATTTTCTTGCCTTTTGCTTGCTCATCACACTAGAATTATGCTAATTATGTTATGAAGTTCACTGTATATAAATATAATAAGCCCTTCAAGTGTTGCCTTTTTGTTTTTTTGTTTTTTTATTCTTGATGATTGCATCATATTATGCATTTTTGTTGGTCCATCTCGTTTACAAGGTACTGGATATATGAGTTTGTAATTTTCTATTGTTCTGTGTGTATATCATATGTGATGTCGTGCAAAGAAAAAAATTTACAAATATAAAAAGGGTGGTTGCGATTCATGTAGTTGCATGGATGATTTTTAATTTTTAGGGAGAAAGAGGAAAATAAATTAAGATTTGAGATGAATTAAAATTAATAGGTCATAGTTTACATAAATTAATAAACAGGTTAAATTACTGTTTTCATCCATAACTTAACTGGTTATGAACCATAACTTGATAAGTTATTGTCCATAATTCACAGTTTTTGTTCATAATTTGTCTGACTATGAACTATAACTTAACAAGTTTGTCCATAACTTATCAAGTTATGACTTATCTGATTATGAACCATAACTTGATAAATTATGACCTATTAATTTCTATAACTAAAAATCAGCTTATACACTTTCTTGAACTTTTTATATTGGCCTATTTTCTACTATTTTCCTAATTTTTATAGGTGAAGATATGTGTACCCAAAATAATTCGGTAAGCTGTTACTCTTTGATGACTGGAGTATGAGGCGACCGGCCTTCTGTATTGAAAATGATCCACCATATTACTCACCTTTTATGGAGCCGGAGACAACTGACTGTCTTTGTTAAGAAGAAAAAATAATTTTGTAGAATCTCGGCACCTATTCTCGCCACCCCATCAAATCCCCTGATATCAAGCTTTCTAAGAGAAGGAAGCTGCCCAAGCGGCGGCATCAAACAACAATTTTTGCAATTACTTAGGGACACTACAGCTATACCAGAGAACAAGTAATCTGCAACCCATTCTAGGAATGTTCCAAATTACTCTCTGATTATCAACGTTGAAGACTGCCACATTTTTTTTTTTAAATAATCTGGTAAACTAAATTTAGTATTCTATCAGATAACCCTCTGGGGATTGGTGTTAGTCACCGGAGGGTGTCACCATTTGAGTCTTGGTTCTGATGACATCTGGTAAAAGACCTTTGGTAATCTAGTAGATGTTGGTTTCTAAAAGATTTTAGATAAAAATAATTTGTGGAAGCCAATTGTTATTTGATCGCATATGACAAATTTTTGTATAACTTTTGAGCATACGAAGTGACCCCACCCAAATTGGGACATACAACTAATTAAAATAACATCAGACAATAAAAGAAAGAATATTGGGTCAATTTCCCCTGAGCATGCTTCTCTAAGAGCCCAAGTAGCAGCTGAGGTTGTTCTTTTGAAATAAAACTCAGAAAAAATTTAAACTCAAATTACAATTTTATTCAATTTCATATTATTTTATGAAATTTGAGTTTGAACTCGAATTTGAACTTGAGTTTGAGGCTAAACTAGAGTTCAAATTTTCCCTTCAACTTAAGTTCAGAAACTCGAACTAAAATTAATGAACAATATTTTTTATATTCTTAAAAATGTCACAACGAAAAGACGAATAAAATCACATCCATATACTCTATTAAAATTTTTCATCACTATTGAGTTTTTATTAAAATACTATCTGAATATAAATTTAAGTTTTGACCCACCAAAACATAAATTCAAAAAGATTATCAATTTAAATCATAACTCAAATGTGCACATCCAAACATAAACTCAAGTTACAACTTCAACTCAAATTAAAACTCAAATTCAACTCAAAATCATCACTTAAATCACCCTAACTCAAAAATGCAAGGCACCCAAGAGAAATCCAACAACTTATCAGGGGCAAACCGGGCCAAAGACGACTTGAGGAGCATTTGCATTTCCCAATAGCATGCTGAGGAAGGACACGAACAAGCCGAAATGACAGATTTGCAATCATATTCTATAATCATAGCAAGCAGGCCCTCAGCAACTGATACCTAGCTACACAAACAGTTTTAGGGTCCATTTAATTTCCTAATTTGAGTTTTTAATTTAAATTGAGACGTAACTTTATGTGAGAGTGTTTTACTATAATAAAGAAATTAAATGTGACTGTTTTTAAGATCATTTTTCTATAATAAAACTCAAATTTTAAATTTAAAATAGTAAAATAAACGAGACATTAGTTTCAACAAGCTCTGGGTCAAGGAAGGGAACTTGTTCTACCCAGCACTTTCGAAACGACTCCGCCGAGGACAGGACCAAGGCTACCACAGCTACATTTGGTGAAACCGTTGTGTCCACATTCAGGGAAGGGGCCTGCCATACTCTAGGAAGACAACCATCCACAAAGGGCGATGCCCTGCAACGCTAAAAACTTTCCTGTAATCGTACTTTGAAGCAGCAACAAGTTGACCTAAATACCCTTGAAAACAAGAAGATTACAAGCCTTCCAAATTTGATCAATAAGGATGGAAGAGAAGAGGAGCAAATCCTTCAGAGGAAGAGAAGAATTCGGCTGAAGTAAGAACGCAGCTAAATCTTTCATATTAGAGACATGAAGCAGCTCCGGCCTAAGGCCCCACCAGGGTGAGAACCACAATGATCTAGCTAACCTAACAAATAGAAAATTATGTAAGGAAGTCTCCTCCACTTCACCACAAAAAGGGCAACTCTCCTCAATTGGGATCACTCGACAAACTACACTTCGGACAGGAAGGATATAAATGAGCCGCCACCATAAGATTTTGTGCCTCTAATATTTTAGCACCCCAAAAGCTTTCCCCAACTATCAAAAGAATGAGATGGAGAAGTCGCTAATCAGGCCCTCTGGTCGACTAGGTAGGCAGACTTCAGAGAGAATTTCCCAGAGGCGGAGGCTGCCGCAACTACCTACGGGCCCGAAAGAAGGTCTAGGAATCGACAAGATAGCCTATTTGAGATTCATGGATTTACTCTTTTTAAGTAAACGTTTGGTTCATGAATTCAGAACCAGAATTCATAACCATGATTATGAATCATTCTCAATTTACGTATATCTTTTGTAAAAAAAAATAATATAACGAATCACGAACTATGATTTAAACCACGACTCGAATTCTCATACCAAACACTCGTTGAACCAAAGAACCTCTCTAACATAATTTGTAAAGCCCAATATCTTACACCAAAATATAAGCTTATAAGGTTTAAGGTGAAGCGCATTTTATATAAAAATATCAAATGCCTATTAAATGTACTGTTGACCTTTTTTTTTTTTTTTTTTTTTTTTTTTTTTTTTTAGTATTCAATTTTAATGACCAAATTACTCACATAAAACCCTATATATATATATATTTATTTATTTATTTATGTATTTAAAATTTTTTCTTTAGTTCATTGATCTCTCTCTCTCCTCAATCGACACGGAGCTCTTCCATTCTCACCTTTGACAACGCGCAATGGCAACGATTTTACCGCCATGAAGACTTCATTAGCCATAATTTTGTTTGGTATAAGAATTTAAATTAAAGTGATTTTAATCGTAATTTTAAAATCAGAATCATAATTCATGATTTTAAATTCAAATCATGATTTTATAATTATGATTCAGAATTAGGAATTTAAATCACTTTGAATTAAAAGGGCGGTCGTTTTAAAATCATGATTTGAATTAGTTTAAGACATCACATTAGATTCTGAATCATGATTCAGAATCATTCAAACTAAACACTGATTATGAATTATGATTCATAATCATTATAAACAAATACTGATTCTGAATTAAAATATAAAATTATAATTCTGACTCCATCTACTAAACACACCCTTCAGCTTTACCAATATAAATATCTCTCTCCACCATTAGATCTACACCTATGGATGATTTGACCACCCAAGAAGATCTGGTTGCACCGATCAAAGGTGGCGCTTGAAGTTTCAGTGGCTTGACCTCTCCACCATTCCAAATCCAGAACCACAACATTGAGATCTCGTTCGTCGTCAGATTAGGTGCAGGTTCATTGACGTTTTATTTAAGATTGATCTAATCTGAGTTTGTCTTTAGATATGAGAATTGTTGTTGAGAATCAAAACTCTGATTATTGTAAATCAGAATTGTTGAGAATCAAAACTCTCGTTCGTCGTCAGAAATTTTTTTTTTTTTTTTTTTTTTTTTTTTTTTTTTTTTTTTTTTGTGTGTGTGTGTGTGGTAGTTTATTGTAAGTAAAATATATAAACTGGCAGATTATGTAAAATAATCCGGTAGATTACCTCTTCAACGGTCAAAGAACTATTACTAGGAACATTTGCGACCTTTGGTGGCCGACATTCCCAACCAGGAACATTTGGTAATTTTTTGTTTAAAACAAAACAAATAATCTGATAAAATATGAAAAAAAAAAAAAAATTAACCAGGTTCCTCTTTGCCTTTGGTGGCCGACGTTTGTGGCCAGAGAAGATTGGTTCTTAAAAATAAAAAATAATCCACCAAATTCCTATTCGCATCTACTAGATTCCTCTTCAACAATAGGCTCCAATGACAAAAGACGTTTGGTATTTTTTTTTAAATTTTAAAAAATAATGTACTAAATTCTTCTTCGGCAGCTCGCGGCCGCAGAGTCAATAGGCTTGGTAATTTTTTTATTGAAAATAAAAATAAAGAGAAAGAGAGAAATAAATTAAGATTTGAGATGAATTAAAATTAATAGGTCAATAATTTATATAAGTTAATAAATAAGCTAAATTATTGTTTTCGTCGATAACTTGTCTGGTTATGAACCATAACTTGACAAGTTATTGTCCATAATTCATAATTTTTTTCCATAACTTGTTTGGCTATGAATCATAACTCGATAAGTTTGTCCATAATTTATTTAGTTATGAACTATAATTTGACAAGTTATGAGCTATTAATTTCTATAACTAAAAATTGACTTATATATTTTCTTAAATTTTTCATATTGACCTATTTCCTACTATTTTTGATAAAAATAATCTACTAAATTCCTCTGGAATTTACGAGTTCTAATGAACTGTTTCAGGGAAAGATCGCCCTCAGGAAACATCCAGTAGATTACTGATGAAAACTCGGTAGATTACCCTTTTGAGTGGTAGGAGTAATTTCGGTAACATATATATTGCGACCTTTAGTTGTCTCCTTCAAATGGGTCATTTATGCAAGAGTCATTTTTTGGAAGTCAATGTTAGAAAGCTAATTCTTATATGGTGTAATTTTACACATATCCGTTATATATATATATATATATATATATTTATGGTTTTAAGGTAAAAGCTTCATTTGAAAATTAAAAAATTCCACACTTCAAAATAGTCACAAATGACCAATTCAATCCGTTAATTAGGATCAACTAGTAAAAATGAATGAAGCATATAAGTGAACATAAGTACTGAGATCTGTTTAATTGATAAAATTAATCGACCGAGACTAAACTTTGAATAATGGGACACAAATTATACGGCATAGAAACAAATTTTGTAGTAAATAAAGACACACATCGTCAATAACTATATTAAATGGGTAAAACACATAAATAAAATCAAAATGTGAGGAAAATACTCCGTTATTTTGACACATAATCCTATAAAAAACAGCAAACACATTTATTAAAATTAAAAAAACACTACGAAAACTATGAGCGGTCTCACCACATGGGAAGAAACACGAACGACAAGCTAGCCACCATGGTAAGGAGGCCAAAGAAATCGAATCTAAGCAGGACTGCCGTAGAAGAAGCGTCGCCGCAGATGAACTGAGCGGGAAAACAATCCGAACGAAACCCGTGCTATAGATCCACCAGAAATCTCCCGCTCCTTGTACCAGTCACCCGAAGAATCGCATTGCCCCGTTTCAAAGGCCGACAGTCCAACGACCAGCCAATGGAGGTTCCAGACTACGTCCTCAAAAAGGGATTATGTAAGATTTTACTCTAGTAAACAAGTATATTCTGTTCAGGTCCTAACAGATAATGTAAATAATTTATTTTGCCCGGAGAAAATCAACCTGTAGATTGTGTTCTGTTTTTAAGTTCCTTATTGCACTATAAGTGTTGTGGATGAAGCCATTCTCAGTCACTGGAGAGTCGCCATTGAGCAAAGATCTAAGATTTTTTTTCTTATTTTCTCTTTGTCACTTTTGAACTTTTTGCTCATGTAATTTATTGGTTCATATAGTTATTTGTATAATAGTTTTGTAATGTGATGATTTGTGTATCAACTGTTGTTATGCAGTTATATGAAGAAAAATAACCTACTATTTTATTCTTTGGTAATCAGAAAAGGCTGGACATCCACCAGATTAATCTCCGATGATCAACAATGGGAGATTGTCGACTATTTTTTAAAATAATTTGATAGATAAAAATAATCTATTATATTACTTCCAGCTACTCAAGATAGTCGAAAATTTTTATTTGTCGAAAATAAAAAATAATCTATCAAATTACTCTTTAGTTTGTAGTGTCGGAGTCAAGTGCTGGTAAACGGTGCCAATGGCTAGAGACTGCATCCCGACAGCAGCTGGTAGATTAGCGATGTAAATGTAGTTGATCACTTTTTTTACTTGCAGGAGTAATTTCAGTAATTTATATATTGTTAAACTTTGACCAGTCCACTTGAGAGAGACAAATCCAAAGCTCTATCATCTAGGGGCATCCACCAAATTATTCAAAATACAATTACTATGTTTCAAGTATCTAAAAGAGGTCACAAGCCTACATCAAGATTATACACTTGGATGCAGTAGGAAGTCGAACTTTGCATAAATAACCCAATAGTCTGCCAGAGAAAGTTCTAGAGGTGTCCAGACCACTAAAGATAGTAAGTTGAAAACTCTTTGCTTAGTCAAACCTTTTCCACACAGCCTCATAAAAAATGGCAAGATCTAAAATTAGTTAGAAGTATGAGGCTCTAGAAAGGTTTCAAGTTCTAGAATTTTGTGCTGTAAAATACCAAGAACTTGAAACTAGAATGGTAATATATATGGTTAAAATATTAAATAAAATAAAAGAAAATTTTGCTTTTCACTCTTTCTTTGTTTCTCTAAAGTGGTGCGGCTAGGGTTTTTAGTTTGAGATTTTTTGTTAGGGCCAGAGTTTGGTACCTCCAATAACTGGTCGTTAGATTCTCAGCCTTTGAGATGGTGGCTATGGTCATGTGGGTCTGGTTGATTATTGATAGACGTGGTTTGGGGATGATGAAGGCATTGATATGATGATTTAGAGTTTGGTGGCACCGTTGTTCTATGGTCGTGGCCCCCTCGTTGGTACGCTTCGGGGGAGGATAAAGGTGGGTGTCTTGGGATGACTGGCGTTGGAAGTGGAGGTATGGCGACTTCTTCCAGTGTGAGGAGCGGGAGGTTTTCGCCCGATCTCCGGTGTGGAACCTTCATTTTAGCTTTCATTTTCATTTACAATGGTTGCGATTCTTTCTATGGTGGCTCTGCTCAGATCTAAATTCTTAGTCTTCATACTGTGGTGGCTGGCTTGTCGCTGGCATTTCTTCCCGTTTGGCTGAGGTCATTCATAGATTTCTTAATGTTTCGTTAATTTTAGTAAAGGTATTGTTGTTTTTTGTTGGGAATGTTGTCCTCAAAGTATGACATGTAACATGATAATTGTTATTTATTTAGTAAAAATGATTATTCATTATTCTATGTGTATGTATTATTGAATACTTTATAAATAGCATTGAAAATTCCACAATTATTTATGTGATCTTAATTATTGTACTTAAGTGTTATATACGATAGGATAAGAATCGAAATATATTCGTAATATATTTGAGTGAAAAGGGGGAATATTTGAGTAACAGGGGGTGGCAGACTTACAAATTGCCCGCCAGAGCAAATGATCGAGAGAAACAGGACCGCAACAAAACTCCATCTCTACTGCCAGCGAAAAAAGTGGTAGGCGCTATTCTTGGCAGCACACCATTCATTGGCGACACATACTCTGCATCCCAATGCTACATGAAGAAAGCATCTGCTCCATCACTCGAGTACCTTGAGTACCATAGATTCTCTAATGGACAGTAATTCACAAAACAAATTCATGAATCGGAGCTCATACTGGTTCAGGTACCGAATCAATCCTCAAGAGAATTATTTATCTACTTCTTTCTCAAGAAGGAATGGATTCCATCTCGTATAATAACATTCTTGGCTACTCACTTCATTGTGCCTCTAAAATATTAGGAATAGGACTCACGATCTAGGAATCCCTACTAAGTAAATCGAAAGACACAAATCCATAAATAGGAGTATGCTAAAAACTCAGGATTAATATCATTCTATATATGACCATCAGTAGACTCAATCAGAATTTCTATACTTATTAGAAATGATAAAAAATTCATATTGTGTATGTGTCCCGGTTCCACATAATCTCATTATGTTCAATACACTCATTTAATATCTCACCATATTAACAGTGCGGAAAGCACCGTTCCATTCTAAATGGGAATGACATGTATTACTAATATTTTAATTAAAGATTCTGAACCTTAATTAAATTCATAACGAACGTCATTTTGATTATTATCCTTAAATATTATCCTCTCGCATATAACACTTATATACAATATTCAAAGTCACATAAATAATCATGAAATTTTCACTGATATTAATAAAATACTCATTAATATATGCACAAAAAATAATGAATAAACTCTTTTATTAAATAAATGATAAATATCTTATTACATCTCATGCTTCTAGGACACCATTCCTAACAACTTCATCGCCGAGATGGCACCTGAGGTGGAGGCGGCTGTGACGACCCTCTTTAGTGGGCGTCACTGTAGCTGAATATTAACTTGTACTTATTGAAATTTTCTTAGAATTTGTGGAACATTTTTTTTTTAAATCTTATAGTAATATATACTATGAATTGCTTTCTTGATCGAAATATTCAAACCTTAATATATATGTTTCTCAAAGCATGTAGATATATCTATATGTATATACCTACTCCATAAGTCTTGTTTACTAACAGCCATAATCCACAAAACCATTTAACATATAGTTTTAGAATCATAATTAACAAAACTACTTGTAACGTAAAACTGATTACGGAAATATTTGTGAGCGGTATCCATTCCCTGATCTCCACATCGTTCGTCCATTCACCGTCAGTCCATCAAGCATTATATGCAGGTTGCTTACCTACAGTATAAATATTCTATGATGAGCTTTTGCTTAGTAAGTAGGAACTATCTCTTGCAAAATAACTGTAAATTCACATGAAGAAATATGCATGAGCTGATTATGCTAATTATGGTGTCTTATCATAGTCTTATTATCTTATCTTATCTTATCTTACTGATGGGCCCGAGTGCTCGTACCACTTGCGTGCAATCATCGGGACGTGAGGGTTTGCAAAGTCCCCCACGACACCGTGATTATAACTGAACTGAATGCCTCCCTCTTAGAGGACATTATTATTTTCTTTTTCTTTCTTCTCCCTTGGGAGCCTGAGTCACCTCCCTCTCAGAGGCAGGTATGACACTCAATTGAGTTTTTTTTATAAGTTCCTCTTGACTTATTAAGGTGTATGCAATATGACACATAGCATAGCATAATATAACATGGAATGTACTCAAACACATAATTCATGTGAAATGCTTAAGTGTATGCAGTATAACCTAGCATAGCATATATACTTTAACTGTACTCAAACACATATAATTCATGTGTATTGTTTATTTTAAAAATTTATTTATACTGTAGGCGAGATTCCTACTTACCTGATTTACAGGGCCGGAATTCACTTTTCGCCAAACAACCTACCTAGTCTCTTACTTGCTTTCTTTTGAAAATGAACACCCATTAAGAGTGTGAGATTAAGTATTGTTTGCTATTTTATTCTAGCAACTTATGAAGAAAAATCTAAACCTTCCCTAAAGGCATGTATTCCTCTCCTTTACTGAAGGCTAACAAGGATCAATTTGTCAAATCCTTAAAATCGTATTTTCCTCAATTACCCTTGTTATGATATTAAGGCCCAACTCGGCCTAGAACTTATACATGGCGTTCTAACTCTAAAGCCATTGAAATTTATACTCCAATGGAGTCTCTTAAATTAATGCCGGTGTTAGACCCACATTAAATCTTCAAAATTCTAAGGACCTATCGTATTTGGTCGTAGGCGCCCGTCGGGGTGATTTGCTCGATAAACGTCTAAGTTCTTTAAAAGGGATTATTTTTCTTGAAAACTTTCCAAACGAATATTTCCATTAAAATGAGATTTCACATCTCGAGTTCTTTGATAATTTTTGTTGAAGACCAACACTGTGTTAGTTTCGTTTAGTTAAAACTATGCAGTTTCTGAAATATGTATTTTACTGTATCTTAGATTCAGATTTCAAAAAATTGTTCTTCACAAAAATTCTTCGTCTCATCGAAATATAAAATTGTCATTTTTTTGAAAAACCGAGATTCAGCCTCTAAAGGTCTCATTTGGCTGAACCAGTGGCTGCCAGTTTTTTTTTTCAAATTGTTTTGGTTAAAACTGCACAGTTTCAGAAATCTGCGTTTTACTACATCTTAGGTTTGGATTTTGAAAATCTGCTCCTCATGAAAGTTCTTCATCTCATCGAGATATAAAATTATTGTTTTTAGAGAAAACTTAAATTCAGCCTCTAAAGTCCTAGTTTGCCTGAAAACTGTGGCTGCTGTTTTTTTTCCCCCGAAACTATGTTTGACAGCCTGATCCGTTTTTGAAAAATGACTTTAAACTTGTTTTTAGAATTAAAATTGGGTTTTGTCATAGTAACAGAACACGTTCAAAACATCAAGAGCTAGAAGTTCGAACATAGAAATACTGAAAAATCTCGCTCTAGGGTTCTCATTTTCGCGTTCAAAGTAACTGGAAAATTTTTCCTCTAACCAAAAATAAGCAAACTTCAACCAAGTATAAGCATACCACATATTGCTAATCAAAGTAACCTCAAAACTTACAAAACCAACATAAACTCACACACCTTCATTACAACTTATCTCCTCAAGAACCACAAATTACATCCATACTTTCAAGCTTAAAGTTGGCTAGATAAATAATAGAGGAGAGTTTAAAAAATTTACCCTTGAAAAACTCTATCTTGAAAACCTTTGAACTCCTCTAAGCTTTGTTAATGGCTTGGAACTAGAAGAGTATGAGAAAATTTGAGAAGAATATTTCTACATCTCAAACTTTACTAGAACATAAGAAAGAGAGATTTAGAGTTTACCCTTGTAGAGATGCTTGACTAGACTCCTCCTAAAACCCTTTGATCTTCTTCTTCTTCTATTGTTTGCTAGTGGAATTTTTGAGAGGAAATAGTGTAGTGTGGCCGGTTTTGGTGCGTGGAAAAGGAGAGGAAATGTGAAAAATGGCTAACCTAAGGCTTGCACTAATGGTGTTACATTTATAGGCCTTACTTGATCTCTTCTTAGTTCTTAATTAAGCCTATTAAGCTAGCTTAATTAGCTAAATTTTTAGGTTAATTCCCCTTGCTTTGGCTGGCCGGTTGTGTGCTTCAAGAGGGGACTGAAGTAAGCATCCTTGCCAACTAGTTGATTTGACTCAATCTCATCATGAAATCCTCTAGCACACTCCACTGGCCAAAATTTGGCTATAATTCCCAAAGCTTGGCCGGCCAAGTGGAGAGAGAAAGAGGGAATATAACCTACCACTTGTACTTTTGGCCACTCTCCTAAGTTTTCCCTTAAAACTGTTTAAAATTATATTGGCTGTAATTTTCTCATCTATATATACTAGGAGCTAATTCGTACTGTGCTTGGAGATTCTTGGAATTAAGATTCTCAAACGTATCTGTACTGGAAATTCTTTCGCCTTAAAGTACGGTGAGAATTTAATCGATCGAATTTACTTGATCGCAAAACATGAACTTAACATGAAATCTGCTACATAATTTAGGAATACAAATGTTAATTCCATAAATTCTTCAGTCACAAAATATAACCTAATATATTTTTTTCAAGAAAAAAATCCTTGACCTAAATACATAAACTGCATTATTTAAATTACGGGATTTTCTCAGTCATTACAGCGGCAGTTAGAAAAGAGATTATGCCAGGTTAGTGGGTTTTTGCAATTTGACAGTTCGTTAAATGTAAAGGGCAACGGAGTTGGCGTTTTCTTGAAAACATTGACTGGAGAAATCATCGAACAATTATTCCGCCTGGGGTTCAAGGCCTACAGCAACGAGGCTGAATATGAAACTATTGTTCGGAATAGTGTTCTAGAAGCATGAGATGTAAAAGGATATTTGTTATTTATTTAATAAAAGAGTTTATTCATCATTTTATGGGCATATATTTATGAATATTTTATGAATATCAAATGAAAATTCCGTGATTGTTTGTGTAAACTTAAACATAGTATATAAGTGTTATATACGAGAGGATAATGTTTAAGGATAATAATAAAAAAACACTGTTCATGATGAATTTAATTAAAGTTCAGAATCTTTAATTCAAACATTATTAATACCTGTCATTCCCATTTAGAATGGAACGGTGTTATCCGCACTGTTAATATGGTGAGATATTAAATGAGTGTATTTCGCATAATGAGATTATGTGGAATAATGCCACATACACAATATGAATTTCTAATAATTTCCGTTAAGCATAGAAATTCTAATTGAGTCTACCGATGGTCATATATAGGATGATCTTAATCCTGAGTTCTTAACAAACTCCTATTTATGGATTTATGTCTTTTGATTTACTCGGTACGGATTCTGAGACCCTGAATACTATTCCTTGTATTTTAGAGACATAATGAAAACGGTATCTGAGAATGTTATTATACGAGATGGAATCCATTCCTTCTTGAGAAAGAAGTAGATAAATAATTCTCTTAAGTGTTGATTCGGTACTTGGATTAGTAAGAGCACTTTGGCTCATGAATGTGTTTTATGAATCACTATCCATTAGAGAATCAATGGTACTCAAGGATGAAGATATAATTAGAGAGGTTAACGGATTCTACCTGACTCTAATTATGAATTATTTATGGAGGATTGATATATATGTAATGACTATATCAAATGGACACTTCGCAGTTTAGAAGTGATTAATGTCTATAATTTTGAGAGTTCAATTCCAAGTTTATAGTGGAGTAACTATTAGAATTAATAGAATTAATTAATTAATTAAAGTGTTTAATTAATTATTAATTTTATTAGAGCTCAGGATTATAGGTCCATTAGTCCCCGCATCATCATTGTAATTCTACGAGACACAAAGGGAAAAATGGGAATTTTAGAATTACGGAATTCTAAAATTAAATACTCAAAAAAATAATTAATTGAGAATTAATTATTATTTAAATAATGTGATTATTTAAATTTAAATTCGAACACATCTAGATTTATCCATTTAAACTTATTTGATAAGTTGTTCAATTTAGAATTCAGATTAATTTAAGTTTGAGTTAAATTTGAATTTGAATTTAAATTAAAATTGGACTACTGGATAAAGGATAAAATCTCTTCATTCCCTATCTGTTATTGGCGCCACACATAGGGTAAAACCCTAATGATGTGGCCGGCCACCTTATCGATAAAGGGAAGGGATTTTTTGTTCCAAATTCAAAAATTAGAGATAGGGATTTGATTCTGTTTGAAGTTTGACTTCTACTCTTTAAATATGAGAATGATAGAAAATTGTGAAGACAATTTTTTGAAAACAATTTCAGCCCTAAGAGTTAAGGTGTGGCCGAATTTCTCATAAGAAAAAAAAAAAGAGAGCGAAATATTTTTCTCCAAAAATTTCACATCGTGCATGCGTTGGTGTTTGTAAAAATTCGAGTGTTTAAAAAACCTATTTGTCTCACGTGTGCCCACACACACGTCTACGTGCAATCAAGGAATTGATGTGGAAGACTTTGGTATTCTAAATATAAAACTTGGAGCAATGACTGTTCGTGTTCAAAGAACTCAAGTTATCATCCGAGTCGGCTTTGAGGTATTTTTTAGTTGAGTTCTTGAAATATATAAATTAATGTGATTAATTTATTCGTGCATAAATTAATATAATCTATAGAGTATCTCAAAAGTTTTATGAAAATTTTTGTTATGCACGATCCGCTTTTCTACCGCGCTTCTGCCGCCAAATTTGATTCGGCAACCAACAACTACGCCGCAGGACTGTAACTCGCCAAATCGCTTGGCACTCGATAGCTCAAAGTCATGAGTGACTCACAGCTCATCGTCAACCAGATCAGCGTCGGCTAGGTCGCCCGAGACATTAAAATGGTAGCCTACCTCGAACTCATCAACAGCTTGAGATCTTAATTCGGGAACTGCGAAGTGACACAGGTTCCAATGGAGTCAAACGTTCATGCTGACATGTTGACCAACCTCGGACATGCATTTCCAAGCAACCCATAACTTCGGCAGCTGTGATGGACGTCGCGTCACCCGACAACTGGATGACCCCAATCCGCAGATACATTGAGCACGATGAGTTGTCTGAAGATAAGAACGGGGCCATACTCCTCTGAGCTAAAAGCGCAAAATACATGGTCTTCGATGACAAGATTGCCGCTCGCATTCCGAGCCTTATCTCAGATGGCTCGACCCCAAGCATGCTCTCTATGTCATTCGAGAGACTCACGAGGACGACTGTGGCAATCATTCAGGTCCGAAGCTACTCGTTCATAAGATACTCAGGCAGTGGTTCTACTGGTCCACAATGAAAGCTGACGCAGAAGTCTTCACCAAAAATTGTTACCGTTGCCAGCACTTCGCTCTAGTCATCCACTCTCCAGTCGAGTTGCTCTCTTCGGTAAGTAGTCTATACCCTTTCATGAAGCTAGCCATGGACATTGTCAGGCCACTCCTGCAAGCTTCCAAGCAGCGCTTTTTTGTGTTCGCCGTAACATGTTTTTTTACAAAATGGATCTAAGCCCAAGCATTCTCAGAAATCAAGGAAAGACAAGTTGACGATTTCGTCTGGAAAGAGATCAATTGCCAATTCAGATTGTCGAAGGAAATAGTAGCTGATAATGGGTACTAATTAATATCTGGGTTATTTAAAGACTTCTGTAACTGATGGAAAATCACTATCAGCTTCTCGACTCCCAGGTACCCATAGAGCAATGGGCAAGAAGAAGCTAGCAACAAGACCATCATGAACAATCTAAAAAAGAAGCTTGAAAGTTATAAAAGAGCATAGCCCGATGAGTTGCCAGGCGTCCTTTGGGCCTACAGAACAGCGCCCCGAATAGCCACCAGCAAAACACCCTTTTTACTTGTCTATGGAGTCGATGCGGTCATCCCTATTGAAATTGGGATGCTAAACTTGAGAATAGAGCTCACATGGCGGAATAAGGAGGTGAATAATCAAATGCTAGCCAACAGCATAGACCTAATCGAAGAGAGGCACTATCAAGCACTCATCCGTCTCGTATGCTACTAACAGGCGACGACCAAGCACTACAACTCCAGAGTCAGAGCACAATGCTTCCAAATAGGGGACCTAGTTCAACATAAAGTCTTCCAGATTACCAAGGAATGGGGTTGGAAAGCTCACTCTGAACTGGAAAGGGCAAGATGATCAGACCAAGCGCATACATACACGAAGATCTTGAGAAAACTCCTAGCTAGAAGCCGTGGAACACGCTGCACCAGAGGAAGTACTACATCTAAGTGAGGCTAACCTGCTATGGCTTCCTAACAAGTCGCCAACTATCCGTTAAGTATTTACATTTCAGCATTCTCATTTTACGCCTTCAATAAAATGAGGTCCTATTCAGGATCTCCAAGAACTTAGCAATTGATGTAATAGCGAATAGGATTGTAAAAATTAAACTACATTCAGGCTTGATCCCTACCCATGGGTACGTTGGTAGCTTATGTACTATAAACAAGTGAAGTTATTCCTCATTAACCAATCTTATTTCCATACTCACCATTAGAATACTCAAATGAGCTATTTGTCAACTCTTGTATCGCTCACATCCATCAAGCCGCTCCCTACAGAAATGAGTTGTCCATCAGCTCTCAAGCCACTCACGTCTATTGATAGGCTCGTTACTCAAACGAGTTGTCTGTCAGCTTCCGAGCTGCTTATGCCTATCGAGCCACTCGCTCATCAAACGAGTTGTCTGTCAACTCTCGAGCCATTCACGCCCATCGAGCCACTCACTACTTAAATGAGCTGTCCATAAGCCGCTCACTCATCAAACAAGTTGTTTGTTAGCTCTCGAGTTGCTTACATCCATCAAGCCGCTTGCTACTCAAATGAGTTGTCCATTAGCTCATGAGAAACTCACGTCCATCGAGCCACTCATAAATCAAAGAAGCCACTCGCAACTCAAACGAGCTCTTCAGCTTTCGAGCCATTATTAGCCACACGAGCTGTCCGTCAGCACTCGGGCTTCTACAGATTTTTGGATTATAAAACATACTTAAAGTCATCATAGGGACACATCCTAATAGGATCCCCAGCCTATTGGGTTCCCCTGCCAAAGCGCGTGCACCAATGTCGTAGGGAGTTGATCGCCCCCACCGGTATGGAGCTTGGGCCCATTAGCTGCCCGTAATCATACTTGTGCTCTCATATGGAGTTATTTGTGGCATGTCAAAGCCATTGGATCACCCGTTTCACTAATTTCACTAGTTCAGCTAAAGACCATGGTACAGAGAGAGGGCCTTACTCATCGTGGCACAACACATTACCCAAGTGGTAATTATTATTGAAGCAGCCCCCGGGCCAGTAACCAATCGATGCGAGTCATTGACCTATGCTAGTGTTTGGACTGAAGCTGATTATTAGTCGCTGTGGTCGATCCTCATCGGTCAAGAATTCAATCAATCTCTCTCTGTTTTGATTACAGTAACAACATGTTCTGGGGTTTGTCATTCCACACATCGCATTAAATGATCCCTTCTCCTATTCGATAAGTCTTGACTCATTTTCTACTAATCGAGCCAAGAATTTGGGGGAAGAAAGATACTTGATGTTAGTTCAACATCCTACATGCAAGGAGATAAGTCATCTCTTGAAAATTTGACATGAATTTGGTAGCTCGCGAGTTGTGACAACTCGCAAACCCGTGCGCATCTTGAGTAACTGTAGGTTGCGCATCAAACTAGCTATCCACTGTCCATGTGTAA
>JACAGA010000053.1:2487-17922 GCA_029231665.1 Morus indica
TACTAATTTGTGATTGTTTTTCCTCATATTTCAATGAATATTGCTTTGGAAATTTATGTGAACACGTGAAAACATAAAAATGAGTGAGGTAGGTAAAGTGGAATCCAAATGGCGAGAGTAAAACAAACCGAAGCGAGTTGTCAAGATGTTGAAATAAGGCGGAGAATGCAAGAGATCTGTCGGCAACTAAATGCCATAAACAAGAGAGATGAAGCTCAAACAAGCTGGACAAGTGAGTCTAATGAGGAAACATGTGACGCTCAATCTAGGCATGATGAAACGCTATTGATGGGAGCATCAATTCCTAATGGAGGAAACATAATGGCAACTACAGAGGAAGAAAGGAAGGTGGCGAGAGAGGTATTTTTTCATATAGAAATTTGCTCCAATAAGCATGTCTAGTTTGTTCTCTACCATTTTTCAACAAGCTCTACTGTTTTACAGTTAAGCTCTAGCTTATTACAATTACTAACTAAATTTTAAATAACGGAGATTGTGCAATATATACTATCAAATATATCGAGTTGGACTCTGCAGGGCTTGGTTTCGATGTGCTCAGAGATGACACCATTCCGTCCTTCAGACAAAAGATGGCCATTGACATTTTTTTTTTGATGATTGGTACCCTTAAGAAATATTTGAATTAGTATAATTATTATTTTATAAATTTTGTGAATTCTTTATTAGAAATATTGTCATACCGGTATTTTGAGGATG
Source organism: Morus indica (assembly GCA_029231665.1). Classification (NCBI taxonomy): domain Eukaryota; kingdom Viridiplantae; phylum Streptophyta; class Magnoliopsida; order Rosales; family Moraceae; genus Morus; species Morus indica. The sequence goes on from JACAGA010000053.1 coordinate 3,205, forward strand.
TAAATAGTTTTAAAGATATAAAGGGTGCGTTTGGAACTCATTCTAAAATGGTTTTATTTTTTGTATGAAAATGTTTTAAATTTCAGACATAAATCATTTTTGAATACGTTTAGTAGTTTATCAAGAGATTGTTTTCAGTATAAAAAAAATCCATTAATCTCACTCTTTCTCTCTATCTCTCTCTACTCGAGAAGAAGAAAACGGAAACAAAAATGAAAAATGACTAAAAGTTATTTCTTATTTCTCTGTCATTTTACACTAAACTAAAAAAATCGTTTTCATTTACGTTTTTATCTTTAATTGTGTCAATAACTGCTTCTCTCCGTTTTTATTTTTTTCTCAAAAAACGTGAAAAACAAAAATAAAAAAACTCCAAACATAGTCAAAATTTTTGAATTCTTTATGAGAAATGTTGATTAAGTATTACAAATTTTTATTGTACGGTAAACTCAAGTATTAAACTTTCTACTACTTGGTATAATAACTCGATTGTTCAATAGAGTGATTTTTACTTCAATTTTATAAATTTTTTTTCATCAAACAGTGAAACTTCTAAAAAAAAGGATGAAACTTTAAAAATTCTAACTTGGTAAACAAAGTAAATAGTTTTATTATTTTAAATGTAAGCACTAGTAATTAACATACAAAATATTTTTAATGAATTAAAACACTTTATTAATTAAATTTATAACAAATTTAATTGTGCTGTAGACGTGTTTTACTGTGCAGTAGACGTGCTTTACTATTCGATAAATTCGAGTACTATAGCTCTTCATTACAGGGTAGAGTATATCGATTTAGCAATAGAGTGGATTTTCACTTTTTTTTAGTACTTGCTTTTTTAATTGGTCACATTGATAATTCGCACCAAATAATATGAGATAAATGTAAAAACATCAACAACTTTATAGCACTACTACTTAATGAATTAAAAAATGTAAGCAATGATAATCAAGGTTTAAAATATTTTTTAATGAATTAAAATACCTTATTAATTAAATTTATAACAGACTTAACTGTGTAGTATACGTTCTCTATTGTACCATAGACTCTATTTGTAAAGTTCTCTATTGTTTGGTAGAAAGTCAATACTGGTCAGTAGAGTAGACTTTCACTTACTTTTTTTGTTAAAAAATTTGGTTCAATTTAAAAAGTGAATTCACTAGTTTTCTCAAAGTAATTGTAAAAAATAAAAAAAATACTAAATTTATTTTTAAAAGTATATTGATCTACATTTTTATCTTCTACTATTAATTAATATCATTTTTTTAATATAATTATTTAATTAATAAAATATTAATTAAAAATAAATGATAAAAATCAAAACTCCCGCGCTTTTAAACTTGTTTGTTAACATTTCTCTGAAAAAAATCACCAAATGAAGCCCAAGAGAACCAAATGAAGCCCAAGCCTGAACCGGCCCAGTCACCGAAAACAAGAATGGTTTTGGCTAATTCGTTGCAACAGCAGCGGCTCTCCTCTCCAGCCTAGCTCGATCAAATCCAAGTCGCGACCAACTCTCTGACTGCTTGCTTGCTCGAATCGACAAAGTATTGGCTCCGTAGATCGTTGTCCAGAGAAAGAGGAGAGAGAGAGAGAGAGAGAGAGAGAGAGAGAGAGAGAGATGGCGTCTGGGTGGGGAATCACTGGAAACAAAGGCCGTTGCTACGATTTTTGGGTGGATTTCAGCGAATGCATGTCTCGTTGCCGCGAGCCAAAGGACTGTTCTCTCCTTCGCGAAGACTACCTCGAGTGCCTCCACCACTCCAAAGAGGTCTTCTCTTGCATAAAATTTTGCCTTTTAGTTTCATTTTTTTATGCGTCGATTCGGCATTACAAACCCTAGGTTCCGAGATCGGTTTTTAGATAATGTGGTTTCTGGGTCATTTAGTTCTGAGATTAAGATCAAATGATAGTGTTTCATAAAGTTTTATGCATAATTTTTGCAGTTTCTTGTTGGGGCTTTTGTTGGTTGTGTTAATTAGGAGAACTTGTAGTGCTTATCCTGGTTTTTAGAAAAGTCTGATTATTTGTTTGCTTTCGTATTTAATCACATCAGAAGCTAAGCATTTGATCCGTAAACCACTTTTTTAGTTGTTATCTTCTGGGTCATCTATGGTTCTCAGAGAGAATCGGTATTCTTTATAGTTTTGAATTGGCTTCCACTTTAACGTTCTCCTACATGCAAAGCTTTATTGAGTAGAAAATGGTAGTATGTTTGTTAACCGAACTAATGGAGACAAGTGGTGGATTTTTCTTCCCTTGGTACTTAACCAAATGAGATAACAGAATAGTTGATAATTGATAAATAATTTAGATTCTTGAATTGAATTTGGTTAAGATGTTCGGATTTGTTGTGTGGGAAAATATGTGTTGACACGTCGGATAATGACCAGGCTCCACGTGGCCCAAAACTCGCCACATCAGGTAGTCATCGACGCCTAAAGCCCATTTTCCCCTCTGTTAACTGATGAAAAGGCCGTCCGTATGTTACGATTCATACAACCGTCAACACTGCATACAATCGAGGCTTGCGTAATGTGTTTGCAGCAAAAGCGGTGCCATGAGAGGGTCGATCGAGGCAGAGGTTGCGCCCTATGAAGTATAGTATAGGCACAGAGGGCAAACCGCATGAATATGGGTCCATGTCCCAATAAACTCCTCTGAGGGGACAAGAGGAAATCTTTAGGTTGTGTATGGGTTTGGAGGAGGTCAATAGCACAAGAAATGATTACCTGCCCATGAACCGCCAGGATTGGACCAATGAAAGCCACAGAGGATCCACAGAGCCGCAATAGTGGACAAAGTGGATGAGTGAACAATCCAAAAGGTGCTGAGAAGTTATGGTCTAGGCAAATAGGATAATAAGCTACTTGAGAGAAACCATCATTAAACCCCCTGTGACTGTCCGTCCAAAAGGGATACATATGTATATGTTGGCTATAAAAAGGACAAAGCCCTAGAGTGAAAGGCTATAAAAGAAATACAATTAGCAGTGGATGTAGCTCCCTTTTATAGAGTGAACCACTATAAATTCATGTGCCTCTTTATTTCCGTTCTAGCACCAAATCAATACCTCTTATAATATACCTTAAAAACAAACACAGTCAGTACAGTCAGTTGCATAAATCCAAGTATATAACAACTTTTGGCCGGTAACCTAACGGACCACCGAGAGGTAATCCGACGTAATCTTGTTGACGAAATTCAACCGTCAACAATTGGCGACTCCGTTGGAGACCGAATCCCGAATATCTGGTTCGTGTGTTTAGAACTCAAGACAACTAAGAAGTAATCAAGAATCATGCCTACGAGAAGTGGGAATCATGGCACCGCAAATCAAGGCAGCCAAACGGAGGAGAAAGTCGTGCATCCGGCCAACGACGAGGGTGGGGAAGATCAACCCAACCAGGGAAATCAACCCCCAGTGAGGAACGAAATTCCGCACCCAGGCATACCACAACTTGATCCGGTACAGTTGCGGACCCAGTTGAACGCTCTGAACGACTTGGTTCGAGGCCTGGTGACCACCATTGAGCAGATAGACTGGAGAGGCTCCATGCCCCCTCTGGAGGACACCCCGAGACCACCGAGTGTTGCCATGGCTGGGAATTAGAATGCTAGTGACCAGCGCGGTGCCCCAAAAAGGATCGGGTAAAGTGAAAATGCCAGATGGGATAACCCAAGGCCTTGACCGTCCAAGTCCCTCAGCAGCTGACAGAGGGCCGCCAGGCGACGAGCCCAGGAGAAAGGAGCAATCGGAGGTCTGGAGAGCCCTGAAGCACCACCTCAAAACCCAGGTGTGAATATCCTGGGAGATTTGGACCTGAGGAATAAACTAGATGTCAGGAAGGCAGGAGCCTCGAAAGGGGTCAGTTCCACCATCTCAACGGAGGAGGCAAAAGCCATCATGGAGCGCGTGGCGAGCTTAGAAGAGGAGCTCACATGTGACGTTGCCGGTTTAAAAAAAGATGTGAAAAGCCAAGTGAGTCACCTGCAAAAGAACCTAGGGCAGGTGGCGGAGGTGGTTAATGTCGACATCGTTCTCAATCGAATTCATGACCACCCTTTTACTGCAGAAATCATGGCGCTACCTCTCCCAGACAAATATAAGTCCACGTCGATCCCGCCATATGACGGCAGAGGAGGTCCCGACGACCATCTGGAGATGTACACGGGACACATGCTTCTGCATGGATACGCCGAAGAAATAATGTGCTGAGCGTTCCGAAATCACTTGATGAATTCTGCCCGAAGATGGTTCCAGACGCTCAAGCCAGACTCCACCTCTAGCTGGGAGGAATTGAAGGAAGCATTTGATAAGAACATAGTATTTACTTCAACAGAAATGAATCAAGAAGAATGAAAATGTGATCTTTATTGAATGTCGAAAATGAATTACAAGTAGTCCTTCGAGGTACTACAAAACCTCCCCTGCTTTTTCCTACCTCTCTATTTCCAGCTTACTCCCTATTTATTCTCTTCCCCTCCCCTTCTAACCTACTAATCCCCTTGTACAACTTCCCTACACAACTCACGGCCCTATACAACTCTCAGCTTTCTAACTACTAACAAACTAACCACTAATTCAGCCTTGCAACCTCTTATTCCCTCATGCCTTTCCTAACATAAACCTGCTTAAGCAAAGGCTTATCGAGCTTATTAATTACTCCGCCCCCCCCAAAGAGTCACCTTGTCCTCAAGGTGAAATTCGGGAAATTGCTACTGGATCACATCAAAAAGCTCTCAAGAAGCCTCATAATCCGGTAAGTGACGCCACTACAGCAAGACTTCCAACTGCCCAGTCACCGGAGAAAAACGAGTAGCCAACAGTCTCTCCGGTTCCACGCGTAACTCCATATCAGCAGTTAAAATGAGCAAGACTTCCTGGGCAGGAACATAAAGGCCAATGGCTTTCTTAAGCTGTGAGACATGGAAGACCGGATGAATTTTCGCAGCTGCGGGTAGTTGCAACCGATACGCCACTGAGCCCGCATGCGCGACCACCTTATAAGGACCATAAAACCGTGGAGAGAGCTTTTCATTGGTAAACTTGGCCAACGAACGATGGCGATACGACTGGAGTTTCAAAAACACCAAATCCCCCACCTCAAAGGACACATCCCGGTGCTTGAGATCTGCTTGCCATTTCATAGATTGCTAGGCCTGTAACAAGTGTGCATGAAGCTCATCCAAAAGAGCATCCCTCGATTGCAGTTGTTGCTCCAACAAAGAGTTAGCTGTTGAGCCCAACTCAAAGCGTAGCAATTTGGGAGGATCACGACCATATAAGCCCTGAAAGGAGTCATTCTTGCATACACATGGAAGCTTATGTTATACCAGCATTCGGCCCAAGCAAGATGAGAAAACCATTTGGTAGGTTTTCCGGAGACAAAACATCGTAAATAAGCTTCCAAGCACCTATTCACCACCTCTGTTTGGCCATCCGATTGAGGATGATAAGCCGTACAATGATGTAAGGAAGTGCCCTGCAACTTAAAAGAGCTCATTCCAAAAATGGCTGAAGAAAACTTTGTCGCGATCGGACACAATAGTCCAAAGAAACTGATAAGCCCCTGTGCGCTTCACTTATGCTAGAAGGAAGCGTAAGGATTTGTTAGATGGAAAGAAGGAGGAGGAAAGGAGGGGGGCTGAGTCGGAGTCTGAGTCAGCAAGGGAGTTAGAAGTTAGTTAGACTTTTGTATAAATAGGTTGGAGATAGAATTAGATAATTCATTCTGTTTTTCTTGTAAAGCTCCGGAGAGAAGTTAGTTAGGGAGAGCACGGGATCTCTCGAAAATCCCCATACCCCCAATCTGTAACTGAATTTCTGCCATTGTTAGTAATTCAAGTTTTCCGGTGACAAATTTGTCTCCGATTAGTCTTAATTGTTGCCAGGAATGACCTAGGGAAGAAAGAAGGAATTAGAAGGAATCCGGGAGGATCTGAAGAAGATTCCTAGGGGCTCTGTCTAGTACAAAAAAGATCACGCCATTCAAACGCGATCTGAACCGAAAGCCACCAGCCACGTACAAAGAATTCTTAAGCACAGGCGCATGAGTATATCAAAGCTGAAGAAGCCGACGCCAATGATCCCGAGCACAAATCCAATAAAAATAAAAGAACAGAATAAGGCTCGACCTCGAGAAAGCAAGATAATCGAAAACGGCGAGATGGAGACGAACAGGTCGCGTCGGCGTCAAACCCTCCAGAAACGAAGAAGCCTAGGCAAGAGGAAAATCAGAAGCCTCGCCTATTACAACGGTATGATTCTTACCATGAGCTGACTGTAGGGGTTAAAGTGGTATTCAATTAGGTCAGCCAAGGAAACCTGTTGTGCCGACCGGAACCTATGAAGTCGGACCCAAACCGAAGGAATCAAAGCAAATACTGCAGGTTTCAGGGACGTCGGCCATAACACCAACGATTGCACCGACCTGAAGGATGAGATCAAAAGATTTATCCATGAGGGGAAGTTGCAAGAATTCAAAGTCAATAGGAGAGGCCATGACCACGGAACGCATCGCGAAGATAATGACGTGGAGAAGACCGTGAGCTAGTCGGTGTCATAAAGTCCATTCGTGGGGGACCATATCTTGGGGGGGGGGGGGGGGGCTCAAGGAGATCCCTGAAGAATTATACCCACAAGGCAAGACAGGTGTACCAAGAGAGGTTTTGGCCCCGACATGAGTACCAAGCTTAAAAATACCGGTCCCTTGGCCCCGACATGGCAGTGACCCTACTGTGTAAGAGAAATGCTATGCCCTGACACTTATGTCTTAAAAAACCTTGCTGGCAAGAGAATTCAACACCCTTGGAATGCCGAACAATTAAAACTGTATTATCAATAACCTGTATTGTTTGGCTACATTGTGTCTACGTTTTATGAAATAAATAAAAGCTCACTCCACCGGAAAGTTCAAATTGTATGTCCCAATATCTCAGAAAAGACTCTAAGTAATGTTCGCTCAAGAACCAAGATTCTTGACCACACATGAAGGGGCAGGAAAGGGTCTACGCCCAAACTCAAATTTAACTCAAATTTGCTAAAAGCCTCACGGGGTATCTAGAAAGCTAACTCCTCTGAGGAGGAGAGACTTCCATATACTTAGCAGATTCTCAAATCTGCTAAAAGTCCCAAGAGGTATCCAGAAAGCTGATCCCTCCAAGGAGGAGAGGCTTCCGTACACTTAGCATGTTCTCAAATCTGCTAAAAGTCCCAAGGGGTATTCAAAAAGCTGACGACTCCGAGGAGGAGAGGCTTCCGTATACTTAGCAGATTCTCAAATCTGCTAAAAACCCCAAGAGGCGTTTAGAAAGTTGACCCTTTCAAGGAGGAGAAGCTTCTATACTAAGCCCCAAGGGGCATCACAGTCAACCCCTCCAAGGAGGAGAGGCTATCACATTTGACAGATTCTGCCATAGAGTCTACAACCGACCGCATAAATATAATAAACGAAATCAACAGAATAAGACAGAGCTACATTAACAATAGTATACATATCAGCGGGATAAAAAGCCCATTGTCTTAGTATCTTAAAAGGAAAAAATATGTATATTACAGAAATGAAAAGCAAATATCAGCGTCAGGCGTCTTAGGCCTTGTTGCCTTAGCCGTCTTCGCAACCACCAGCTCCCTCAGCGCCACCACCACCTTCACCACCGGCAAGGGAATCCTCATCATTAGAAAGAGGCTCGTAAAGGAAGTCCAAATTTAGGCTAGGAATGTGCCTGTTGATCATAGCGACAAATTGTTCACCAACAGACAACATAACACTGGCACGCATGTCGTGCAGCTCGTCAGAGGATTTGAAGTCCTCGACGGCTTTGGCAACAACCTCTGCATTTTTCTAAGCAAATTCAGCAAAGGCCAAGAACTCCTCGACTCCCTCTTACCTAGGTCGTAGCTTTGTTGCTTACCTAGTTCATGTCCCTCCTGTCGGCCCTGACGAAGAGACGTATCTTTGGCATCAGCGGCCTGCTTACGAGCCTTGTTGACTCTCTTATTGCCCGCCTCTAGCTCAGCCTTTGCCGCATCTAGCTCCTTGACGGCGAGGGCAAGCTTCTTTGAGACCTTATTGGCCTTCTCCGCTTTGAGGAGAGCCTTCAGGCGCCTCTCTACGTGGTCCATTCCCTTAGTTATGTCCTCAATCTTAAGATTCTTAACCATTTCAATGAAGTTAAGGAGGGAAAGGACAAAAGATTGTCAAATCAAATGAGGACATATGTTAAGGAGGAGAACAAAAAAAAAAACTCGTAGAAATAGGCGACGAATCTTACATGAATCTGGAGAGAGATTTGCTAACAGGTATGGTCAACCAGAGAGGATCGAGTAGCGCTTTCCCAATTTTGTTCAAAAAATGATTCATCTAGAACCTGGAAGACAAGGGAGAAACGCAGCGACAGATTCAGCGCCGCCTCAATCTAAGCCAGGGGGACATCATGTACGATGTACTGTGGATCCAGAACCCTTGCCCCAAGAAGCAACAAACGTTCCCTGGGCAGAAGAGCCTCAGGAGCGTCAGTTATATCAATTACTGGTGTTGGCTCAGCCTCCACAGCCAGCGTTTCAGCCGGGCGAGGCCTCTTCGGCCTCGACGTCTCTTGAGTTGCCATAGGCTCCTCCGCGGGCGGAGGCCTCGGCGGGACACTGGCCTCGGCGGCTTCACTCGACCTCTCGCGAGGCCTTTGCTTCTTTGAGCGCCCCTTGTCACCCGGAACTCGCAGCTGCAAGGTCATCATCTCTGCATCACAATCAAAGTCGAGAAATTAGACAGACAACAAGTGATAATGAATCGAGTGCAAGGGGAAAACACTAACATTCGGCTATAAAGAACCCACATGTCAGTGAAGATATACAAAAAATTTAGGGCCAGTTGTGTGGGGGAGATACCGTGGAGTTTGTAGAGGCCCTTCTATTTAGGCCCCTCTATGAAGGCCCGGGTATAGACAGACAGATACTCCGGGGGCAGTAGGCTTGCCTGGAAGTTGGGGTCCGGGAGGAGGTACTCAAACCATCGGCCAGCCACGCGCCTTCCTTGTACGCATGGACGATGTCTCTCTCTTGTGTCTTCGGCACCATGAAGTCGGCTGTAAAGGACGACCGCTCCTCATCCGCCCCCACCGATGCCACGGGGACACCAAAGTGTCGTCTTCTGTAGCCAAAGATAACACCACCGACCAATGAGTCAGAGCCGCTAGACATGGAAGGCTCCTCCTCGCCTGGCTCGCCTTCGACCAGGCAGTCGACGTTGTCCTCATCGTCCCGAGGATCAGGGATATAGTCCTCGACCTCCCTCAAAATCGGATCACTGTTGGTAGAGAGAGAGGAAGACTCGGCGGCTGGAGAAGGGTCCGGCCTCACAAGAGGCACGAATGATGATCCCCCTCGACATTTAACCCTTCTAGGTGCCATTATTGTGAAGAAAAATCTAAGGTCAATATCCTATGAGTCGAGAAGGGAGAGGAAATTAGTTCGGTGCCTAAAGTTGTAAAAAGAGAGAAAAGAGAGGCTTAGTCGAATAAAAGTTAAGGCTAAAACGACAACAGTTCAAATAGGCAACGATGATCCTAGCCTAAACATGAACTAGACGATGACGATTCGGCAGAACAAATCAAGTTGATTTGTTCGGATTCTTCTGGAATAAACTGATTTGGAAAGATTTGAAATATTCAAATCTTTCCTTATTTGATTATCCGGATGATTAGGATTAGGTTTTATCTAATAAAATCTGATTTGATTGTTACAACAAATCAGCCACATTTTTAGGGATTTTCTTTTCTGTTATTCAGCCACTTTGGCTGCCTATTTAAGTGTATTTCCGCCTCTATGAATAAAATACAGCAGATCATCTCTTTAAAATCTGCTTTCATGGTATCAGAGCCACTCTCTGAACCCTATCTTTTCTGCCAACCGTTATGACAAAATACGGAATGGCCAGCGGGAGAGAAACCTCATCATCCGAGGTTACCTCTGCTTCATCAGGGGCTGTCAATCCGATTTCAACCAGTGGATTTGAAGCACCCTTTCAGCAGATCACAAGTCACAAATTTAATGGACAAAATTTTGTCCAATGGTCACACTCTGTGATGATGTTTATAGAAGAAAAAGGAAAAGAAGATTACCTTACCGGTGATGCAGCACAACCAAGTGAGAAGGATCCTAAGTTTAAAACTTGGAAGACGGAGAATAGCATGGTTAGGTCATGGCTGATCAATTCCATGACTGCCGAGATGGGAGAAAATTTTATGTACTACAAAACCGCAAAGGAGATGTGGGATGCTGTAAGGAGGAGTTACTCCAACAAGGAAAACACGTCAGAAATTTTCAGACTCAAAGGCACTCTAAATGATCTTCGCCAAGGGGAACTCAGCGTAACAGAGTACTTCAACTCCCTATCACGCTTCTGGCAGCAACTGGACATTTTTGACGAGACAACATGGCACTGCGCTGAGGATCAAAAGACGTATAAGGAGATTCAAGAAAAAGATCGAGTTTACAAGTTTTTACTCGGCCTTAATAAAAACCTAGATGATGTTCGTGGAAGGATCCTGAGTACTAAGCCTCTACCAGATGTTCGAGTTGTGTTTTCGGAAGTAAAGCAAGAGGAAAGCAGGAAAAAATTGATGCTAGGAACTGCCAATGATTTCACTGCACACTCGAATGAGGCTGGAATTACAGCCACGGATTCCTCTGCACTGGCAGCCCGTGGACCACCATCCAACAGTGAGAATCAACAAAGAAGGAACCGGCCTTGGTGTGACCATTGCAAACGAACTGGACACACTAAGGATAATTGCTGGAAAATCCACGGAAAACCAGCAAACTGGACTCCTCGAAGGCAGAATGAAGGAAGAGGCTTCCAAGTCTCCCAGGATAGACATGGAGTGGATGCTACTGCACAACAACCGCATGCAGACTCTTCAATTTCACTGAATAAGGAACAGCTAGAGCAACTTTACCGTCTCCTCACCCCAACACCAGCACCATCTCAGCCAGTTTCCAATGTAGGGTTGTGCACCATGACGCATAACGGTAATCATTCAGCCTTGATCTCTTCATACCATACCCAGGCACCGTGGATCATTGATTCCGGTGCCTCAGACCATATGACAGGTTGCTCTAAACACTTTTCTTCCTATACTCAGTGTCCTAGTACTGCTACAATTAAAATTGCAGATGGATCTCTAGCTACTATTGCTGGAATAGGTTCAATACAAGTCTCAAAAACCCTTGTTCTTCAGTCCGTTCTACATGTTCCAGCCTTGAAATGCAATCTATTGTCCATTAGTAAACTTACACGTGACAATAACTGTGTAGCTAATTTTTATTCTTCCATGTGTCAATTTCAGGACCTATCATCGGGGAAGACGATTGGCAGTGCTAGAGCCTATGAGGGACTTTATTTTCTTGAGAATCCAGAGTCTAAGAGTCGGCAAGCACTTGTGTCCGGAAAATCACCTGTTTCGGGTTGTACTGATAAGGAAATAATGTTGTGGCATCATAGACTTGGCCACCCTAGTTTTTCATATTTGAAGTTTTTGTTACCTACTCTTTTCAGAAATAAAGACTCTACTTCATTTGTTTGCGATATTTGTCAATTTGCTAAACATTCTCGTGTCTCCTTCTCACCAAAACCATATACACCCTCAATGCCTTTCTCCTTAATTCATAGTGATATATGGGGCCCATCTAGGGTAACAACCTTGAATGGAAAAAGGTGGTTTATCACCTTCATTGATGACCACACACGGGTGACTTGGGTTTACTTAAAGAAAAATCAGAAACTACCCAAATTTTTCAAATCTTTTACAGAATGGTTCAAACTCAATTTCAGAAAAAAATTTCAATGTTAAGAACTGATAATGGGGGTGAATATTTCCAATCTACTTTGGGTAATTACCTTGTTCAGCATGGAATTGTTCACCAGAGTTCTTGCACTGATACACCACAGCAAAATGGAGTTTCAGAAAGGAAAAATCGACACTTATTGGAAGTAACACGTGCACTTACGTTCACTATGAATGTGCCCAAATATTTGTGGGGTGACGCCATCTTAACCGCTGCCTTTCTCATCAACAGATTGCCAAGCCGTCCCCTCAACTTTAAATCTCCATTATCTGTCCTTACCACCCAAGTTCCACACCTGCATATTCTCACCAATAACCTTTCCCTCAAAACTTTTGGTTGCACAGCATTTGTCCATATTCATCCCCAAAACCGCTCCAAACTCGACCCCCGAGCCATCAAGACCATCTTCCTTGGCTATTCTCCAACAAAAAAGGGGTATCGTTGTTTCTGCCCTACAACAAAAAAATCCTTTGTTACCCGAGATGTTACATTCTTTGAAGCAGTCCCATATTACTCCCACACTTCGCTTCAGGGGGAGAATACTGATAAAGAAGCTTATGTGTGGGAATGGGATACTACAGTGGAAGAGACTTTGGCACCACAGCCAACCATTGTTGAGATTCCGGCTGTGGCCCAAAGTGAAACAGCTCCAGCCCAAACCGAAACAGCAGATTCCGAAGATCCACAGCCTTCCCAGCCACCTTCCCAGCCACCTTCCCAGCCACTGCAGCCAGCTGCACAGCCATTGCAGCCACAACTACCTTCTTCAGTCTCAAACCGACAAGAATTGCAAGTTTACTCTCGGAGGAAACATTCTCAAGAAAATAAACAACTCACAGGCACTACACACTGTCCAGAATCTGAACCCGTGGTAGGTTCCAGTCTCTCATTCCCCGGTAATCCCGAAACTCTTCATGATAGGTTAACTGATCCCATTGCCCTAAGGAAAGGTGTTAGGTCATGTACAAAGCACCCAATTTCCAAATTTGTGTCATATGATAACCTTTCACCCTCGTTTCGTGCTTTCACAACAAATCTCTCTAGACTTGATGTCCCCAGAACGATTGAAGATGCTCTAGCTGTCCCAGAATGGAAGTCGGCTGTGCTAGAAGAAATGCATGCACTTGAAAAGAACGAGACTTGGAGCCTAGTGGAGCTACCGCAGAACAAAAAGGTAGTGGGATGCAAGTGGGTGTTCACAGTGAAAGTTAAACCAGATGGTTCAGTCGAGCGATACAAAGCACGGTTGGTGGCAAAGGGATTCACACAAACCTACGGGATAGACTACACAGAAACATTTACTCCAGTTGCAAAGCTCAACACCGTTCGAGTCCTACTGTCCTTAGCAGCAAATAAGGATTGGCCTCTGTATCAACTTGATGTGAAGAATGCCTTCCTGAATGGAGAACTAGAGGAAGAAGTCTATATGAGTCTCCCGCCTGGATTCTATGAAGGAAAACAGAACAATACGGTGTGTAAGCTAAAAAAATCTCTATATGGCCTAAAGCAGTCACCTAGGGCATGGTTCGAAAGATTTTCTAAAGTGATTAAAGGTCATGGATACTCACAAGGGCAATCAGATCACACTCTCTTCGTCAAACATTCAACCAATAACAAAGTTACAGTCTTGATCGTATATGTGGATGACATAATTCTGACTGGAGACAATTTTCAAGAGATGGAAGAGATTAAGGAAACCATGGCAAGAGAATTTGAGATCAAGGACCTAGGATTCATGAAATATTTCCTAGGAATGGAGGTTGCTAGGAGTAAGGATGGAATCTCTATAACACAAAGGAAGTATACCCTAGATTTATTGGAAGAAACAGGGATGCTCGGTTGTAAGCCCATAGATTCTCCTATTGAGCCAAAAGGGAGAAAGGAGTTGACTGATGGAAATCCGGTGGATACAGGTAGGTATCAACAGCTCGTAGGAAGATTGATCTATCTGTCACACACTCGACCGGACATAGCATTTGCAGTTAGTGTGGTTAGCCAATACATGCATTCACCATGCCAAAGACATCTTGATATAGTTTATCGTATATTAAGATATCTAAAAAGGAACCCAGGGAGAGGACTATTCTTTCGAAAGAACGAGGATAAGAAAGTGAGAATCTACACGGATGCAGATTGGGCAGGTTCTGAAAAAGATAGAAGGTCAACATCCGGATATTGCACGCAGCTTTGGGGGAATCTAGTGACCTGGCGTAGCAAAAAACAGGCCGTAGTTGCAAGAAGTAGTGCTGAAGCTGAGTACAGGGCTATGGCTCAGGGTATCTGTGAGGCAATTTGGATAAAACGACTACTGGAAGAACTAAGAATTGACTGCGGGTTTCCTATGCAACTCTATTGTGACAACAAGGCCACGATTAGTATAGCACACAATCCGGTTCATCACGATAGAACTAAGCACGTGGAGGTGGACAGACATTTCATCACAGAGAAAATTGAGAGTGGAATGATCAGTATAGAATATGTTCCTACAAAGCAACAATTGGCGGATATTCTCACAAAGGGACTACATGGACTAGCATTCGAAGTATTGACAAGCAAGCTTGGACTCATAGATATCTACGTCCAAGCTTGAGGGGGAGTGTCGGCAGAACAAATCAAGTTGATTTGTTCGGATTCTTCTGGAATAAACTGATTTGGAAAGATTTGAAATATTCAAATCTTTCCTTATTTGATTATCCGGATGATTAGGATTAGGTTTTATCTAATAAAATCTGATTTGATTGTTACAACAAATCAGCCACATTTTTAGGGATTTTCTTTTCTGTTATTCAGCCACTTTGGCTGCCTATTTAAGTGTATTTCCGCCTCTATGAATAAAATACAGCAGATCATCTCTTTAAAATCTGCTT
>JACAGA010000053.1:18022-49749 GCA_029231665.1 Morus indica
TCGCCCCGCCAGATTTTTAGAGCTTGATGGGTGCATCGATTTGGTATATTATAGGCCCAACAACGATTTCTGGATCAAAAGTTATGGCCGAATTCAGTCACAGTTCTCCGATTTTTTTCCTCCAAAACTGATGAAAACAAGTGAATTTCAGCCTAAAAAATTGGGTTGTTCGGTTTCGCCCCGCTAGATTTGTAGAGCTTGAAGAGTGCTTCGATTTGGTATATTATAGGCCCAGCAACGATTTCTGGATCAAAATTTATGGCCGTATTCAGTCACAGTTCTCTGATTTTTTTCCTCCAAAACTGATGAAAACAAGTGAATTTCGGACTAAAAAATTGGGTTGTTGGGTTTCGCCCAAGCAGATTTGTAAAGCTTGATGTGTGCTTCGATTTGGTATATTATAGGCCCAGTAACTATTTCTGGATCAAAAGTTATGGTCGTATTCAGTCACAGTTCTCCGATTTATTTTCCTCCAAAACTGATGAAAACAAGTGAATTTTGGCCTAAAAAATTGGGTTGTTGGGTTTCGCCCCGCCAGATTTGTAGAGCTTGGTGTGTGCTTTGATTTGGTATATTATAGGCCCAGCAACGATTTCTGGATCAAAAGTTATGGCATGATTCAGTCACAGTGCTCGATTTTTTCCTCAAAACTGATGAAAACAAGTGAATTTTGGCCTAAAAATTGGGTTGTTGGGTTTCGCCTCCAGATTTGTAGAGCTTGGTGTGTGCTTCGATTTGGAATTATAGGCCCAGCACGATTCTGGATTAAATTTATGGCCGATCGTCACAGTTCTCCGTTTTTTTTCCTCCAAAACTGATGAAAACAAGTGATTTCGCCTAAAAAATGGGTTGGGTTTCGCCGTGGCAGATTTGTAGAGCTTGATGTGTGCTTCGATTTGGTATATTATAGGCCCAGCAACGATTTCTGGATCAAAAGTTATGGTCGTATTCAGTCACAGTTCTCCGGATTTTTTCCTCCAAAACTGATGAAAACAAGTGTATTTTGTCCTAAAAAATTGGGTTGTTGGGTTTGGCCACGCCAGATTTTTAGAGCTTGATGGGTGCTTCGATTTGGTTATTATAGGCCCAGCAACGATTTCTGGATCTAAAGTTATGGCCGTATTCAGTCACAGTTCTCCGATTTTTTTCCTCCAAAACTGATGAAAACAAGTGAATTTCGGCATAAAAAATTGGGTTGTTGGGTTTCGCCCAGGCAGATTTGTAGAGCTTGATGTGTGCTTCGATTTGGTATATTATAGGCCCAGCAACGATTTCTGGATCAAAAGTTATGGTCGTATTCAGTCACAGTTCTCCGATTTTTTTCCTCCAAAACTGATGAAAACAAGTGAATTTTGGCCTAAAAAATTGGGTTGTTGGGTTTCGCCCCGCCAGATTTGTAGAGCTTTAAGAGTGCTTCGATTTGGTATATTATAGGCCCAGCAACGATTTCTGGATCAAAATTTATGGCCGTATTCAGTCACAGTTCTCTGATTTTTTTTCCTCCAAAACTGATGAAAACAAGTGAATTTCGGCCTAAAAAATTGGGTTGTTGGGTTTCGCCCAGCAGATTTGTAGAGCTTGATGTGTGCTTCGATTTGGTATATTATAGGCCCAGCAACGATTTCTGGATCAAAAGTTATGGTCGTATTCAGTCACAGTTCTCCGATTTTTTTTCCTCCAAAACTGATGAAAACAAGTGAATTTTGGCCTAAAAAATTGGGTTGTTGGGTTTCGCCTCGCCAGATTTGTAGAGCTTGATGGGTGCTTCGATTTGGTATATTATAGGCCCAGCAACGATTTCTGGATCAAAAGTTATGGCCGTATTCAGTCACAGTGCTCCGATTTTTTTCCTCCAAAACTGATGAAAACAAGTGAATTTCAGCCTTAAAAATTGGGTTGTTGGGTTTCGCCCCGCCAGATTTGTAGAGCTTGAAGAGTGCTTCGATTTGGTATATTATAGGCCCAGCAACGATTTCTGGATCAAAATTTATGGCCGTATTCAGTCACAGTTCTCCGATTTTTTTCCTCCAAAACTGATGAAAACAAGTGAATTTCGGCCTAAAAAATTGGGTTGTTGGGTTTCGCCCAGGCAGATTTGTAGAGCTTGATGTGTGCTTCGATTTGGTATATTATAGGCCCAGCAACGATTTCTGGATCAAAAGTTATGGTCGTATTCAGTCACAGTTCTCCGATTTTTTTTCCTCCAAAACTGATGAAAACAAGTGAATTTTGGCCTAAAAAATTGGGTTGTTGGGTTTCGCCCCGCCAGATTTGTAGAGCTTGAAGAGTGCTTCGATTTGGTATATTATAGGCCCAGCAACGATTTCTGGATCAAAATTTATGGCCGTATTCAGTCACAGTTCTCTGATTTTTTTCCTCCAAAACTGATGAAAACAAGTGAATTTCGGCCTAAAAATTGGGTGTTGGGTTTCGCCCAGGCAGATTTGTAGAGCTTGATGGTGCTTCGATTTGGTATATTATAGGCCCAGCAACGATTTCTGGATCAAAATTTATGGCCGTATTCAGTCACAGTTCTCTGATTTTTTTCCTCCAAAACTGATGAAAACAAGTGAATTTCGGCCTAAAAAATTGGGTTGTTGGGTTTCGCCTCTGGCAGATTTGTAGAGCTTGATGTGTGCTTCGATTTGGTATATTATAGGCCCAGCAACGATTTCTGGAACAAAAGTTATGGTCGTATTCAGTCACAGTTCTCCGATTTATTTTCCTCCAAAACTGATGAAAACAAGTGAATTTTGGCCTAAAAAATTGGGTTGTTGGGTTTCGCCCCGCCAGATTTTAAGAGCTTGATGGGTGCATCGATTTGGTATATTATAGGCCCAACAACGATTTCTGGATCTAAAGTTATGGCCGCATTCAGTCACAGTTCTCCGATTTTTTTCCTCCAAAACTGATGAAAACAAGTGAATTTCAGCCTAAAAAATTGGGTTGTTCGGTTTCGCCCCGCTAGATTTGTAGAGCTTGAAGAGTGCTTCGATTTGGTATATTATAGGCCCAGCAACGATTTCTGGATCAAAATTTATGGCCGTATTCAGTCACAGTTCTCTGATTTTTTTCCTCCAAAACTGATGAAAACAAGTGAATTTCGGACTAAAAAATTGGGTTGTTGGGTTTCGCCCAAGCAGATTTGTAAAGCTTGATGTGTGCTTCGATTTGGTATATTATAGGCCCAGTAACTATTTCTGGATCAAAAGTTATGGTCGTATTCAGTCACAGTTCTCCGATTTATTTTCCTCCAAAACTGATGAAAACAAGTGAATTTTGGCCTAAAAAATTGGGTTGTTGGGTTTCGCCCCGCCAGATTTGTAGAGCTTGATAGGTGCATTGATTTGGTATATTATAGGCCCAGCAACGATTTCTGGATCAAAAGTTATGGCCGAATTCAGTCACAGTGCTCCGATTTTTTTCCTCCAAAACTGATGAAAACAAGTGAATTTCAGCCTTAAAAATTGGGTTGTTGGGTTTCGCCCCGCCAGATTTGTAGAGCTTGAAGAGTGCTTCGATTTGGTATATTATAGGCCCAGCAACGATTTCTGGATTAAAATTTATGGCCGTATTCAGTCACAGTTCTCTGATTTTTTTCCTCCAAAACTGATGAAAACAAGTGAATTTCGGCCTAAAAAATTGGGTTGTTGGGTTTCGCCCAGGCAGATTTGTAGAGCTTGATGTGTGCTTCGATTTGGTATATTATAGGCCCAGCAACGATTTCTGGATCAAAAGTTTTGGTCGTATTCAGTCACAGTTCTCCGATTTTTTTTCCTCCAAAACTGATGAAAACAAGTGAATTTCAGCCTAAAAAATTGGGTTGTTGGGTTTCGCCCCACCAGATTTGTAGAGCTTGAAGAGTGCTTCGATTTGGTATATTAAAGGCCCAGCAACGATATCTGGATAAAAATTTATGGCCGTATTCAGTCACAGTTCTCTGATTTTTTTCCTCCAAAACGGATGAAAACAAGTGAATTTCGGCCTAAAAAATTGGGTTGTTGGGTTTCGCCCAGGCAGATTTGTAGAGCTTGATGAGTGCTTCGATTTGGTATATTATAGGCCCAGCAACGATTTCTGGATCAAAAGTTATGGCCGTATTCAGTCACAGTTCTCCGATTTTTTTCCTCCAAAACTGATGAAAACAAGTGAATTTCGGCCTAAAAAATTGGGTTGTTGGGTTTCGCCCCGCCATATTTGTAGAGCTTGATGAGTGCTTCGATTTGGTATATTATAGGCCCAGCAACGATTTCTGGATCAAAAGTTATGGCCGTATTCAGTCACAGTTCTCCGATTTTTTTCCTCCAAAACTGATGAAAACAAGTGAATTTCGGCCTAAAAAATTGGGTTGTTGGGTTTCGCCCCGCCAGATTTTTAGAGCTTGAAGAGTGCTTCGATTTGGTATATTATAGGCCGCAACGATTTCTGGATCAAAATTAAGGCCGTATTCAGTCACAGTTCTCGATTTATTTTCCTCCAAAACTGATGAAAACAAGTGAAT
Source organism: Morus indica (assembly GCA_029231665.1). NCBI lineage: Eukaryota > Viridiplantae > Streptophyta > Magnoliopsida > Rosales > Moraceae > Morus > Morus indica. The sequence continues at coordinate 22,524 of JACAGA010000053.1, forward strand.
TTTGGCCTAAAAAATTGGGTTGTGGGTTCGCCCCGCCAGATTTTTAGAGCTTGATGGGTGCATCGATTTGGTATATTATAGGCCCAGCAACGATTTCTGGATCAAAAGTTATGGCCGTATTCAGTCACAGTTCTCCGATTTTTTTCCTCCAAAACTGATGAAAACAAGTGAATTTCGGCCTAAAAAATTGGGTTGTTGGGTTTCGCCCAGGCAGATTTGTAGAGCTTGGTGTGTGCTTCGATTTGGTATATTATAGGCCCAGCAACGATTTCTGGATCAAAAGTTATGGTCATATTCAGTCACAGTTCTCCGATTTATTTTCCTCCAAAACTGATGAAAACAAGTGAATTTTGGCCTAAAAAATTGGGTTGTTGGGTTTCGCCCCGCCAGATTTGTAGAGCTTGATGGGTGCATCGATTTGGTATATTATAGGCCCAGCAACGATTTCTGGATCAAAATTTATGGCCGTATTCAGTCACAGTTCTCTGATTTTTTTCCTCCAAAACTGATGAAAACAAGTGAATTTCGGCCTAAAAAATTGGGTTGTTGGGTTTCGCCCCGCCAGATTTGTAGAGCTTGAAGAGTGCTTCGATTTGGTATATTATAGGCCCAGCAACGATTTCTGGATCAAAATTTATGGCCGTATTCAGTCACAGTTCTCTGATTTTTTTCCTCCAAAACTGATGAAAACAAGTGAATTTCGGCCTAAAAAATTGGGTTGTTGGGTTTCGCCCAGGCAGATTTGTAGAGCTTGATGTGTGCTTCGATTTGGTATATTATAGGCCCAGCAACGATTTCTGGATCAAAAGTTTTGGTCGTATTCAGTCACAGTTCTCCGATTTTTTTTCCTCCAAAACTGATGAAAACAAGTGAATTTCAGCCTAAAAAATTGGGTTGTTGGGTTTCGCCCCGCCAGATTTGTAGAGCTTGAAGAGTGCTTCGATTTGGTATATTAAAGGCCCAGCAACGATTTCTGGATAAAAATTTATGGCCGTATTCAGTCACAGTTCTCTGATTTTTTTCCTCCAAAACGGATGAAAACAAGTGAATTTCGGCCTAAAAAATTGGGTTGTTGGGTTTCGCCCAAGCAGATTTGTAGAGCTTGATGAGTGCTTCGATTTGGTATATTATAGGCCCAACAACAATTTCTGGATCAAAAGTTATAGCTGTATTCAGTCAAACTTCTCCGATTTTTTTCCTCCAAAACTGATGAAAACAAGTGTATTTCGGCCTAAAAAAAAGAGTTGTTGGGTTTCGCCCCACCATATTTGTAGAGCTTGATGAGTGCTTCGATTTGGTATATTATAGGCCCAGCAACGATTTCTGGATCAAAAGTTATGGCTGAATTCATCACAGTTCTCCAATTTTTTTCCTCCAAAACTGATGAAAACAAGTGAATTTCGGCCTAAAAAATTGGGTTGTTAAGTTTCACCCCGCCAGATTTTTAGAGCTTGAAGAGTGCTTCGATTTGGTATATTATAAGCCCAGCAACGATTTCTGGATCAAAATTTAAGGCCGTATTCAGTCACAGTTCTCTGATTTATTTTCCTCCAAAACTGATGAAAACAAGTGAATTTTGGCCTAAAAAATTGGGTTGTTGGGTTTCGCCCCGCCAGATTTTTAGAGCTTGATGGGTGCATCGATTTGGTATATTATAGGCCCAACAACGATTTCTGGATCTAAAGTTATGGCCGCATTCAGTCACAGTTCTCCGATTTTTTTCCTCCAAAACTGATGAAAACAAGTGAATTTCGGCATAAAAAATTGGGTTGTTGGGTTTCGCCCAGGCAGATTTGTAGAGCTTGGTGTGTGCTTCGATTTGGTATATTATAGGCCCAGCAACGATTTCTGGATCAAAAGTTATGGTCATATTCAGTCACAGTTCTCCGATTTATTTTCCTCCAAAACTGATGAAAACAAGTGAATTTTGGCGTAAAAAATTGGGTTGTTGGGTTTCGCCCCGCCAGATTTGTAGAGGTTGATGGGTGCATCGATTTGGTATATTGTAGGCCCAGCAACGATTTCTGGATCAAAATTTATGGCCGTATTCAGTCACAGTTCTCTTTTTTTTTTCCTCCAAAACTGATGAAAACAAGTGAATTTCGGCCTAAAAAATTAGTTTGTTGGGTTTCGCCCAGGCAGATTTGTAGAGCTTGATGTGTGCTTCGATTTGATATTATAGGCCCAGCAACGATTTCTGGATCAAAATTTATGGCCGTATTCAGTCACAGTTCTCTGATTTTTTTCCTCCAAAACTGATGAAAACAAGTGAATTTCGGCCTAAAAAATTGGGTTGTTGGGTTTCGCCTCTGGCAGATTTGTAGAGCTTGATGTGTGCTTCGATTTGGTATATTATAGGCCCAGCAACGATTTCTGGAACAAAAGTTATGGTCGTATTCAGTCACAGTTCTCCGATTTATTTTCCTCCAAAACTGATGAAAACAAGTGAATTTTGGCCTAAAAAATTGGGTTGTTGGGTTTCGCCCCGCCAGATTTTAGAGCTTGATGGGTGCATCGATTTGGTATATTATAGGCCCAACAACGATTTCTGGATCTAAAGTTATGGCCGCATTCAGTCACAGTTCTCCGATTTTTTTCCTCCAAAACTGATGAAAACAAGTGAATTTCAGCCTAAAAAATTGGGTTGTTCGGTTTCGCCCCGCTAGATTTGTAGAGCTTGAAGAGTGCTTCGATTTGGTATATTATAGGCCCAGCAACGATTTCTGGATCAAAATTTATGGCCGTATTCAGTCACAGTTCTCTGATTTTTTTCCTCCAAAACTGATGAAAACAAGTGAATTTCGGACTAAAAAATTGGGTTGTTGGGTTTCGCCCAAGCAGATTTGTAAAGCTTGATGTGTGCTTCGATTTGGTATATTATAGGCCCAGTAACTATTTCTGGATCAAAAGTTATGGTCGTATTCAGTCACAGTTCTCCGATTTATTTTCCTCCAAAACTGATGAAAACAAGTGAATTTTGGCCTAAAAAATTGGGTTGTTGGGTTTCGCCCCGCCAGATTTGTAGAGCTTGATAGGTGCATTGATTTGGTATATTATAGGCCCAGCAACGATTTCTGGATCAAAAGTTATGGCCGAATTCAGTCACAGTGCTCCGATTTTTTTCCTCCAAAACTGATGAAAACAAGTGAATTTCAGCCTTAAAAATTGGGTTGTTGGGTTTCGCCCCGCCAGATTTGTAGAGCTTGAAGAGTGCTTCGATTTGGTATATTATAGGCCCAGCAACGATTTCTGGATCAAATTTATGGCCGTATTCAGTCACAGTTCTCTGATTTTTTTCCTCCAAAACTGATGAAAACAAGTGAATTTCGGCCTAAAAAATTGGGTTGTTGGGTTTCGCCCAGGCAGATTTGTAGAGCTTGATGTGTGCTTCGATTTGGTATATTATAGGCCCAGCAACGATTTCTGGATCAAAATTTATGGCCGTATTCAGTCACAGTTCTCTGATTTTTTTCCTCCAAAACTGATGAAAACAAGTGAATTTCGGCCTAAAAAATTGGGTTGTTGGGTTTCGCCTCTGGCAGATTTGTAGAGCTTGATGTGTGCTTCGATTTGGTATATTATAGGCCCAGCAACGATTTCTGGAACAAAAGTTATGGTCGTATTCAGTCACAGTTCTCCGATTTATTTTCCTCCAAAACTGATGAAAACAAGTGAATTTTGGCCTAAAAAATTGGGTTGTTGGGTTTCGCCCCGCCAGATTTTAAGAGCTTGATGGGTGCATCGATTTGGTATATTATAGGCCCAACAACGATTTCTGGATCTAAAGTTATGGCCGCATTCAGTCACAGTTCTCCGATTTTTTTCCTCCAAAACTGATGAAAACAAGTGAATTTCAGCCTAAAAAATTGGGTTGTTCGGTTTCGCCCCGCTAGATTTGTAGAGCTTGAAGAGTGCTTCGATTTGGTATATTATAGGCCCAGCAACGATTTCTGGATCAAAATTTATGGCCGTATTCAGTCACAGTTCTCTGATTTTTTTCCTCCAAAACTGATGAAAACAAGTGAATTTCGGACTAAAAAATTGGGTTGTTGGGTTTCGCCCAAGCAGATTTGTAAAGCTTGATGTGTGCTTCGATTTGGTATATTATAGGCCCAGTAACTATTTCTGGATCAAAAGTTATGGTCGTATTCAGTCACAGTTCTCCGATTTATTTTCCTCCAAAACTGATGAAAACAAGTGAATTTTGGCCTAAAAAATTGGGTTGTTGGGTTTCGCCCCGCCAGATTTGTAGAGCTTGATAGGTGCATTGATTTGGTATATTATAGGCCCAGCAACGATTTCTGGATCAAAAGTTATGGCCGAATTCAGTCACAGTGCTCCGATTTTTTTCCTCCAAAACTGATGAAAACAAGTGAATTTCAGCCTTAAAAATTGGGTTGTTGGGTTTCGCCCCGCCAGATTTGTAGAGCTTGAAGAGTGCTTCGATTTGGTATATTATAGGCCCAGCAACGATTTCTGGATCAAAATTTATGGCCGTATTCAGTCACAGTTCTCTGATTTTTTTCCTCCAAAACTGATGAAAACAAGTGAATTTCGGCCTAAAAAATTGGGTTGTTGGGTTTCGCCCAGGCAGATTTGTAGAGCTTGATGTGTGCTTCGATTTGGTATATTATAGGCCCAGCAACGATTTCTGGATCAAAATTTATGGCCGTATTCAGTCACAGTTCTCTGATTTTTTTCCTCCAAAACTGATGAAAACAAGTGAATTTCGGCCTAAAAAATTGGGTTGTTGGGTTTCGCCTCTGGCAGATTTGTAGAGCTTGATGTGTGCTTCGATTTGGTATATTATAGGCCCAGCAACGATTTCTGGAACAAAAGTTATGGTCGTATTCAGTCACAGTTCTCCGATTTATTTTCCTCCAAAACTGATGAAAACAAGTGAATTTTGGCCTAAAAAATTGGGTTGTTGGGTTTCGCCCCGCCAGATTTTAAGAGCTTGATGGGTGCATCGATTTGGTATATTATAGGCCCAACAACGATTTCTGGATCTAAAGTTATGGCCGCATTCAGTCACAGTTCTCCGATTTTTTTCCTCCAAAACTGATGAAAACAAGTGAATTTCAGCCTAAAAAATTGGGTTGTTCGGTTTCGCCCCGCTAGATTTGTAGAGCTTGAAGAGTGCTTCGATTTGGTATATTATAGGCCCAGCAACGATTTCTGGATCAAAATTTATGGCCGTATTCAGTCACAGTTCTCTGATTTTTTTCCTCCAAAACTGATGAAAACAAGTGAATTTCGGACTAAAAAATTGGGTTGTTGGGTTTCGCCCAAGCAGATTTGTAAAGCTTGATGTGTGCTTCGATTTGGTATATTATAGGCCCAGTAACTATTTCTGGATCAAAAGTTATGGTCGTATTCAGTCACAGTTCTCCGATTTATTTTCCTCCAAAACTGATGAAAACAAGTGAATTTTGGCCTAAAAAATTGGGTTGTTGGGTTTCGCCCCACCAGATTTGTAGAGCTTGATAGGTGCATTGATTTGGTATATTATAGGCCCAGCAACGATTTCTGGATCAAAAGTTATGGTCGTATTCAGTCACAGTTCTCCGATTTATTTTCCTCCAAAACTGATGAAAACAAGTGAATTTTGGCCTAAAAAATTGGGTTGTTGGGTTTCGCCCCGCCAGATTTGTAGAGCTTGATGGGTGCATTGATTTGGTATATTATAGGCCCAGCAACGATTTCTGGATCAAAAGTTATGGCCGAATTCAGTCACAGTGCTCCGATTTTTTTCCTCCAAAACTGATGAAAACAAGTGAATTTCAGCCTTAAAAATTGGGTTGTTGGGTTTCGCCCCGCCAGATTTGTAGAGCTTGAAGAGTGCTTCGATTTGGTATATTATAGGCCCAGCAACGATTTCTGGATTAAAATTTATGGCCGTATTCAGTCACAGTTCTCTGATTTTTTTCCTCCAAAACTGATGAAAACAAGTGAATTTCGGCCTAAAAAATTGGGTTGTTGGGTTTCGCCCAGGCAGATTTGTAGAGCTTGATGTGTGCTTCGATTTGGTATATTATAGGCCCAGCAACGATTTCTGGATCAAAAGTTTTGGTCGTATTCAGTCACAGTTCTCCGATTTTTTTTCCTCCAAAACTGATGAAAACAAGTGAATTTCAGCCTAAAAAATTGGGTTGTTGGGTTTCGCCCCACCAGATTTGTAGAGCTTGAAGAGTGCTTCGATTTGGTATATTAAAGGCCCAGCAACGATATCTGGATAAAAATTTATGGCCGTATTCAGTCACAGTTCTCTGATTTTTTTCCTCCAAAACGGATGAAAACAAGTGAATTTCGGCCTAAAAAATTGGGTTGTTGGGTTTCGCCCAAGCAGATTTGTAGAGCTTGATGAGTGCTTCGATTTGGTATATTATAGGCCCAACAACAATTTCTGGATCAAAAGTTATAGCTGTATTCAGTCAAACTTCTCCGATTTTTTTCCTCCAAAACTGATGAAAACAAGTGTATTTCGGCCTAAAAAAAAGAGTTGTTGGGTTTCGCCCCGCCATATTTGTAGAGCTTGATGAGTGCTTCGATTTGGTATATTATAGGCCCAGCAACGATTTCTGGATCAAAAGTTATAGCTGAATTCATCACAGTTCTCCAATTTTTTTCCTCCAAAACTGATGAAAACAAGTGAATTTCGGCCTAAAAAATTGGGTTGTTAAGTTTCACCCCGCCAGATTTTTAGAGCTTGAAGAGTGCTTCGATTTGGTATATTATAAGCCCAGCAACGATTTCTGGATCAAAATTTAAGGCCGTATTCAGTCACAGTTCTCTGATTTTTTTCCTCCAAAACTGATGAAAAGAAGTGAATTTCGGCCTAAAAAATTTAGTTGTTGGGTTTCACCCAAGCAGATTTGTAGAGCTTGATGTGTTCTTCGATTTGGTATATTATAGGCCCAGCAACGATTTCTGGATCAAAAGTTATTGTCACATTCAGTCACAGTTCTCCGATTTATTTTCCTCCAAAACTGATGAAAACAAGTGAATTTTGGCCTAAAAAATTGGGTTGTTGGGTTTCGCCCCGCCAGATTTGTAGAGCTTGATGGGTGCATCGATTTGGTATTTTATAGGCCCAGCAACGATTTCTGGATCAAAAGTTATGGCTGAATTCAGTGACAGTGCTCCGATTTTTTTCCTCCAAAACTGATGAAAACAAGTGAATTTCGGCCTAAAAAATTGGGTTGTTGGGTTTCACCCCGCCAGATTTGTAGAGCTTGAAGAGTGCTTCGATTTTGTATATTATAGGCCCAGCAACGATTTCTGGATCAAAATTTATGGCCGTATTCAGTCACAGTTCTCTGATTTTTTTCCTCCAAAACTAATGAAAACAAGTGAATTTCGGCCTAAAAAATTGAGTTGTTGGGTTTCGCCCAAGCAGATTTGTAGAGCTTGATGTGTGCTTCGATTTGGTATATTATAGGCCCAGCAACGATTTCTGGATCAAAAGTTATGCTCGTATTCAGTCACAGTTCTCCGATTTATTTTCCTCCAAAACTGATGAAAACAAGTGAATTTTGGCCTAAAAAATTGGGTTGTTGGGTTTCGCCCCGCCAGATTTGTAGAGCTTGATGGGTGCATCGATTTGGTATATTATAGGCCCAGCAACGATTTCTGGATCAAAAGTTATGGCCGAATTCAGTCACAGTGCTCCGATTTTTTTCCTCCAAAACTGATGAAAACAAGTGAATTTCAGCCTAAAAAATTGGGTTGTTGGGTTTCGCCCCGCCAGATTTGTAGAGCTTGAAGAGTGCTTCGATTTGGTATATTATAGGCCCAGCAACGATTTCTGGATCAAAAGTTATGGCCGTATTCAGTCACAGTTCTCTGATTTTTTTCCTCCAAAACTGATGAAAACAAGTGAATTTCGGCCTAAAAAATTGGGTTGTTGGGTTTCGCCCAGGCAGATTTGTAGAGCTTGATGTGTGCTTCGATTTGGTATATTATAGGGCAGCAACGATTTCTGGATCAAAAGTTATGGTCGTATTCAGTCACAGTTCTCCGATTTATTTTCCTCCAAAACTGATGAAAACAAGTGAATTTTGGCCTAAAAATTTGGGTTGTTGGGTTTCGCCCCGCCAGATTTGTAGAGCTTGATGGGTGCATCGATTTGGTATATTATAGGCCCAACAACGATTTCTGGATCAAAAGTTATGGCCGAATTCAGTCACAGTTCTCCGATTTTTTCCTCCAAAACTGATGAAAACAAGTGAATTTCGGCCTAAAAAATTGGGTTGTTGGGTTTCGCCCTGCCAGATTTGTAGAGCTTGGTGGGTGTTTCGATTTGGTATATTATAGGCCCAGCAACGATTTCTGGATCAAAAGTTATGGCCGTATTCAGTCACAGTTCTCTGATTTTTTTACCTCCAAAACGGATGAAAGGAAGTGAATTTCGGCCTAAAAATTGGGTTGTTGGGTTTCGCCAAGCCAGATTTGTAGAGCTTGATGAGTGCTTCGATTTGGTATATTATAGGCCCAGCAACGATTTCTGGATCAAAAGTTATGGCCGTATTCAGTCACAGTTCTCCGATTTTTTTCCTCCAAAACTGATGAAAACAAGTGTATTTCGGCCTAAAAAATTGGGTTGTTAGGATTTCGCCCCGCCATATTTGTAGAGCTTGATGAGTGCTTCGATTTGGTATATTATAGGCCCAGCAACGATTTCTGGATCAAAAGTTATTGTCATATTCAGTCACAGTTCTCCGATTTATTTTCCTCCAAAACTGATGAAAACAAGTGAATTTTGGCGTAAAAAATTGGGTTGTTGTGTTTCGCCCCGCCAGATTTGAAGAGCTTGATGGGTGCATCGATTTGGTATATTATAGTCCCAGCAACGATTTCTGGATCAAAATTTATGGCCGTATTCAGTCACAGTTCTCTTTTTTTTTTCCTCCAAAACTGATGAAAACAAGTGAATTTCGGCCTGAAAAATCTGGTTGTTGGGTTTCGCCCTGCCAGATTTGTAGAGCTTGATGAGTACTTCGATTTGGTATATTATAGGCCCAACAACAATTTCTGGATCAAAAGTTATGGCTGTATTCAGTCAAAGTTCTCCGATTATTTTCCACCAAAACTGATGAAAACAAGTGTATTTCGGCCTAAAAAAATGCGTTGTTGGGTTTCGCCCCGCCATATTTGTAGAGCTTGATGAGTGCTTCGATTCGGTATATTATAGGCCCAGCAACGATTTCTGGATCAAAAGTTATGGCTGAATTCAGTCACAGTTCTCCAATTTTTTTCCTCCAAAACTGATGAAAACAAGAGAACTTCGGCCTAAAAAATTTGGTTGTTGGGTTTCACCTCGCCAGATTTGTAGAGCTTGAAGAGTGCTTCGATTTGGTATATTATAGGCCCAGCAACGATTTCTGGATCAAAATTTATGGCCGTATTCAGTCACAGTTCTCTGATTTTTTTCCTCCAAAACTGATGAAAACAAGTGAATTTCGGCCTAAAAAATTTAGTTGTTGGGTTTCGCCCTGCCAGATTTGTCGAGCTTGAAGAGTGCTTCGATTTGGTATATTATAGGCCCAGCAACGATTTCTGGATCAAAATTTATGGTCGTATTCAGTCACAGTTCTCCGATTTATTTTCCTCCAAAACTGATGAAAACAAGTGAATTTTGGCCTAAAAAATTGGGTTGTTGGGTTTCGCCCCGCCAGATTTGTAGAGCTTGATGGGTGCATCGATTTGGTATATTATAGGCCCAACAACGATTTCTGGATCAAAAGTTATGGCCGAATTCAGTCACAGTTCTCCGATTTTTTTCCTCCAAAACTGATGAAAACAAGTGAATTTCAGCCTAAAAAATTCGGTTGTTGGGTTTGGCCCGGCCAGAGTTGTAGAGCTTGAAGAGTGCTTCGATTTGGTATATTATAGGGCCAGCAACGATTTCTGGATCAAAATTTATGGCCGTATTCAGTCACAGTTCTCTGCTTTTTTTCCTCCAAAACTGATGAAAACAAGTGAATTTCGGCCTAAAAAATTGGGTTGTTGGGTTTCGCCAAGGCAGATTTTTAGAGCTTGATGTGCGCTTCGATTTGGTATATTATAGGCCCGGCAACGATTTCTGGATCAAAAGTTATGATCATATTCAGTCACAGTTCTCCGATTTATTATCCTCCAAAACTGATGAAAACAAGTGAATTTCGGCCTAAAAAATTGGGTTGTTGGGTTTCGCCCAGGCAGATTTGTAGAGCTTGATGTGTGCTTCGATTTGGTAAGTTATAGGCCCAGCAACGATTTCTGGATATAAAGTTATGGTCATATTCAGTCACAGTTCTACGATTTATTTTCCTCCAAAACTGATGAAAACAAGTGAATTTTGGCGTAAAAAATTGGGTTGTTGGGTTTCGCCCCGTCAGATTTGTAGAGCTTGATGGGTGCATCGATTTGGTATATTATAGGCCCAGCAACGATTTCTGGATCAAAATTTATGGCCGTATTCAGTCACAGTTCTCTTTTTTTTTTCCTCCAAAACTGATGAAAACAAGTGAATTTCGGCCTAAAAAATTGGGTTGTTGGGTTTCGCCCTGCCAGATTTGTAGAGCTTGATGAGTGCTTCGATTTGGTATATTATAGGCCCAACAACAATTTCTGGATCAAAAGTTATGGCTGTATTCAGTCAAAGTTCTCCGATTTTTTTCCTCCAAAACTGATGAAAACAAGTGTATTTCGGCCTAAAAAAATGCGTTGTTGGGTTTCGCCCCGCCATATTACTAGAGCTTGATGAGTGCTTCGATTTGGTATATTATAGGCCCAGCAACGATTTCTGGATCAAAATTTATGGCTGAATTCAGTCACAGTTCTCTGATTTTTTTCCTCCAAAACGGATGAAAACAAGTGAATTTCGGCCTAAAAAATTGGGTTGTTGGGTTTGACCCCGCCAGATTTGTAGAGCTTGATGAGTGCTTCGATTTGGTATATTATAGGCCCAGCAACGATTTCTGGATCAAAATTTATGGCCGTATTCAGTCACAGTTCTCTGATTTTTTTCCTCCAAAACTGATGAAAACAAGTGAATTTCGGCCTAAAAAATTTAGTTGTTGGGTTTAGCCCTGCCAGATTTGTAGAGCTTGAAGAGTGCTTCGATTTGGTATATTATAGGCCCAGCAACGATTTCTGGATCAAAATTTATGGTTGTATTCAGTCACAGTTCTCCGATTTATTTTCCTCCAAAACTGATGAAAAGAAGTGAATTTTGGCCTAAAAAATTGGGTTGTTGGGTTTGGCCCCGCCAGATTTGTAGAGCTTGATGGGTGCATCGATTTGGTATATTATAGGCCCAACAACGATTTCTGGATCAAAAGTTATGACCGAATTCAGTCACAGTTCTCCGATTTTTTTCCTCCAAAACTGATGAAAACAAGTGAATTTCAGCCTAAAAAATTGGGTTGTTGGGTTTCGCCTCGCCAGATTTGTAGGGCTTGAAGAGTGCTTCGATTTGGTATATTATAGGGCCAGCAACGGTTTCTGGATCAAAATTTATGGCCGTATTCAGTCACAGTTCTTTGATTTTTTTCCTCCAAAACTGATGAAAACAAGAGAATTTCGGCCTAAAAATTGGGTTGTTGGGTTTCGCCCAGGCAGATTTTTAGAGCTTGATGTGCGCTTCGATTTGGTATATTATAGGCCCAGCAACGATTTCTGGATCAAAAGTTATGGTCATATTCAGTCACAGTTCTCCGATTTATTTTCCTCCAAAACTGATGAAAACAAGTGAATTTCGGCCTAAAAAATTGGGTTCTTGGGTTTCGCCCAGGTAGATTTGTAGAGCTTGGTATGTGCTTCGATTTGGTATATTATAGGCCCAGCAACGATTTCTGGATCAAAAGTTATGGTCATATTCAGTCACAGTTCTCCGATTTATTTTCCTCCAAAACTGATGAAAACAAGTGAATTTTGGCGTAAAAAATTGGGTTGTTGAGTTCCGCCCCGTCAGATTTGTAGAGCTTGATGGGTGCATCGTTTGTGTATATTATAGGCCCAGCAACGATTTCTGGATCAAAATTTATGGCCGTATTCAGTCACAGTTCTCTTTTTTTTTTTCCTCCAAAACTGATGAAAACAAGTGAATTTCGGCCTAGTAAATTGGGTTATTGGGTTTCGCCCTGCCAGATTTGTAGAGCTTGATGAGTGCTTCGATTTGGTATATTATAGGCCCAACAACAATTTCTGGATCAAAAGTTATGGCTGTATTCAGTCACAGTTCTCTGATTTTTTTCTTCCAAAACTGATGAAAACAAGTGTATTTCGGCCTAAAAAATTGGGTTGTTGGGTTTCGCCCTGCCAGATTTGTAGAGCTTGAAGAGTGCTTCGATTTGGAATATTATAGGCCCAGCAACGTTTTCTGGATCAAAATTTATAGCCGTATTTAGTCACAGTTATCTTTTTTTTTCCTCCAAAACTGATGAAAACAAGTGAATTTCGGCCTAAAAAATTGGGTTGTTGGGTTTCGCCACGCCAGATTTGTAGAGCTTGATGAGTGCTTCGATTTGGTATATTATAGGCCCAGCAACGATTTCTGGTTCAAAAGTTATGGCCGAATTCAGTCACAGTTCTCTGATTTTTTTCCTCCAAAACTGATGAAAACAAGTGAATTTCGGCCTAAAAAATTGGGTTGTTGGGTTTCGCCAAGCCAGATTTGTATAGCTTGATGAGTGCTTCGATTTGTAATATTATAGGCCCAGCAACGTTTTCTGGATCAAAATTTATAGCCGTATTCAGTCACAGTTCTCTTTTTTTTTCCTCCAAAACTGATGAAAACAAGTGAATTTCGGCCTAAAAAATTGGGTTGTTGGGTTTCGCCCAGGCAGATTTTTAGAGCTTGATGTGCGCTTCGATTTGGTATATTATAGGTCCAGCAACGATTTCTGGATCAAAAGTTATGGTCATATTCAGTCACAGTTCTCCGATTTATTTTCCTCCAAAACTGATGAAAACAAGTGAATTTCAGCCTAAAAAATTGGGTTGTTGGGTTTCGCCCAGGCAGATTTGTAGAGCTTGGTATGTGCTTCGATTTGGTATATTATAGGCCCAGCAACGATTTCTGGATCAAAAGTTATGGTCATATTCAGTCACAGTTCTCCGATTTATTTTCCTCCAAAACTGATGAAAACAAGTGAATTTTGGCGTAAAAAATTTGGTTGTTGAGTTTCGCCCCGTCAGATTTGTAGAGCTTGATGGGTGCATCGATTTGGTATATTATAGGCCCAGCAACGATTTCTGGATCAAAATTTATGGCCGTATTCAGTCACAGTTCTCTTTTTTTTTTCCTCCAAAACTGATGAAAACAAGTGAATTTCGGCCTAGTAAATTGGGTTATTGGGTTTCGCCCTGCCAGATTTGTAGAGCTTGATGAGTGCTTCGATTTGGTATATTATAGGCCCAACAACAATTTCTGGATCAAAAGTTATGGCTGTATTCAGTCACAGTTCTCTGATTTTTTTCTTCCAAAACTGATGAAAACAAGTGTATTTCGGCCTAAAAAATTGGGTTGTTGGGTTTCGCCCTGCCAGATTTGTAGAGCTTGAAGAGTGCTTCGATTTGGAATATTATAGGCCCAGCAACGTTTTCTGGATCAAAATTTATAGCCGTATTTAGTCACAGTTCTCTTTTTTTTCCTCCAAAACTGATGAAAACAAGTGAATTTCGGCCTAAAAAATTGGGTTGTTGGGTTTCGCCACGCCAGATTTGTAGAGCTTGATGAGTGCTTCGATTTGGTATATTATAGGCCCAGCACCGATTTCTGGTTCAAAAGTTATGGCCGAATTCAGTCACAGTTCTCTGATTTTTTTCCTCCAAAACTGATGAAAACAAGTGAATTTCGGCCTAAAAAATTGGGTTGTTGGGTTTCGCCAAGCCAGATTTGTATAGCTTGATGAGTGCTTCGATTTGGAATATTATTGGCCCAGCAACGTTTTCTGGATCAAAATTTATAGCCGTATTCAGTCACAGTTCTCTTTTTTTTTCCTCCAAAACTGATGAAAACAAGTGAATTTCGGCCTAAAAAATTGGGTTGTTGGGTTTCGCCCAGGCAGATTTTTAGAGCTTGATGTGCGCTTCGATTTGGTATATTATAGGTCCAGCAACGATTTCTGGATCAAAAGTTATGGTCATATTCAGTCACAGTTCTCCGATTTATTTTCCTCCAAAACTGATGAAAACAAGTGAATTTCGGCCTAAAAAATTGGGTTGTTGGGTTTCGCCCAGGCAGATTTGTAGAGCTTGGTATGTGCTTCGATTTGGTATATTATAGGCCCAGCAACGATTTCTGGATCAAAAGTTATGGTCATATTCAGTCACAGTTCTCCGATTTATTTTCCTCCAAAACTGATGAAAACAAGTGAATTTTGGCGTAAAAAATTTGGTTGTTGAGTTTCGCCCCGTCAGATTTGTAGAGCTTGATGAGTGCATCGATTTGGTATATTATAGGCCCAGCAACGATTTCTGGATCAAAATTTATGGCCGTATTCAGTCACAGTTCTCTTTTTTTTTCCTCCAAAACTGATGAAAACAAGTGAATTTCGGCCTAGTAAATTGGGTTATTGGGTTTCGCCCTGCCAGATTTGTAGAGCTTGATGAGTGCTTCGATTTGGTATATTATAGGCCCAACAACAATTTCTTGATCAAAAGTTATGGCTGTATTTAGTCACAGTTCTCTGATTTTTTTCTTCCAAAACTGATGAAAACAAGTGTATTTTGGCCTAAAAAATTGGGTTGTTGGGTTTCGCCCTGCCAGATTTGTAGAGCTTGAAGAGTGCTTCGATTTGGAATATTATAGGCCCAGCAACGTTTTCTGGATCAAAATTTATAGCCGTATTCAGTCACAGTTCTCTTTTTTTCCTCCAAAACTGATGAAAACAAGTGAATTTCGGCCTAAAAAATTGGGTTGTTGGGTTTCGCCACGCCAGATTTGTAGAGCTTGATGAGTGCTTTGATTTGGTATATTATAGGCCCAGCACCGACTTCTGGTTCAAAAGTTATGGCCGAATTCAGTCACAGTTCTCCGATTCTTTTTCCTCCAAAACTGATTAAAGGAAGTGAATTTCGGCCTAAAAAATTGGGATATTGGGTTTCGCCCAGGCAGATTTGTAGAGCTTGATGAGTGCTTCGATTTGGCATATTATAGGCCCAGCAACGATTTCTGGATCAAAAGTAATGGCCGTATTCAGTCACAGTTCTCCGATTCTTTTTCCTCCAAAACTGATGAAAGGAAGTGAATTTCGGCCTAAAAAATTGGGTTATTGGGTTTCGCCCAGGCAGATTTGTAGAGCTTGATGAGTGCTTCGATTTGGCATATTATAGGCCCAGCAACGATTTCTGGATCAAAAGTAATGGCCGTATTCAGTCACAGTTCTCCGATTCTTTTTCCTCCAAAACTGATGAAAACAAGTGAATTTCGGCCTAAAAAATTGGGTTGTTGGGTTTCGCCCAGGCAGATTTGTAGTGCTTGATGTGTGCTTCGATTTGGTACATTATAGGCCCAGCAACGATTTCTGGATCAAAAGTTATGGCTGTATTCAGTCACAGTTCACCGATTTATTTTCCTCCAAAACTGATGAAAACAAGTGAATTTTGGCCTAAAAAATTGGGTTGTTGGGTTTCGCCCCCCCAGATTTGTAGAGCTTGATGGGTGCATCGATTTGCTATATTATAGGCCCAGCAACGATTTCTGGATCAAAAGTTATGGCTGTATTCAGTCAAAGTTCTCCGATTTTTTTCCTCCAAAACTGATGATAACAAGTGTATTTCGGCCTAAAAAAATGCGTTGTTGGGTTTCGCCCCGCCATATTACTAGAGCTTGATGAGTGCTTCGATTTGGTATATTATAGGCCCAGCAACGATTTCTGGATCAAAATTTATGGCTGAATTCAGTCACAGTTCTCCGATTTTTTTTCCTCCAAAACTGATGAAAGGAAGTGAATTTCGGCCTAAAAAATTGGGTTATTGGGTTTCGCCCAGGCAGATTTGTAGAGCTTGATGAGTGCTTCGATTTGGCATATTATAGGCCCAGCAACGATTTCTGGATCAAAAGTAATGGCCGTATTCAGTCACAGTTCTCCGATTCTTTTTCCTCCAAAACTGATGAAAGGAAGTGAATTTCGGCCTAAAAAATTGGGTTATTGGGTTTCGCCCAGGCAGATTTGTAGAGCTTGATGAGTGCTTCGATTTGGCATATTATAGGCCCAGCAACGATTTCTGGATCAAAAGTAATGGCCGTATTCAGTCACAGTTCTCCGATTCTTTTTCCTCCAAAACTGATGAAAACAAGTGAATTTCGGCCTAAAAAATTGGGTTGCTGGGTTTCGCCCAGGCAGATTTGTAGTGCTTGATGTGTGCTTCGATTTGGTACATTATAGGCCCAGCAACGATTTCTGGATCAAAAGTTATGGCTGTATTCAGTCACAGTTCACCGATTTATTTTCCTCCAAAACTGATGAAAACAAGTGAATTTCGGCCTAAAAAATTGGGTTGTTGGGTTTCGCCCTGCCAGATTTGTAGAGCTTGATGAGTGCTTCGATTTGGTATATTATAGGCCCAACAACAATTTCTGGATCAAAAGTTATGGCTGTATTCAGTCAAAGTTCTCCGATTTTTTTCCTCCAAAACTGATGAAAACAAGTGTATTTCGGCCTAAAAAAATGCGTTGTTGGGTTTCGCCCCGCCATATTACTAGAGCTTGATGTGTGCTTCGATTTGGTATATTATAGGCCCAGCAACGATTTCTGGATCAAAATTTATGGCTGAATTCAGTCACAGTTCTCTGATTTTTTTCCTACAAAACGGATGAAAACAAGTGAATTACGGCCCAAAAAATTGGGTTGTTGGGTTTGACCCCGCCAGATTTGTAGAGCTTGATGAGTGCTTCGATTTGGTATATTATAGGCCCAGCAACGATTTCTGGATCAAAATTTATGGCCGTATTCAGTCACAGTTCTCTGATTTTTTTCCTCCAAAACTGATGAAAACAAGTGAATTTCGGCCTAAAAAATTTAGTTGTTGGGTTTAGCCCTGCCAGATTTGTAGAGCTTGAAGAGTGCTTCGATTTGGTATATTATAGGCCCAGCAACGATTTCTGGATCAAAATTTATGGTTGTATTCAGTCACAGTTCTCCGATTTATTTTCCTCCAAAACTGATGAAAACAAGTGAATTTTGGCCTAAAAAATTGGGTTGTTGGGTTTCGCCCCGCCAGATTTTTAGAGCTTGATGGGTGCATCGATTTGGTATATTATAGGCCCAACAACGATTTCTGGATCAAAAGTTATGACCGAATTCAGTCACAGTTCTCTGATTTTTTTCCTCCAAAACTGATGAAAACAAGTGAATTTCAGCCTAAAAAATTGGGTTGTTGGGTTTCGCCTCGCCAGATTTGTAGGGCTTGAAGAGTGCTTCGATTTGGTATATTATAGGGCCAGCAACGGTTTCTGGATCAAAATTTATGGCCGTATTCAGTCACAGTTCTTTGATTTTTTTCCTCCAAAACTGATGAAAACAAGAGAATTTCGGCCTAAAAATTGGGTTGTTGGGTTTCGCCCAGGCAGATTTTTAGAGCTTGATGTGCGCTTCGATTTGGTATATTATAGGCCCAGCAACGATTTCTGGATCAAAAGTTATGGTCATATTCAGTCACAGTTCTCCGATTTATTTTCCTCCAAAACTGATGAAAACAAGTGAATTTCGGCCTAAAAAATTGGGTTCTTGGGTTTCGCCCAGGTAGATTTGTAGAGCTTGGTATGTGCTTCGATTTGGTATATTATAGGCCCAGCAACGATTTCTGGATCAAAAGTTATGGTCATATTCAGTCACAGTTCTCCGATTTATTTTCCTCCAAAACTGATGAAAACAAGTGAATTTTGGCGTAAAAAATTGGGTTGTTGAGTTCCGCCCCGTCAGATTTGTAGAGCTTGATGGGTGCATCGTTTGTGTATATTATAGGCCCAGCAACGATTTCTGGATCAAAATTTATGGCCGTATTCAGTCACAGTTCTCTTTTTTTTTTCCTCCAAAACTGATGAAAACAAGTGAATTTCGGCCTAGTAAATTGGGTTATTGGGTTTCGCCCTGCCAGATTTGTAGAGCTTGATGAGTGCTTCGATTTGGTATATTATAGGCCCAACAACAATTTCTGGATCAAAAGTTATGGCTGTATTCAGTCACAGTTCTCTGATTTTTTTCTTCCAAAACTGATGAAAACAAGTGTATTTCGGCCTAAAAAATTGGGTTGTTGGGTTTCGCCCTGCCAGATCTGTAGAGCTTGAAGAGTGCTTCGATTTGGAATATTATAGGCCCAGCAACGTTTTCTGGATCAAAATTTATAGCCGTATTTAGTCACAGTTCTCTTTTTTTTCCTCCAAAACTGATGAAAACAAGTGAATTTCGGCCTAAAAAATTGGGTTGTTGGGTTTCGCCACGCCAGATTTGTAGAGCTTGATGAGTGCTTCGATTTGGTATATTATAGGCCCAGCACCGATTTCTGGTTCAAAAGTTATGGCCGAATTCAGTCACAGTTCTCTGATTTTTTTCCTCCAAAACTGATGAAAACAAGTGAATTTCGGCCTAAAAAATTGGGTTGTTGGGTTTCGCCAAGCCAGATTTGTATAGCTTGATGAGTGCTTCGATTTGGAATATTATAGGCCCAGCAACGTTTTCTGGATCAAAATTTATAGCCGTATTCAGTCACAGTTCTCTTTTTTTTTCCTCCAAAACTGATGAAAACAAGTGAATTTCGGCCTAAAAAATTGGGTTGTTGGGTTTCGCCCAGGCAGATTTTTAGAGCTAGATGTGCGCTTCGATTTGGTATATTATAGGTCCAGCAACGATTTCTGGATCAAAAGTTATGGTCATATTCAGTCACAGTTCTCCGATTTATTTTCCTCCAAAACTGATGAAAACAAGTGAATTTCAGCCTAAAAAATTGGGTTGTTGGGTTTCGCCCAGGCAGATTTGTAGAGCTTGGTATGTGCTTCGATTTGGTATATTATAGGCCCAGCAACGATTTCTGGATCAAAAGTTATGGTCATATTCAGTCACAGTTCTCCGATTTATTTTCCTCCAAAACTGATGAAAACAAGTGAATTTTGGCGTAAAAAATTTGGTTGTTGAGTTTCGCCCCGTCAGATTTGTAAAGCTTGATGGGTGCATCGATTTGGTATATTATAGGCCCAGCAACGATTTCTGGATCAAAATTTATGGCCGTATTCAGTCACAGTTCTCTTTTTTTTTTCCTCCAAAACTGATGAAAACAAGTGAATTTCGGCCTAGTAAATTGGGTTATTGGGTTTCGCCCTGCCAGATTTGTAGAGCTTGATGAGTGCTTCGATTTGGTATATTATAGGCCCAACAACAATTTCTTGATCAAAAGTTATGGCTGTATTTAGTCACAGTTCTCTGATTTTTTTCTTCCAAAACTGATGAAAACAAGTGTATTTTGGCCTAAAAAATTGGGTTGTTGGGTTTCGCCCTGCCAGATTTGTAGAGCTTGAAGAGTGCTTCGATTTGGAATATTATAGGCCCAGCAACGTTTTCTGGATCAAAATTTATAGCCGTATTCAGTCACAGTTCTCTTTTTTTTCCTCCAAAACTGATGAAAACAAGTGAATTTCGGCCTAAAAAATTGGGTTGTTGGGTTTCGCCCAGGCAGATTTGTAGAGCTTGATGAGTGCTTCGATTTGGCATATTATAGGCCCAGCAACGATTTCTGGATCAAAAGTAATGGCCGTATTTAGTCACAGTTCTCCGATTCTTTTTCCTCCAAAACTGATGAAAGGAAGTGAATTTCGGCCTAAAAAATTGGGTTATTGGGTTTCGCCCAGGCAGATTTGTAGAGCTTGATGAATGCTTCGATTTGGCATATTATAGGCCCAGCAACGATTTCTGGATCAAAAGTAATGGCCGTATTCAGTCACAGTTCTCCGATTCTTTTTCCTCCAAAACTGATGAAAACAAGTGAATTTCGGCCTAAAAAATTGGGCTGTTGGGTTTCGCCCAGGCAGATTTGTAGTGCTTGATGTGTGCTTCGATTTGGTACATTATAGGCCCAGCAACGATTTCTGGATCAAAAGTTATGGCTGTATTCAGTCACAGTTCACCGATTTATTTTCCTCCAAAACTGATGAAAACAAGTGAATTTTGGCCTAAAAAATTGGGTTGTTGGGTTTCGCCCCGCCAGATTTGTAGAGCTTGATGGGTGCATCGATTTGCTATATTATAGGCCCAGCAACGATTTCTGGATCAAAAGTTATGGCCGTATTCAATCACAGTTCTCTTTTTTTTTTCCTCCAAAACTGATGAAAACAAGTGTATTTCGGCCTAGTAAATTGGGTTATTGGGTTTCGCCCTGCCAGATTTGTAGAGCTTGATGAGTGCATCGATTTGGTATATTATAGGCCCAGCACCGGCTTCTGGTTCAAAAGTTATGGCCGAATTCAGTCACAGTTCTCCGATTTTTTTTCCTCCAAAACTGATGAAAGGAAGTGAATTTCGGCCTAAAAAATTGGGTTATTGGGTTTCGCCCAGGCAGATTTGTAGAGCTTGATGAGTGCTTCGATTTGGCATATTATAGGCCCAGCAACGATTTCTGGATCAAAAGTAATGGCCGTATTCAGTCACAGTTCTCCGATTCTTTTTCCTCCAAAACTGATGAAAGGAAGTGAATTTCGGCCTAAAAAATTGGGTTATTGGGTTTCGCCCAGGCAGATTTGTAGAGCTTGATGAGTGCTTCGATTTGGTATATTATAGGCCCAGCAACGATTTCTGGATCAAAAGTAATGGCCGTATTCAGTCACAGTTCTCCGATTCTTTTTCCTCCAAAACTGATGAAAACAAGTGAATTTCGGCCTAAAAAATTGGGTTGTTGGGTTTCGCCCAGGCAGATTTGTAGTGCTTGATGTGTGCTTCGATTTGGTACATTATAGGCCCAGCAACGATTTCTGGATCAAAAGTTATGGCTGTATTCAGTCACAGTTCACCGATTTATTTTCCTCCAAAACTGATGAAAACAAGTGAATTTTGGCCTAAAAAATTGGGTTGTTGGGTTTCGCCCCGCCAGATTTGTAGAGCTTGATGGGTGCATCGATTTGCTATATTATAGGCCCAGCAACGATTTCTGGATCAAAAGTTATGGCTGTATTCAGTCAAAGTTCTCCGATTTTTTTCCTCCAAAACTGATGAAAACAAGTGTATTTCGGCCTAAAAATTTGGGTTGTTGGGTTTTGCCCCGCCATATTTGTAGAGCTTGATGAGTGCTTCGATTTGGTATATTATAGGCCCAGCAACGATTTCTGGATCAAAAGTTATGGCCGAATTCAGTCACAGTTCTCGGATTTTTTTCCTCCAAAACTGATGAAAACAAGTGAATTTCGGCCTAAAAAATTGGGTTATTGGGTTTCGCCCCGCCAGATTTGTAGAGCTTGATGAGTGCTTTGATTTGGTATATTATAGGCCCAGCAACGATTTCTGGATCAAAGTTATGGCCGTATTCAGTCAGAGTTCTCCGATTTTTTTTCCTCGAAAACTGATGAAAACAAGTGAATTTCGGCCTAGAAAATTGGTTGTTGGGTTTCGCCCCGCCATATTTGTAGAGCTTGAAGAGTGCTTCGATTTGGTATATTATAGGCGCAGCAACGATTTCTGGATCAAAATTTATGGCCGTATTCAGTCAGAGATCTCTTATTTTTTTTCCTCCAAAACTGATGAAAACAAGTGAATTTCGGCCTAAAAAATTGGGTTGTTGGGTTTCGCCACGCCAGATTTGTAGAGGTTGATGAGTGCTTCGATTTTGTATATTATAGGCCCAGCACCGATTTCTGGTTCAAAAGTTATGGCCGAATTCAGTCACAGTTCTCTGATTTTTTTCCTCCAAAACTGATGAAAACAAGTGTATTTCGGCCTAAAAAATTGGGTTGTTGGGTTTCACCCCCCCAGATTTGTAGAGCTTGAAGAGTGCTTCGATTTGGTATATTATAGGCCCCGCAACGATTTCTGGACCAAAATTTATGGCCGTATTCAGTCACAGTTCTCTGATTTTTTTCCTCCAAAACTGATGAAAACAAGTGAATTTCAGCCTAAAAAATTGGGTTGTTGGGGTTTCGCCCTGCCAGATTTGTAGAGCTTGATGGGTGCTTCGATTTGGTACATTATAGGCCCAGCAACGATTTCGGGATCAAAAGTTATGGCCGTATTCAGTCACAGTTCTCTGATTTTTTTTCCTCCAAAACGGATGAAAGGAAGTGAATTTCGGCCTAAAAATTGGGTTGTTGGGTTTCGCCAAGCCAGATTTGTAGAGCTTGATGAGTGCTTCGATTTGGTATATTATAGGCCCAGCAACGATTTCTGGATCAAAAGTTATGGCCGTATTCAGTCACAGTTCTCCGATTTTTTTTCCTCCAAAATGGATGAAAGGAAGTGAATTTCGGCCTAAAAAATTGGGTTGTTGGGTTTCGCCAAGCCAGATTTTTAGAGCTTGATGAGTGCTTTGATTTGGTATATTATAGGCCCAGCAACGATTTCTGGATCAAAGTTATGGCCGTATTCAGTCAAAGTTCTCCGATTTTTTTCCTCCAAAACTGATGAAAACAAGTGTATTTCGGCCTAAAAAATTGGGTTGTTAGGGTTTCGCCCCGCCATATTTGTAGAGCTTGATGAGTGCTTCGATTTGGTATATTATAGGCCCAGCAACGATTTCTGGATCAAAAGTTATGGCCGAATTCAGTCAGAGTTCTCCGATTTTTTTCCTCCAAAACTGATGAAAACAAGTGAATTTCAGCCTAAAAAATCGGGTTGTTGGGTTTCGCCCCGCCAGATTTGTAGAGCTTGAAGAGTGCTTCGATTTGGTATATTATAGGCCCAACAACGATTTCTGGATCAAAAGTTATGGCCGTATTCAGTCACAGCTCTCCGATTTTTTTTCCTCAAAAACTAATGAAAACCAGTGAATTTCGGCCTAAAAAATTGGGTTGTTGGGTTTCGCCCCACCAGATTTGTAGAGCTTGATGGGTGCATCGATTTGTTATAATATAGGCCCAGCAACGATTTCTAGATCTAAAGTTATGGCTGTATTCAGTCAAAGTTCTCCGATTTTTTTCCGCCAAAACTGATGAAAACAAGTCTATTTCGGCCTAAAAAATTGGGTTGTTGCGTTTCGCCCCACCATATTTGTAGAGCTTGATGACTGCTTCGATTTGGTATATTATAGGCCCAGAACCGATTTCTGGATCAAAAGTTCTGGCCGAATTCAGTCACAGTTCTCCGATTTTTTTCCTCCAAAACTGATGAAAACAAGTGTATTTGGGCCTAAAAAATTGGGTTGTTGGGTTTCGCCCCGCCATATTTGTAGAGCTTGATGAGTGCTTCGATTTGGTATATTATAGGCCCAGCAACGATTTCTGGATCAAAAGTTATGGCAGCATTCAGTCAGAGTTCACCGATTTTTTTTCCTACAAAAATGATGAAAACAAGTGAATTTCGGCCTAAAAAATTGGGTTGTTGGGTTTCGCCCAGGCAGATTTGTAGAGCTTGATGTGTGCTTCGATTTGGTATATTATAGGCCCAGCAACGATTTCTGGATCAAAATTTATGGCCGTATTCAGTCACAGTTCTCTGATTTTTTTCCTCCAAAACTGATGAAAACAAGTGAATTTCGGCCTAAAAAATTGGGTTGTTGGGTTTCGCCTTGCCAGATTTGTAGAGCTTGATGGGTGCTTCGATTTGGTATATTATAGGCCCAGCAACGATTTCTGGATCAAAAGTTATGGCCGTATTCAGTCACAGTTCTCTGATTTTTTTTCCTCCAAAACGGATGAAAGGAAGTGAATTTCGGCCTAAAAATTGGGTTGTTGGGTTTCGCCAAGCCAGATTTGTAGAGCTTGATGAGTGCTTCGATTTGGTATATTATAGGCCCAGCAACGATTTCTGGATCAAAAGTTATGGCCGTATTCAGTCACAGTTCTCCGATTTTTTTTCCTCCAAAATGGATGAAAGGAAGTGAATTTCGGCCTAAAAAATTGGGTTGTTGGGTTTCGCCAAGCCAGATTTGTAGAGCTTGATGAGTGCTTTGATTTGGTATATTATAGGCCCAGCAACGATTTCTGGATCAAAGTTATGGCCGTATTCAGTCAAAGTTCTCCGATTTTTTTCCTCCAAAACTGATGAAAACAAGTGTATTTCGGCCTAAAAAATTGGGTTGTTAGGTTTCGCCCCGCCATATTTGTAGAGCTTGATGAGTGCTTCGATTTGGTATATTATAGGCCCAGCAACGATTTCTGGATCAAAAGTTATGGCCGTATTCAGTCACAGTTCTCCGATTTTTTTCCTCCAAAACTGATGAAAACAAGTGAATTTCAGCCTAAAAAATTGGGTTGTTGGGTTTCGCCCCGCCAGATTTGTAGAGCTTGAAGAGTGCTTCGATTTGGTATATTATAGGCCCAGCAACGATTTCTGGATCAAAAGTTATGGCCGTATTCAGTCACAGTTCTCTGATTTTTTTCCTCCAAAACTGATGAAAACAAGTGAATTTCGGCCTAAAAATTGGGTTGTTGGGTTTCGCCAAGCCAGATTTGTAGAGCTTGATGAGTGCTTCGATTTGGTATATTATAGGCCCAGCAACGATTTCTGGATCAAAAGTTATGGCCGTATTCAGTCACAGTTCTCTGATTTTTTTTCCTCCAAAACGGATGAAAGGAAGTTAATTTCGGCCTAAAAATTGGGTTGTTGGGTTTCGCCAAGCCAGATTTGTAGAGCTTGATGAGTGCTTCGATTTGGTATATTATAGGCCCAGCAACGATTTCTGGATCAAAAGTTATGGCCGAATTCAGTCACAGTTCTCCGATTTTTTTTCCTCCAAAACAGATGAAAACAAGTGAATTTCAGCCTAAAAAATCGGGTTGTTGGGTTTCGCCCCGCCAGATTTGTAGAGCTTGAAGAGTGCTTCGATTTGGTATATTATAGGCCCAACAACGATTTCTGGATCAAAAGTTATGGCCGTATTCAGTCACAGCTCTCCGATTTTTTTTCCTCAAAAACTAATGAAAACCAGTGAATTTCGGCCTAAAAAATTGGGTTGTTGGGTTTCGCCCCACCAGATTTGTAGAGCTTGATGGGTGCATCGATTTGTTATAATATAGGCCCAGCAACGATTTCTAGATCTAAAGTTATGGCTGTATTCAGTCAAAGTTCTCCGATTTTTTTCCGCCAAAACTGATGAAAACAAGTCTATTTCGGCCTAAAAAATTGGGTTGTTGCGTTTCGCCCCGCCATATTTGTAGAGCTTGATGACTTCTTCGATTTGGTATATTATAGGCCCAAAACCGATTTCTGGATCAAAAGTTCTGGCCGAATTCAGTCACAGTTCTCCGATTTTTTTCCTCCAAAACTGATGAAAACAAGTGTATTTGGGCCTAAAAAATTGGGTTGTTGGGTTTCGCCCCGCCATATTTGTAGAGCTTGATGAGTGCTTCGATTTGGTATATTATAGGCCCAGCAACGATTTCTGGATCAAAAGTTATGGCAGCATTCAGTCAGAGTTCACCGATTTTTTTTCCTCCAAAAATGATGAAAACAAGTGAATTTCGGCCTAAAAAATTGGGTTGTTGGGTTTCGCCCAGGCAGATTTGTAGAGCTTGATGTGTGCTTCGATTTGGTATATTATAGGCCCAGCAACGATTTCTGGATCAAAAGTTATGGCCGTATTCAGTCACAGTTCTCTGATTTTTTTCCTCCAAAACTGATGAAAACAAGTGAATTTCGGCCTAAAAAATTGGTGTTGGGTTTCGCCCTGCCAGATTTGTAGAGCTTGTGAGGGTGCTTCGATTTGGTATATTATAGGCCCAGCAACGATTTCTGGATCAAAAGTTATGGCCGTATTCAGTCACAGTTCTCTGATTTTTTTTCCTCCAAAACGGATGAAAGAGTGAATTTCGGCCTAAAAATTGGGTTGTTGGGTTTCGCCAAGCCAGATTTGTAGAGCTGATGAGTGCTTCGATTTGGTATATTATAGGCCCAGCAACGATTTCTGGATCAAAAGTTATGGCCGTATTCAGTCACAGTTCTCCGATTTTTCCTCCAAAATGGATGAAAGGAAGTGAATTTCGGCCTAAAAAATTGGGTTGTTGGGTTTCGCCAAGCCAGATTTGTAGAGCTTGATGAGTGCTTTGATTTGGTATATTATAGGCCCAGCAACGATTTCTGGATCAAAGTTATGGCCGTATTCAGTCACAGTTCTCCGATTTTTTCCTCCAAAACTGATGAAAACAAGTGTATTTCGGCCTAAAAAATTGGGTTGTTAGGGTTTCGCCCCGCCATATTTGTAGAGCTTGATGAGTGCTTCGATTTGGTATATTATAGGCCCAGCAACGATTTCTGGATCAAAAGTTATTGTCATATTCAGTCACAGTTCTCCGATTTATTTTCCTCCAAAACTGATGAAAACAAGTGAATTTTGGCGTAAAAATTGGGTTGTTGGGTTTCGCCAAGCCAGATTTGTAGAGCTTGATGAGTGCTTCGATTTGGTATATTATAGGCCCAGCAACGATTTCTGGATCAAAAGTTATGGCCGTATTCAGTCACAGTTCTCTGATTTTTTTTCCTCCAAAACTGATGAAAACAAGTGAATTTCGGCCTAAAAAATTGGGTTGTTGGGTTTCGCCTGCCAGATTTGTAGAGCTTGATGGGTGCTTCGATTTGGTATATTATAGGCCCAGCAACGATTTCTGGATCAAAGTTATGGCGTATTCAGTCACAGTTCTCTGATTTTTTTCTCCAAAACGATGAAAGGAAGTGAATTTCGGCCTAAAATTGGGTTGTTGGGTTTCGCCAAGCCAGATTTGTAGAGCTTGATGAGTCTTCGATTTGGTATATTATAGGCCAGCAACGATTTCTGGATCAAAAGTTATGGCCGTATTCAGTCACAGTTCTCTTATTTTTTCCTCCAAAACAGATGAAAACAAGTGAATTTCGGCCTAAAAAATTGGGTTGTTGGGTTTCGCCCCGCCATATTTGTATAGCTTGATGAGTGCTTCGATTTGGTATATTATAGGCCCAGCAACGATTTCTGGATCAAAAGTTATGGCCGAATTCTGTCACAGTTCTCCGATTTTTTTCCTACAAAACTGATGAAAACAAGTGTATTTCGGCCTAAAAAATTGGGTTGTTGGGTTTCGCCCCGCCATATTTGTAGAGTTTGATGAGTGCTTCGATTTGGTATATTATAGGCC
>JACAGA010000053.1:49849-77149 GCA_029231665.1 Morus indica
CAGCAACGATTTCTGGATCAAAAGTTATGGCTGTATTCAGTCAAAGTTCTCCGATTTTTTTCCTCCAAAACTGATGAAAACAAGTGTATTTCGGCCTAAAAAATTGGGTTGTTGGGTTTCGCCCCGCCATATTTGTAGAGCTTGATGACTGCTTCGATTTGGTATATTATAGGCCCAGCAACGATTTCTGGATCAAAAGTTCTGGCCGAATTCAGTCAAAGTTCTCCGATTTTTTTCCTCCAAAACTGATGAAAACAAGTGTATTTCGGCCTAAAAAATTGGGTTGTTAGGTTTCGCCCCGCCATATTTGTAGAGCTTGATGAGTGCTTCGATTTGGTATATTATAGGCCCAGCAACGATTTCTGGATCAAAAGTTATGGCCGTATTCAGTCACAGTTCTCCGATTTTTTTTCCTCCAAAACTGATGAAAACAAGTGAATTTCGGCCTAAAAAATCTGGTTGTTGGGTTTCGCCGCGCCAGATTTGTAGAGCTTGATGAGTGCTTCGATTTGGTATATTATAGGCCCAGCAACGATTTCTGGATCAAAGTTATGGCCGTATTCAGTCACAGTTCTCTGATTTTTTTCCTCCAAAACTGATGAAAACAAGTGAATTTCGGCCTAAAAAATTGGGTTGTTGGGTTTCGCCCAGCCAGATTTGTAGAGCTTGATGGGGCTTCGATTTGGTATATTATAGGCCCAGCAACGATTTCTGGATCAAAAGTTATGGCCGTATTCAGTCACAGTTCTCTGATTTTTTTTCCTCCAAAACGGATGAAAGGAAGTGAATTTCGGCCTAAAAAATTGGGTTGTTGGGTTTCGCCAAGCCAGATTTGTAGAGCTTGATGAGTGCTTCGATTTGGTATATTATAGGCCCAGCAACGATTTCTGGATCAAAAGTTATGGCCGTATTCAGTCACAGTTCTCCGATTTTTTTTCCTCCAAAATGGATGAAAGGAAGTGAATTTCGGCCTAAAAAATTGGGTTGTTGGGTTTCGCCAAGCCAGATTTGTAGAGCTTGATGAGTGCTTTGATTTGGTATATTATAGGCCCAGCAACGATTTCTGGATCAAAGTTATGGCCGTATTCAGTCAAAGTTCTCCGATTTTTTTCCTCCAAAACTGATGAAAACAAGTGTATTTCGGCCTAAAAAATTGGGTTGTTAGGGTTTCGCCCCGCCATATTTGTAGAGCTTGATGAGTGCTTCGATTTGGTATATTATAGGCCCAGCAACGATTTCTGGATCAAAAGTTATTGTCATATTCAGTCACAGTTCTCCGATTTATTTTCCTCCAAAACTGATGAAAACAAGTGAATTTTGGCGTAAAAATTGGGTTGTTGGGTTTCGCCAAGCCAGATTTGTAGAGCTTGATGAGTGCTTCGATTTGGTATATTATAGGCCCAGCAACGATTTCTGGATCAAAAGTTATGGCCGTATTCAGTCACAGTTCTCTGATTTTCCTCCAAAACTGATGAAAACAAGTGAATTTCGGCCTAAAAAATGGGTTGTTGGGTTTCGCCCTGCCAGATTTGTAGAGCTTGATGGGTGCTTCGATTTGGTATATTATAGGCCCAGCAACGATTTCTGGATCAAAAGTTATGGCCGTATTCAGTCACAGTTCTCTGATTTTTTTTCCTCCAAAACTGATGAAAGGAAGTGAATTTCGGCCTAAAAAATTGGGTTGTTGGGTTTCGCCAAGCCAGATTTGTAGAGCTTGATGAGTGCTTCGATTTGGTATATTATAGGCCCAGCAACGATTTCTGGATCAAAAGTTATGGCCGTATTCAGTCACAGTTCTCCGATTTTTTTTCCTCCAAAATGGATGAAAGGAAGTGAATTTCAGCCTAAAAAATTGGGTTGTTGGGTTTCGCCAAGCCAGATATGTAGAGCTTGATGAGTGCTTTGATTTGGTATATTATAGGCCCAGCAACGATTTCTGGATCAAAGTTATGGCCGTATTCAGTCAAAGTTCTCCGATTTTTTTCTTCCAAAACTGATGAAAACAAGTGTATTTCGGCCTAAAAAATTGGGTTGTTAGGGTTTCGCCCCGCCATATTTGTAGAGCTTGATGAGTGCTTCGATTTGGTATATTATAGGCCCAGCAACGATTTCTGGATCAAAAGTTATTGTCATATTCAGTCACAGTTCTCCGATTTATTTTCCTCCAAAACTGATGAAAACAAGTGAATTTTGGCGTAAAAATTGGGTTGTTGGGTTTCGCCAAGCCAGATTTGTAGAGCTTGATGAGTGCTTCGATTTGGTATATTATAGGCCCAGCAACGATTTCTGGATCAAAAGTTATGGCCGTATTCAGTCACAGTTCTCCGATTTTTTTTCCTCCAAAACTGATGAAAACAAGTGAATTTCGGCCTAAAAAATTGGGTTGTTGGGTTTCGCCCCGCCAGATTTGTAGAGCTTGAAGAGTGCTTCGATTTGGTATATTATAGGCCCAGCAACGATTTCTGGATCAAAAGTTATGGCCGTATTCAGTCACAGTTCTCTGATTTTTTTTCCTCCAAAACGGATGAAAGGAAGTTAATTTCGGCCTAAAAATTGGGTTGTTGGGTTTCGCCAAGCCAGATTTGTAGAGCTTGATGAGTGCTTCGATTTGGTATATTATAGGCCCAGCAACGATTTCTGGATCAAAAGTTATGGCCGTATTCAGTCACAGTTCTCCGATTTTTTTTCCTCCAAAACGGATGAAAGGAAGTGAATTTCGGCCTAAAAAATTGGGTTGTTGGGTTTCGCCAAGCCAGATTTGTAGAGCTTGATGAGTGCTTTGATTTGGTATATTATAGGCCCAGCAACGATTTCTGGATCAAAGTTATGGCCGTATTCAGTCAAAGTTCTCCGATTTTTTTCCTCCAAAACTGATGAAAACAAGTGTATTTCGGCCTAAAAAATTGGGTTGTAGGGTTTCGCCCCGCCATATTTGTAGAGCTTGATGAGTGCTTCGATTTGGTATATTATAGGCCCAGCAACGATTTCTGGATCAAAAGTTATTGTCTATTCAGTCACAGTTCTCCGATTTATTTTCCTCCAAAACTGATGAAAACAAGTGAATTTTGGCGTAAAAATTGGGTTGTTGGGTTCGCCAAGCCAGATTTGTAGAGCTTGATGAGTGCTTCGATTTGGTATATTATAGGCCCAGCAACGATTTCTGGATCAAAAGTTATGGCCGTATTCAGTCACAGTTCTCTGATTTTTTTCCTCCAAAACTGATGAAAACAAGTGAATTTCGGCCTAAAAAATTGGGTTGTTGGGTTTCGCCCTGCCAGATTTGTAGAGCTTGATGAGTGCTTCGATTTGGTATATTATAGGCCCAGCAACGATTTCTGGATCAAAAGTTATGGCCGTATTCAGTCACAGTTCTCTGATTTTTTTTCCTCCAAAATGGATGAAAGGAAGTGAATTTCGGCCTAAAAAATTAGGTTGTTGGGTTTCGCCAAGCCAGATTTGTAGAGCTTGATGAGTGCTTTGATTTGGTATATTATAGGCCCAGCAACGATTTCTGGATCAAAGTTATGGCTGTATTCAGTCAAAGTTCTCCGATTTTTTTCCGCCAAAACTGATGAAAACAAGTCTATTTCGGCCTAAAAAATTGGGTTGTTGCGTTTCGCCCCGCCATATTTGTAGAGCTTGATGACTGCTTCGATTTGGTATATTATAGGCCCAGAACCGATTTCTGGATCAAAAGTTCTGGCCGAATTCAGTCACAGTTCTCCGATTTTTTTCCTCCAAAACTGATGAAAACAAGTGTATTTGGGCCTAAAAAATTGGGTTGTTGGGTTTCGCCCCGCCATATTTGTAGAGCTTGATGAGTGCTTCGATTTGGTATATTATAGGCCCAGCAACGATTTCTGGATCAAAAGTTATGGCAGCATTCAGTCAGAGTTCACCGATTTTTTTTCCTCCAAAAATGATGAAAACAAGTGAATTTCGGCCTAAAAAATTGGGTTGTTGGGTTTCGCCCAGGCAAATTTGTAGAGCTTGATGTGTGCTTCGATTTGGTATATTATAGGCCCAGCAACGATTTCTGGATCAAAATTTATGGCCGTATTCAGTCACAGTTCTCTGATTTTTTTCCTCCAAAACTGACGAAAACAAGTGAATTTCGGCCGAAAAAATTGGGTTGTTGGGTTTCGCCCTGCCATATTTGTAGAGGTTGATGAGTGCTTCGATTTGGTATATTATAGGCCCAGCAACGATTTCTGGATCAAAAGTTATGGCTGTATTCAGTCACAGTTCACCGATTTATTTTCCTCCAAAACTGATGAAAACAAGTGAATTTTGGCCTAAAAAATTGGGTTGTTGGGTTTCGCCCCGCCAGATTTGTAGAGCTTGATGGGTGCATCGATTTGCTATATTATAGGCCCAGCAACGATTTCTGGATCAAGAGTTATGGCTGTATTCAGTCAAAGTTCTCTGATTTTTTTCCTCCAAAACTGATGAAAACAAGTGTATTTTGGCCTAAAAAATTGGGTTGTTGGGTTTTGCCCCGCCATATTTGTAGAGCTTGATGAGTGCTTCGATTTGGTATATTATAGGCCCAGCAACGATTTCTGGATCAAAAGTTATGGCCGAATTCAGTCACAGTTCTCGGATTTTTTTCCTCAAAAACTGATGAAAACAAGTGAATTTCGGCCTAAAAAATTGGGTTATTGGGTTTCGCCCCGCCAGATTTGTAGAGCTTGATGAGTGCTTTGATTTGGTATATTATAGGCCCAGCAACGATTTCTGGATCAAAGTTATGTCCGTATTCAGTCAGAGTTCTCCAATTTTTTTTCCTCGAAAACTGATGAAAACAAGTGAATTTCGGCCTAGAAAATTGGGTTGTTGTGTTTCGCCCCGCCATATTTGTAGAGCTTGAAGAGTGCTTCGATTTGGTATATTATAGGCCCAGCAACGATTTCTGGATCAAAATTTATGGCCGTATTCAGTCACAGTTCTCTTATTTTTTTCCTCCAAAACTGATGAAAACAAGTGAATTTCGGCCTAAAAAATTGGGTTGTTGGGTTTCGCCACGCCAGATTTGTAGAGGTTGATGAGTGCTTCGATTTTGTATATTATAGGCCCAGCACCGATTTCTGGTTCAAAAGTTATGGCCGAATTCAGTCACAGTTCTCTGATTTTTTTCCTCCAAAACTGATGAAAACAAGTGTATTTCGGCCTAAAAAATTGGGTTGTTGGGTTCACCCCCCCAGATTTGTAGAGCTTGAAGAGTGCTTCGATTTAGTATATTATAGGCCCAGCAACGATTTCTGGATCAAAATTTATGGCCGTATTCATTCACAGTTCTCTGATTTTTTTCCTCCAAAACTGACGAAAACAAGTGAATTTCGGCCTAAAAAATTGGGTTGTTGGGTTTCGCCCTGCCAGATTTGTAGAGCTTGATGGGTGCTTCGATTTGGTATATTATAGGCCCAGCAACGATTTCTGGATCAAAAGTTATGGCCGTATTCAGTCACAGTTCTCTGATTTTTTTTCCTCCAAAACGGATGAAAGGAAGTGAATTTCGGCCTAAAAATTGGGTTGTTTGGTTTCGCCAAGCCAGATTTGTAGAGCTTGATGAGTGCTTCGATTTGGTATATTATAGGCCCAGCAACGATTTCTGGATCAAAAGTTATGGCCGTATTCAATCACAGTTCTCCGATTTTTTTTCCTCCAAAATGGATGAAAGGAAGTGAATTTCGGCCTAAAAAATTGGGTTGTTGGGTTTCGCCAAGCCAGATTTGTAGAGCTTGATGAGTGCTTTGATTTGGTATATTATAGGCCCAGCAACGATTTCTGGATCAAAAGTTATGGCAGCATTCAGTCAGAGTTCACCGATTTTTTTTCCTCCAAAAATGATGAAAACAAGTGAATTTCGGCCTAAAAAATTGGGTTGTTGGGTTTCGCCAAGCCAGATTTGTAGAGCTTGATGTGTGCTTCGATTTGGTATATTATAGGCCCAGCAACGATTTCTGGATCAAAAGTTATGGCTGTATTCAGTCAAAGTTCTCCGATTTGTTTCCTCCAAAACTGATGAAAACAAGTGTATTTCGGCCTAAAAAATTGGGTTGTTGGGTTTCGCCCCGCCATATTTGTAGAGCTTGAAGAGTGCTTCGATTTGGTATATTATAGGCCCAACAACGATTTCTAGATCAAAAGTTATGGCCGTATTCAGTCAAAGTTCTCCGATTTTTTTCCTCCAAAACTGATGAAAACAAGTGTATTTCGGCCTAAAAAATAGGGTTGTTAGGGTTTCGCCCCGCCATATTTGTAGAGCTTGATGAGTGCTTCGATTTGGTATATTATAGGCCCAGCAACGATTTCTGGATCAAAAGTTATGGCCGAATTCAGTCACAGTTCTCCGATTTTTTTCCTCCAAAACTGATGAAAACAAGTGTATTTCGGCCTAAAAAATTGGGTTGTTGGGTTTCACACCGCCAGATTTGTAGAGCTTGAAGAGTGCTTCGATTTGGTATATTATAGGCCCAACAACGATTTCTGGATCAAAAGTTATGGCCGTATTCAGTCACAGCTCTCCGATTTTTTTTCCTCAAAAACTGATGAAAACAAGTGAATTTCGACCTACAAAATTGGGTGGTTGGGTTTCGCCCCACCAGATTTGTAGAGCTTGATGGGTGCATCGATTTGTTATAATATAGGCCCAGCAACGATTTCTAGATCAAAAGTTATGGCTGTATTCAGTCAAAGTTCTCCGATTTTTTTCCGCCAAAACTGATGAAAACAAGTCTATTTCGGCCAAAAAAATTGGGTTGTTGGGTTTCGCCCCGCCATATTTGTAGAGCTTGATGACTGCTTCGATTTGGTATATTATAGGCCCAGAACCGATTTCTGGATCAAAAGTTCTTTCCGAATTCAATCACAGTTCTCTGATTTTTTTTCCTCCAAAACTGATGAAAACAAGTGTATTTCGGCCTAAAAAATTGGGTTGTTGGGTTTCACCCCGCCATATTTGTAGAGCTTGATGAGTGCTTCGATTTGGTATATTATAGGCCCAGCAACGATTTCTGGATCAAAAGTTATGGCAACATTCAGTCAGAGTTCACCGATTTTTTTTCCTCCAAAAATAATGAAAACAAGTGAATTTCGGCCTAAAAAATTGGGTTGTTGGGTTTCGCGCAGGCAGATTTGTAGAGCTTGATGTGTGCTTCGATTTGGTATATTATAGGCCCAGCAACGATTTCTGGATCAAAAGTTATGGCTGTATTCAGTCAAAGTTCTCCGATTTGTTTCCTCCAAAACTGATGAAAACAAGTGTATTTCGGCCTAAAAAATTGGGTTGTTGGGTTTCGCCCCGCCATATTTGTAGAGCTTGATGAGTGCTTCGATTTGGTATATTATAGGCCCAGCAACGATTTCTGGATCAAAAGTTATGGCCGAATTCAGTCATAGTTCTCTGATTTTTTTCCTCCAAAACTGATGAAAACAAGTGTATTTCGGCCAAAAAAACTGGGTTGTTGGGTTTCACCCCGCCAGATTTGTGGAGCTTGAAGAGTGCTTCGATTTGGTATATTATAGGCCCAACAACGATTTCTGGATCAAAAGTTATGGCCGTATTCAGTCACAGTTCTCCGATTTTTTTTCCTCAAAAACTCAGGAAAACAAGTGAATTTCGGCCTAAAAAATTGGGTTGTTGGGTTTCGCCCCACCAGATTTGTAGAGCTTGATGGGTGCATCAATTTGTTATAATATAGGCCCATCAACGATTTCTGGATCAAAAGTTATGGCTGTATTCAGTCAAAGTTCTCCGATTTTTTTCCGCCAAAACTGATGAAAACAAGTGTATTTCGGCCTAAAAAATTGGGTTGTTGGGTTTCGCCCGGCCATATTTGTAGAGCTTGATGACTGCTTCGATTTGGTATATTATAGGCCTAGAACCGATTTCTGGATCAAAAGTTCTGGTCTAATTCAGTCACAGTTCTCCGATTTTTTTCCTCCAAAACTGATGAAAACAAGTGTATTTCGGCCTAAAAAATTGGGTTGTTGGGTTTCGCCCCGCCATATTTGTAGAGCTTGATGAGTGCTTCGATTTGGTATATTATAGGCCCAGCAACGATTTCTGGATCAAAAGTTATTGCAGCATTCAGTCAGAGTTCACCGATTTTTTTTCCTCCAAAAATGATGAAAACAAGTGAATTTCGGCCTAAAAAATTGGGTTGTTGGGTTTCGCCCAGGCAGATTTGTAGAGCTTGATGTGTGCTTCGATTTGGTATATTATTGGCCCAGCAACGATTTATGGATCAAAAGTTATGGCTGTATTCAGTCAAAGTTCTCCGATTTGTTTCCTCCAAAACTGATGAAAACAAGTGTATTTCGGCCTAAAAAATTGGGCTGTTAAGTTTCGCCCTGGCAGATTTGTGGAGCTTGAAGAGTGCTTCAATTTGGTATATTATAGGCCCAGCAACGATTTCTGGATCAAAATTTATGGCCGTATTCAGTCACAGTTCTCTGATTTTTTTCCTCCAAAACTGATGAAAACAAGTGAATTTCGGCCTAAAAAATTGGGTTGTTGGGTTTCGCCCTGCCAGATTTGTAGAGCTTGATGGGTGCTTCGATTTGGTATATTATAGGCCCAGCAACGATTTCTGGATCAAAAGTTATGGCCGTATTCAGTCACAGTTCTCTGATTTTTTTTCCTCCAAAACGGATGAAAGGAAGTGAATTTCGGCCTAAAAACTTTGGTTGTTGGGTTTCGCCAAGCCAGATTTGTAGAGCTTGATGAGTGCTTCGATTTGGTATATTATAGGCCCAGCAACGATTTCTGGATCAAAAGTTATGGCAGTATTCAGTCACAGTTCTCTGATTTTTTTTCCTCCAAAACGGATGAAAGGAAGTGAATTTCGGCCTAAAAAATTGGGTTGTTGGGTTTCGCCCAGGCAGATTTGTAGAGCTTGTAGAGTGCTTCGATTTGGTAGATTATAATCCCAACAACAATTTCTGGATCAAAAGTTATGGCCGTATTCAGTCACAGCTCTTCGATTTTTTTTCCTCAAAAACTGATGAAAACAAGTGAATTTCGGCCTAAAAAATTGGGTTGTTGGGTTTCGCCCCACCTGATTTGTAGAGCCTGATGGGTGCATCGAATTGTTATAATATAGGCCCAGCAACGATTTCTGGATCAAAAGTTATGGTTGTATTCAGTCAAAGTTCTCCGATTTTTTTCCGCCAAAACTGATGAAAACAAGTGTATTTCGGCCTAAAAAATTGGGTTGTTGGGTTTCGCCCCGCCATATTTGTAGAGCTTGATGAGTGCTTCGATTTGGTATATTATAGGCCCAGCAACGATTTCTTGATCAAAAGTTCTGGCCGAATTCAGTCACAGTTCTCCGATTTTTTTCCTCCAAAACTGATGAAAACAAGTGAATTTCGGCCTAAAAAATTGGGTTATTGGGTTTCGCCCCGCCAGATTTGTTGAGCTTGATGAGTGCTTTGATTTGGTATATTATAGGCCCAGCAACGATTTCTGGATCAAAGTTATGGCCGTATTCAGTCAGAGTTCTCCGATTTTTTTTCCTCCAAAACTGATGAAAACAAGTGAATTTCGGCCTAAAAAATTGGGTTGTTGGGTTTCGCCCCGCCATATTTTTAGACCTTGAAGAGTGCTTCGATTTGGTATATTATAGGCCCAGCAACGATTTCTGGATCAAAATTTATGGCCGTATTCAGTCACAGTTCTCTGATTTTTTTCCTCCAAAACTGATGAAAACAAGTGTATTTCGGCCTAAAAAATTGGGTTGTTGGGTTTCACCCCACCAGATTTGTAGAGCTTGAAGAGTGCATCGATTTGGTATATTATCGGCCCAGCAACGATTTCTGGATCAAAATTTATGGCCGTATTCAGTGACAGTTCTCTGATTTTTTTCCTCCAAAACTGATGAAAACAAGTGAATTTCGGCCTGAAAAATTGGGTTGTTGGGTTTCGCCCAGGTAGTTTTGTAGAGCTTTATGGGTGCTTCGATTTGGTATATTATAGGCCCAGCAACGATTTCTGGATCAAAAGTTATGGCCGTATTCAGTCATAGTTCTCTTATTTTTTTTCCTCCAAAACGGATGAAAGGAAGTGAATTTCGGCCTAAAAAATTGGGTTGTTGGGTTTCGCTAAGCCAGATTTGTAGAGCTTTATGAGTGCTTTGATTTGGTATATTATGGGCCCAGCAACGATTTCTGGATCAAAAGTTATGGCCGTATTCAGTCACAGTTCTCCGATTTTTTTCCTCCAAAATGGATGAAAGGAAGTGAATTTCGGCCAAAAAAATTGGGTTGTTGGGTTTCGCCCAGGAAGATTTGTAGAGCTTGATGTGTGCTTCGATTTGGTATATTATAGGCCCAGCAACGATTTCTGGATCAAAAGTTATGGCTGTATTCAGTTAAAGTTCTCCGATTTTTTTCCTCCAAAACTGATGAAAACAAGTGTATTTCGGCCTAAAAAATTGGGTTGTTGGGTTTCGCCCCGCCATATTTGTAGAGCTTGATGAGTGCTTCGATTTGGTATATTATAGGCCCAGCAACGATTTCTGGATCAAAAGTTCTGGTCGAATTCAGTCACAGTTCTCCGATTTTTTTCCTCCAAAACTGATGAAAACAAGTGTATTTCGGCCTAAAAAATTGGGTTGTTGGGTTTCGCCCCGCCATATTTGTAAGGCTTGTTGAGTGCTTCGATTTGTTATAATATAGGCCCAGCAACGATTTCTAGATCTAAAGTTATGGCTGTATTCAGTCAAAGTTCTCCGATTTTTTTCCGCCAAAACTGATGAAAACAAGTCTATTTCGGCCTAAAAAATTGGGTTGTTGCGTTTCGCCCCGCCATATTTGTAGAGCTTGATGACTGCTTCGATTTGGTATATTATAGGCCCAGAACCGATTTCTGGATCAAAAGTTCTGGCCGAATTCAGTCACAGTTCTCCGATTTTTTTCCTCCAAAACTGATGAAAACAAGTGTATTTGGGCCTAAAAAATTGGGTTGTTGGGTTTCGTCCCGCCATATTTGTAGAGCTTGATGAGTGCATCGAATTGTTATAATATAGGCCCAGCAACGATTTCTGGATCAAAAGTTATGGCTGTATTCAGTCAAAGTTCTCCGATTTTTTTCCGCCAAAACTGATGAAAACAAGTGTATTTCGGCCTAAAAAATTGGGTTGTTGGGTTTCGCCCCGCCATATTAGTAGAGCTTGATGAGTGCTTCGATTTGGTATATTATAGGCCCAGCAACGATTTCTTGATCAAAAGTTCTGGCCGAATTCAGTCACAGTTCTCCGATTTTTTTCCTCCAAAACTGATGAAAACAAGTGAATTTCGGCCTAAAAAATTGGGTTATTGGGTTTTGCCCCGCCAGATTTGTTGAGCTTGATGAGTGCTTTGATTTGGTATATTATAGGCCCAGCAACGATTTCTGGATCAAAGTTATGGCCGTATTCAGTCAGAGTTCTCCGATTTTTATTCCTCCAAAACTGATGAAAACAAGTGAATTTCGGCCTAAAAAATTGGGTTGTTGGGTTTCGCCCCGCCATATTTGTAGACCTTGAAGAGTGCTTCGATTTGGTATATTATAGGCCCAGCAACGATTTCTGGATCAAAATTTATGGCCGTATTCAGTCACAGTTCTCTGATTTTTTTCCTCAAAAACTGATGAAAACAAGTGTATTTCGGCCTAAAAAATTGGGTTGTTGGGTTTCACCCCACCAGATTTGTAGAGCTTGAAGAGTGCATCGATTTGGTATATTATAGGCCCAGCAGCGATTCCTGGATCAAAATTTATGGCCGTATTCAGTGACAGTTCTCTGATTTTTTTTCCTCCAAAACTGATGAAAACAAGTGAATTTCGGCCTAAAAAATTGGGTTGTTGGGTTTCGCCCAGGTAGATTTGTAGAGCTTGATGGGTGCTTCAATTTGGTATATTATAGGCCCAGCAACGATTTCTGGATCAAAAGTTATGGCCGTATTCAGTCACAGTTCTCTTATTTTTTTTCCTCCAAAACGGATGAAAGGAAGTGAATTTCGGCCTAAAAAATTGGGTTGTTGGGTTTCGCCAAGCCAGATTTGTAGAGCTTTATGAGTGCTTTGATTTGGTATATTATGGGCCCAGCAACGATTTCTGGATCAAAAGTTATGGCCGTATTCAGTCACAGTTCTCCGATTTTTTTTCCTCCAAAATGGATGAAAGGAAGTGAATTTCGGCCTAAAAAATTGGGTTGTTGGGTTTCGCCCAGGCAGATTTGTAGAGCTTGATGTGTGCTTCGATTTGGTATATTATAGGCCCAGCAACGATTTCTGGATCAAAAGTTATGGCTGTATTCAGTCAAAGTTCTCCGATTTTTTTCCTCCAAAACTGATGAAAACAAGTGTATTTCGGCCTAAAAAATTGGTGTTGGGTTTCGCCCCGCCATATTTGTAGAGCTTGATGAGTGCTTCGATTTGGTATATTATAGGCCCAGCAACGATTTCTGGATCAAAAGTTCTGGTCGAATTCAGTCACAGTTCTCCGATTTTTTTCCTCCAAAACTGATGAAAACAAGTGTATTTCGGCCTAAAAAATTGGGTTGTTGGGTTTCGCCCCGCCATATTTGTAGAGCTTGATGAGTGCTTCGATTTGGTATATTATAGGCCCAGCAACGATTTCTGGATCAAAAGTTATGGCCGTATTCAGTCAGAGTTCTCCGATTTTTTTTCCTCCAAAACTGATGAAAACAAGTGAATTTCGGCCTAAAAAATTGGGTTGTTGGGTTTCGCCCCGCCATATTTGTAGACCTTGAAGAGTGCTTCGATTTGGTATATTATAGGCCCAGCAACGATTTCTGGATCAAAATTTATGTCTGTATTCAGTCACAGTTCTCTTATTTTTTTCCTCCAAAACTGATGAAAACACGTGAATTTCGGCCTAAAAAATTGGGTTGTTGGGTTTCGCCACGCCAGATTTGTAGAGGTTGATGAGTGCTTCGATTTGGTATATTATAGGCCCAGCACCGATTTCTAGTTCAAAAGTTATGGCCGAATTCAGTCACAGTTCTCTGATTTTTTTCCTCCAAAACTGGTGAAAACAAGTGTATTTCGGCCTAAAAAATTGGGTTGTTGGGTTTCACCCCCCCAGATTTGTAGAGCTTGAAGAGTGCATCGATTTGGTATATTATAGGCCCAGAGACGATTTCAGGATCAAAATTTATGGCCGTATTCAGTCACAGTTCTCTGATTTTTTTCCTCCAAAACTGATGAAAACAAGTGAATTTCGGCCTAAAAAATTGGGTTTTTGGGTTTCGCCCTGCCAGATTTGTAGAGCTTGATGGGTGCTTCGATTTGGTATATTACAGGCCCAGCAACGATTTCTGGATCAAAAGTTATGGCCGTATTCAGTCACAGTTCTCTGATTTTTTTTCCTCCAAAACGGATGAAGGGAAATGAATTTCGGCCTAAAAAATTGGGTTGTTGGGTTTCGCCAAGCCAGATTTGTGGAGCTTGATGAGTGCTTTGATTTGGTATATTATGGGCCCAGCAACGATTTCTGGATCAAAAGTTATGGCCGTATTCATTCACAGTTCTCCGATTTTTTTTCCTCCAAAATGGATTAAAGGAAGTGAATTTCGGCCTAAAAAATTGGGTTGTTGGGTTTCGCCCAGGCAGATTTGTAGAGCTTGATGTGTGCTTCGATTTGGTATATTATAGGCCCAGCAACGATTTCTGGATCAAAAGTTATGGCAGTATTCAGTCACAGTTCTCTGATTTTTTTTCCTCCAAAACGGATGAAAGGAAGTGAATTTCGGCCTAAAAAATTGGGTTGTTGGGTTTCGCCCAGTCAGATTTGTAGAGCTTGTAGAGTGCTTCGATTTGGTAGATTATAGGCCCAACAACAATTTCTGGATCAAAAGTTATGGCCGTCTTCAGTCACAGCTCTCCGATTTTTTTTCCTCAAAAACTGATGAAAACAAGTGAATTTCGGCCTAAAAAATTGGGTTATTGGGTTTCGCCCCTCAAGATTTGTAGAGCCTGATTGGTGCATCGAATTGTTATAATATAGGCCCAGCAACGATTTCTGGATCAAAAGTTATGGCTGTATTCAGTCAAAGTTCTCCGATTTTTTTCCGCCAAAACTGATGAAAACAAGTGTATTTTGGCCTAAAAAATTGGGTTGTTGGGTTTCGCCCCGCCATATTTGTAGAGCTTGATGAGTGCTTCGATTTGGTATATTATAGGCCCAGCAACGATTTCTTGATCAAAAGTTCTGGCCGAATTCAGTCACAGTTCTCCGATTTTTTTCCTCCAAAACTGATGAAAACAAGTGAATTTCGGCCTAAAAAATTGGGTTATTGGGTTTCGTCCAGCCAGATTTGTTGAGCTTGATGAGTGCTTTGATTTGGTATATTATTGGCCCAGCAACGATTTCTGTATCAATAGTTATGTCCGTATTCAGTCACAGTTCTCCGATTTTTTTCCTCCAAAACTGATGAAAACAAGTGAATTTCGGCCTAAAAAATCTGGTTGGTGGGTTTCACCCCGCTAGATTTGTAGAGCTTGATGAGTGCTTCGATTTGGTATATTATAGGCCGAACAACGATTTCTGGATCAAAAGTTATGCCCGTATTCAATCACAGTTCTCCGATTTTTTTTCGTCAAAAACTGATGAAAACAAGTGAATTTCGGCCTAAAAAATTTGGATGTTGGGTTTCGCCCCGCCAGATTTGTAGAGCTTGATGAGTGCTTCGATTTGGTATATTATAGGCCCAGCAACGATTTCTGGATCAAAATTTATGGCCGTATTCAGTGACAGTTCTCTTATTTTTTTCCTCCAAAACTGGTGAAAACAAGTGTATTTCGGCCTAAAAAATTGGGTTGTTGGGTTTCGCCCAGGTAGATTTGTAGAGCTTGATGGGTGCTTCGATTTGGTATATTATAGGCCCAGCAACGATTTCTGGATCAAAAGTTATGGCCGTATTCAGTCACAGTTCTCTGATTTTTTTCCTCCAAAACTGGTGAAAACAAGTGTATTTCGGCCTAAAAAATTGGGTTGTTGTGTTTCGCCCCGCCAGATTTGTAGAGCTTGAAGAGTGCTTCGATTTGGTATATTATAGGCCCAGCAACGATTTCTGGATCAAAGTTATGGCTGTATTCAGTCAGAGTTCTCCGATTTTTTTTCCTCCAAAACTGATGAAAACAAGTGAATTTTGGCCTAAAAAATTGGGTTGTTGGGTTTCGCCCCGCCATATTTGTAGACCTTAAAGAGTGCTTCGATTTGGTATATTATAGGCCCAGCAACGATTTCTGGATCAAAATTTATGGCCGTATTCAGTGACAGTTCTCTTATTTTTTTCCTCCAAAACTGATGAAAACAAGTGAATTTCGGCCTAAAAAATTGGGTTGTTGGGTTTCGCCCAGGTAGATTTGTAGAGCTTGATGGGTGCTTCGATTTGGTATATTATAGGCCCAGCAACGATTTCTGGATCAAAAGTTATGGCCGTATTCAGTCACAGTTCTCTTATTTTTTTTTCCTCCAAAACGGATGAAAGGAAGTGAATTTCGGCCTAAAAAATTGGGTTGTTGGGTTTCGCCAAGCCAGATTTGTAGAGCTTTATGAGTGCTTTGATTTGGTATATTATGGGCCCAGCAACGATTTCTGGATCAAAAGTTATGGCCGTATTCAGTCACAGTTCTCCGATTTTTTTTCCTCCAAAATGGATGAAAGGAAGTGAATTTCGGCCTAAAAAATTGGGTTGTTGGGTTTCGCCCAGGCAGATTTGTAGAGCTTGATGTGTGCTTCGATTTGGTATATTATAGGCCCAGCAACGATTTCTGGATCAAAAGTTATGGCTGTATTCAGTCAAAGTTCTCCGATTTTTTTCGTCCAAAACTGATGAAAACAAGTGTATTTCGGCCTAAAAAATTGGTTTGTTGGGTTTCACCCCGCCATATTTGTAGACCTTGAAGAGTGCTTCGATTTGGTATATTATAGGCCCAGCAACGATTTCTGGATCAAAATTTATGGCTGTATTCAGTCACAGTTCTCTTATTTTTTTCCTCCAAAACTGATGAAAACACGTGAATTTCGGCCTAAAAAATTGGGTTGTTGGGTTTCGCCACGCCAGATTTGTAAAGGTTGATGAGTGCTTCGATTTGGTATATTATAGGCCCAGCACCGATTTCTGGTTCAAAAGTTATGGCCGAATTCAGTCACAGTTCTCTGATTTTTTTCCTCCAAAACTGGTGAAAACAAGTGTATTTTGGCCTAAAAAATTGGGTTGTTGTGTTTCGCCCCGCCAGATTTGTAGAGCTTGAAGAGTGCTTCGATTTGGTATATTATTGGCCCAGCAACGATTTCTGGATCAATAGTTATGTCCGTATTCAGTCACAGTTCTCCGATTTTTTTCCTCCAAAACTGATGAAAACAAGTGAATTTCGGCCTAAAAAATCTAGTTGGTGGGTTTCACCCCGCCAGATTTGTAGAGCTTGATGAGTGCTTCGATTTGGTATATTATAGGCCCAACAACGATTTCTCGATCAAAAGTTATGCCCGTATTCAATCATAGTTCTCCGATTTTTTTTCCTCAAAAACTGATGAAAACAAGTGAATTTCGGCCTCCAAAATCTGGTTCGTGGGTTTCGCCCAGCCAGATTTGTAGAGCTTGATGAGTGCTTCGATTTGGTATATTATAGGCCCAGCAACGATTTCTGGATCAAAAGTTATGGCCGAATTCAGTCACAGTTCTCCGAATTTTTGCCTCCAAAACTGATGAAAACAAGTGAATTTTGGCCTAAAAAATTGG
The DNA here is from genome assembly GCA_029231665.1 of Morus indica. Taxonomy (NCBI): domain Eukaryota; kingdom Viridiplantae; phylum Streptophyta; class Magnoliopsida; order Rosales; family Moraceae; genus Morus; species Morus indica. The sequence goes on from JACAGA010000053.1 coordinate 66,604, forward strand.
GTTGTTGGGTTTCGCCCTGCCAGATTTGTAGAGCTTGAAGAGTGCTTCGATTTGGTATATTATAGGCCCAACAACGATTTCTGAATCAAAAGTTATGGCCGTATTCAGTCACAGTTCTCTGATTTTTTTTCCTCAAAAACTGATGAAAACAAGTGAATTTTCACCTAAAAAATTTTGTTGTTGGGTTTCGCCCCGCCAGATTTGTAGAGCTTGATGAGTGCTTCGATTTGGTATATTAATGGCCCAGCAACGATTTCTGGATCAAAAGTTATGGCCGTATTCTGTCACAGTTCTCCGATTTTTTTTCCTCCAAAACTGATGAAAACAAGTGAATTTCGTCCTAAAAAATTAGGTTGTTTGTTTTCGCCCCGCCAGATTTGTAGAGCTTGAAGGGTGCTTCGATTTGGTATATTATAATCCTAGCAACGATTTCTGGATCCAAATTTATGGCCGTATTCAGTCACAGTTCTCCGATTTTTTTCTGCCAAAATTGATGAAAACATGTGAATTGCGGCCAAAAAAATCGGGTTGGTGGGTGACGCCCCGCCAGATTTGTAAAGCTTGAAGAGTGCTTCGATTTGGTATATTATAGGCGCAGCAACGATTTCTTGATCAAAAGTTATGGCCGAATTCAGTCACAGTTCTCCAATTTTTTGCCTCCAAAACTGATGAAAACAAGTGAATTTTGGCCTAAAAAATTGGGTTGTTGGGTTTCGCCCTACCAGATTTGTGGAGCTTGAAGAGTGCTTCGATTTGGTATATTATAGGCCCAACAACGATTTCTGGATCAAAAGTTATGGCCGTCTTCAGGCACAGTTATCCGATTTTTTTTCCTCAAAAACTGATGAAAACAAGTGAATTTCGGCCTAAAAGATTTGCTTGTTGGGTTTCGCCCCGCCAGATTTGTAGAGCTTGAAGAGTGCTTCGATTTGGTATATTATTGGCCCAGCAACAATTTCTGGATCAAAAGTTATGCCCGTATTCAGTCACAGTTCTCCGATTTTTTTCCTCCAAAACTGATGAAAACAAGTGAATTTCGGCCAAAAAAATTGGGTTGTTGGGTTTCGCCCCCCCAGATTTGTAGAGCTTGAAGAGTGCTTCGATTTGGTATATTATAGGCCCAACAACGATTTCTGGATCAAAAGTTATGGCCATATTCTGTCACAGTTTTCCGATTTTTTTTCCTCAAAAACTGATGAAAACATGTGAATTTCGACCTAAAAAATTTTGTTGTTGTGTTTCGCCCAGCCAGATTTGTAGAGCTTGATGAGTGCTTCGATTTGGTATATTATATTCCCAGCAACGATTTCTGGATCAAAAGTTATGGCCGAATTCAGTCACAATTCCCCGATTTTTTTCCTCCAAAACTGATGAAAACAAGTGAATTTTGGCCTAAAAAATTGGGTTGTTGTGTTTCGCCCAGCCAGATTTGTAGAGCTTGAAGAGTGCTTCAATTTGGTATATTATAGGCCCAACAACGATTTCTGGATCAAAAGTTATGGCCCTATTCAGTCACAGTTCCCCGATTTTTTTTCCTCCAAAACTGATGAAAACAAATGAATTTCGTCCTAAAAAATTGGGTTGTTGGGTTTCTCCCCGCCAGATTTGTAGAGCTTGAAGGGTGCTTTGATTTGGTATATTATAGTCCTAGCAACGATTTCTGGATCCAAATTTATGGCCGTATTCAGTCACAGTTCTCCGATTTTTTTCCTCCAAAACTTATGAAAACAAGTGAATTTCGGCCTAAAAAATTGGGTTGGTGGGTGACGCCCCGCCAGATTTGTAGAGCTTGAAGAGTGCTTCGATTTGGTATATTATAGGCCCAGCAACGATTTCTGGATCAAAATTTATGGCCGTATTCCGTCACAGTTCTCTGATTTTTTTCCTCCAAAACTGATGAAAACAAGTGAATTTCGGCCTAAGATATTTGGTTGGCTGGTTTCGCTGCGCAAGACTTGTAGAGCTTGATTAGTGCTTCGATTTGGTATATTATAGGCCCAACAACGATTTCTGGATCAAAAGTTATGGCCGTATTCAGTCACAGTTCTCCGACTTTTTTTCCTCAAAAACTGATGAAAACAAGTGAATTTAGGCCTAAAAAATTGGGTTGTTGGATTTCGCCCCGCCAGATTTGTAGAGCTTGAAGAGTGTTTCAATTTGGTATATTATAGGCCCAACAACGATTTCTGGATCAAAAGTTATGGCCGTATTCAGTCACAGTTCTCTGATTTTTTTTCCTTAAAAACTGATGAAAACAAGTGAATTTCGGCCTAAAAAATTTGCTTGTTGGGTTTCGCCCCGCCAGATTTGTAGAGCTTGAAGAGTGCTTCGATTTGGTATATTATTGGCCCAGCAACGATTTCTGGATCAAAAGTTATGGCCGTATTCAGTCACAGTTCTCCGATTTTTTTCCTCCAAAACTGATGAAAACAAATGAATTTCGTCCTAAAAAATTGGGTTGTTGGGTTTCACCCCGCCAGATTTGTAGAGCTTGAAGGGTGCTTTGATTTGGTATATTATAGTCCTAGCAACGATTTCTGGATCCAAATTTATGGCCGTATTCAGTCACAGTTCTCCGATTTTTTTCCTCCAAAACTGATGAAAACAAGTGAATTTCGGCCTAAAAAATTGGGTTGGCGGGTGACGCCCCGCCAGATTTGTAGAGCTTGAAGAGTGCTTCGATTTGGTATATTATTGGCCCAACAACGATTTCTGGATCAAAATTTATGGTCGTATTCAGTCACAGTTCTACGATTTTTTTCCTCCAAAACTGATGAAAACAAGTGAATTTCGGCCTAAGAAATTTAGTTGGCGGGTTTCGCCGCGCAAGATTTGTAGAGCTTGATTAGTGCTTCGATTTGGTATATTATAGGCCCAGCAACGATTTCTGGATCAAAAGTTATGGCCGTAATCAGTCACAGTTATCCGATTCTTTTCGTCCAAAACTGATGAAAACAAGTGAATTTTTGCCTAAAAACTTGGGTTGCTGGGCTTTGCCCTGCTAGATTTGTAGGGCTTTAAAAGAGCTTCGATTTGGTATATTATAGGCCCAGCAACGATCTCTGGATCAAAAGTTATGGCCGTATTCAGTCACAATTATCGATTCTTTTCCTCCAAAACTGATGAAAAGAAGTGAATTTTGGCCTAAAAATTTGGGTTGGTGGGCTTTGCCCCGCTAGATTTGTAGGGCTTTAAAAGAGCTTCGATTAGGTATATTATAGGCCCAGCAACGATTTCTGGATCAAAAGTTATGGCCGTAATCAGTCACAGTTATCCGATTCTTTTCGTCCAAAACTGATGAAAACAAGTGAATTTTGGCCTAAAAAATTGGGTTGATGGGCTTTGCCCTGCTAGATTTGTAGGGCTTTAAAAGAGCTTCGATTTGGTATATTATAGGCCCAGCAACGATCTCTAGATCAAAAGTTATGGCCGTATTCAGTCACAGTTATCCGATTCTTTTCCTCCAAAACTGATGAAAAGAAGTGAATTTTGGCCTAAAAATTGGGTTGGTGGGTTTTGCCCCGCTAGATTTGCAGGGCTTTAAAAGTGCTTCGATTAGGTATATTATAGGCCCAGTGATTAACGCCCAAAAGTGATGTTCACAAGCGGTCAATTGTAGCATAGAAGGGCGGTCGTATCCACAGAGAGATAACAAAATAACAAGAATGATTAACAGAATAAGAGCGTTAGAGAAAAATGAATTAAAGAAAAAGAATAATTTTTGAGATTTTTGTTGCAAATATAATAAAAAGGAGAAAATATGTATGAAGAAAATTCAATAATAAAAACGGTAAGGTGTCGAGAATCCCTAATGTTTCGTTCACCAATTCCAGTTTTGATTCACAAAATAAAAGAACTGAATAGATTAAATCTCTATGTTGACTACGGAAATATTATTATTACAAGTTATCTAAAATCGACAATATATCAATCTGACAATATTGCAGTAAAAGACAATTTGTAAAATAATTTGAATGACAAAACAATGCGTGACATAATTACATAAGAAAAGCGTGACTGAACTTATATAAAAATTGGCACACAATATTTTAAAAAGTAATAGAAAAATATATGAGATTTAATTCATTCAGATGTTGAAGTTTACAGAACAAGGAATCAAATGCCCGAATTGGATCGCTCAACAGAAGTTCATCTCTAACCTCACCAAAAGAACTCTAGCCTATCTTGCAAAACATTCTCACAAGTTCTAGAGAGAAAATATGAGACTGACAGCAGGATGACAGAAAACTGAATAATCAAAAGCTTCTGAAACCTTAGGCAAACCCTCTTATTTATAGTGTTTAGAGGTTGCCTGTCAAATAAGGAAACAAATAGTAAAAATAGAAAATTACAAAGGAAAAGGAAGCAAAATAAAATTACACATAAATTAGGAGTAATCATATATTCAATTTGGGAAGAAATCGCTCAGATATTTAGGAAGAAATTCGGATTCAGCTCAAGGGGGACACGTGTCGCGTAACGATTGGAGGAAAAGAATGAGCCGCCACGTGTCGCGCGCGGAGTGGAGGAAGGGCGCTGGCGCGGAGTCAGAATGGGGGACAAGGTTGACAGATGTCGCACGCGAAAGAAAGGAGCAGACTGGCGCACTGAGTCGCGGGACCCACGCGAGAGAAGCTGAAACGCGCGCTGGTGTCTGCGTGCAAGGAACGCGCGCGTTGAGGCCATGCGTGCAGGTGACGCGCGCGAGGAAGAGCGAGGAAACGTGGGAGAGCTGGAATCAGCTTGTGGCTCGGCTCACGCGGCTCTCCCTCTCTCTTATCGGCTTTTGCGGCTCGGCTGAGAGCTTGGCTCCAAGTGGTTTGAACACATGGCTTCATGGCTTATTCTTGTGTAGTTTTTCTACACTGCTTTCATCTGTAAATAATTAAGCAAAAACTAGACAAATTCCAATTAAAATATTATCAATAAAAAGAATAAAATTGCTTAATTAAAGCTTAAATATTTTAATATTATATAAATCAAAAGTAGTATTTACGGTGCATTTTCATGCACCAATCACCCAGCAACGATCTCTGGATCAAAAGTTATGGCCGTATTCAGTCACAGTTATCCGATTCTTGTCCTCCAAAACTGATGAAAACAAGTGAATTTTGGCCTAAAAATTGGGTTGGTGGGATTTGCCCGGCTTTATTTGTAGGGCTTTAAAATAGCTTCGATTTGGTATATTATAGTCCCAGCAACGACTTCTGGATCAAAAGTTATGGCTGTATTCAGTCACAATTATCTGATTCTTTTCCTCCAAAACTGATGAAAACAAGTGAATTTTGGCCTAAAAATTGGGTTGGTGGGCTTTGCCCCGCTAGATTTGTGGGGCTTTAAAATAGCTTCGATTTGGTATATTATAGGCCCAGCAACGATTTCTGGATCAAAAGTTATGCCCGTATTCAGTCAAAGTTCTAAGATTCTTTTCCTCCAAAAATGATGAAAACAAGTGAATTTTGGCCTAAAAATTGTGTCGGTGGGCCTTGCCCCGCTAGATTTGTAGGGCTTTAAAATAGCTTCGATTTGGTATATTATAGGCCCAGCAAAGATTTCTGCATCAAAAGTTATGGCCGTATTCAGTAACAGTTCTCCGATTATTTTCCACCAAAACTGATGAAAACAAGTGAATTTTGGCATAAAAAATTGGGTTGTGGGCTTTGCCCGGCTTTATTTGTAGGGCTTTAAAATAGCTTCGATTAGGTATATTATAGTCCCTAAAACGACTTATGGATCAAAAGTTATGGCCGTATTCAGTCACAGTTCTCCGATTTTTTTCCACAAAAACAGATGAAAACAAGTGAATTTTGGCCTAAAAAATTGGGTTGGTGGGCTTTGCCCCGCCAGATTTGTAGGGCTATAAAACAGCTTCGATTTGGTATATTATAGGCCCAGCAACAATTTCTGGATCAAAAGTTATGGCCGTATTCAGTCACAGTTATCCGATTCTTTTCCTCCAAAACAGATGAAAACAAGTGAATTTTGGCCTAAAAAATTTGGTTGGTGGGCTTTGCCCTGCTAGATTTATAGGGCTTTAAAAGAGCTTCAAGTTGGTATATTATAGGCCCAGCAACGATTTCTGGATCAAAAGTTATGGCCGTATTCAGTCACAGTTCTCCAAAAATCTCTTCTCCGATTTTTTTCCTCCAAACTGATGAAAACAAGTGAATTTTAGCCTAAAAAAATGGGTTGGTGGGCTTCGCCCCGCCAGATTTATAGGGCCTTAAAATAGCTTCGATTTGGTATATTATAGGCCAAGCAACGATTTCTCGATCAAAAGTTATGGCCGTATTCAGTCACAGTTATCTGATTCTTTTCCTCCAAAACTGATGAAAACAAGTGTATTTTGGCCTAAAAAAATGGGTTGGTGGGCTTTGCTTTGCAAGATTTATAGTGCTTTAAAAGAGCTTCGATTTGGTATATTATAGGCCCAGCAACGATTTCTGGATCAAAAGTTATGGTTGTTTTCAGCCACAGTTATCCGATTCTTTTCCTCCAAAACTGATGAAAACAAGTGAATTTTGGCCTCAAAAATTGGGTTGGTGGGATTTGCCCCGCTAGATTTGTAGGGCTTTAAAAGGGCTTCGATTTGGTATATTATAGTCCCAACAACGACTTCTGGATCAAAAGTTATGGCCATATTCAGTCACAGTTCTCTGATTTTTTTCCCTCCAAAACTGATGAAAACAAGTGAATTTTGGCCTAAAAATTGGGTTCTTGGGCTTCGCCCCAGTAGATTTTTAGGGCTTTAAAGGAGCTTCAATTTGGTATATTATAGTCCCAGCAACGACTTCTGGATCAAAAGTTATGGCCGTATTCAGTCACACTTATCCTATTCTTTTCCTCCAAAACTGATGAAAACAAGTGAATTTTGGCATAAAAAATTGGGTTGGTGGGCTTTGCCCTGCTAGATTTGTAGGGCTTTAAAAGAGCTTCGATTTGGTATATTATAGTCCCAACAACGACTTCTGGATCAAAAGTTATGGCCGTATTCACTCACAGTTCTCTGATTTTTTTTTTCCTCCAAAACTGATGAAAACAAGTGAATTTTGGCCTAAAAAAATGGGTTGTTGGGCTTGGCCCCGCTAGATTTGTAGGGCTTTAAAAGAGCTTTGATTTGGTATATTATAGGCCCAGCAACGATCTCTGGATCAAAAGTTATAGCCGTATTCAGTCACAGTTATCCGATTCTTTTCCTCCAAAACTGATGAAAACAAGTGAATTTTGGCCTAAAAATTGGGTGGGTGGGCTTTGGCCGACTTTATTTGTAGGGCTTTAAAATATCTTCGATTTGGTATATTATAGTCCCAGCAACAACTTCTGGATGAAAAGTTATGGCCGTATTCAGTCACAGTTATCCGATTCTTTTCCAACAAAATTGGTGAAAACAAGTGAATTTTGGCCTAAATAATTTGGTTGGTGGGCTTCGCCTCGCTAGATTTATAGGGCTTTAAAATAGCTTCGATTTGGTATATTATAGGCCCAGCAACAATTTCTGGATCAAAAGTTATGGCCGTATTCAGTCACAGTTATCCGATTCTTTTCCTCCAAAACTGATGAAAACAAGTGAATTTTGGCCTAAAAAATTAGGTTGGTGGGCTTTGCCCCGATAGATTTCTAGGGCTTTAAAATAGCTTCAATTTGGTATATTATAGGCCCAGCAACGATTTCTGGATCAAAAGTTATGGCCGTATTCAGTCACAGTTCTCTGATTTTTTTCCTCCAAAACTGATGAATACAAGTGAATTTTGGCCTAAAAAATTGGGTTGTTTGGCTTCGCCCCGTTGATTTGTAGGGCTTTAAAAGGGCTTCGATTTGGTATATTATAGTCTCAGCAACGACTTCTGGATCAAAAGTTATGGCCGTATTCAGTCACAGTTATCCGATTCTTTTCCTCCAAAACTGATGAAAACAAGTGAATTTTGGCCTAAAAAATTTGGTTGGTGGGCTTTGCCCCGCTAGATTTATAGGGCTTTAAAAGAGCTTCGATTTGGTATATTATAGGCCCAGCAACGATTTCTGGATCAAAAGTTATGGCCGTATTCAGTCACAGTTATCCGATTCTTTTCCTCCAAAACTGATGAAAACAAGTGAATTTTTGCCTAAAAAATTGGGTTGGTGGGCTTCGCACCGTTTGATTTGTAGGGTTTTAAAAGAGCTTCGATTTGGTATATTATAGTCCCAACAACGACTTCTGGATCAAAAGTTATGGCCGTATTCAGTCACAGTTCTCTGATTTTTTTTCCTCCAAAACTGATGAAAACAAGTGAATTTTGGCCTAATAATTTGGGTTGTTGGGCTTTGCCCCGCTAGATTTGTAGGGCTTTAAAGGAGCTTCGATTTGGTATATTATAGTCCCAACAACGACTTCTGGATCAAGAGTTATGGCCGTATTCAGTCACAGTTATCCGATTCTTTTCCTCCAAAACTGATGAAAACATGTGAATTTTGGCCTAAAAAATTGGGTTGGTGGGCTTTGCCTTGCTAGATTTGTCGGGCCTTAAAAGAGCTTCGATTTGGTATATTATAGGCCCAGCAACGATCTCTGGATCAAAAGTTATAGCCGTATTCAGTCAGAGTTATCCGATTCTTTTCCTCCAAAACTGATGAAAACAAGTGAATTTTGACCTAAAAAATTGGGTTGGTTGGCTTTGCCCCTCCAGATTTGTAGATCTTTAAAAGAGCTTCGATTTGGTATATTATAGGCCCAGCAACGATTTCTGGGTCAAAAGTTATAGCCGTATTCAGTCACAGTTCTCCGATTTTTTGCTCCAAAACTAATGAAAACAAGTGAATTTTGGCCTAACAAATGGGATTGGTGGGCTTTGCCCCTCTAGATTTGTAGGGCTTTAAAAGTGCTTCGGTTTGGTATAATATAGGCCCAGCAACGATTTCTGGATCAAAAGTTATGGCCGTATTCAGTCACAGTTCTCCGATATTTTTCCTCTCAAACTGATGAAAACAAGTGAATTTTGGCCTAAAATAATGGGTTGGTGGGCTTCGCCCTGCCAGATTTGTAGGGTTATAAAATAGCTTCGATTTGGTATATTATAGGCCCAACAACGATTTCTGGATCAAAAGTTATGGCCGTATTCAGTCACAGTTATCCGATTCTTTTCCTCCAAAACTGTTGAAAACAAGTGAATTTTGGCCTAAAAAATTGGGTTGGTGGGATTCGCCCCACTAGATTTGTAGGGCTTTTGGTATCTCTGGACCAAGATAGAAGATTGTTGCAGCAGTACTGGATACATATGCATTACCATAGAGATGAATAATAAAGTGGTTAATATTTTAATTTATTATATGTAAATAGTTTATGTTATATGTTATTATTTTTATAAGTTGTTAAAAAAATACCTAGATATTGTTTCACTAACATTGCTGCAAAGACTGCAACTACTGGTCCTTTCATTAATCTAATGACATTTTCATCAAATTGATCTACTTTATGTCCCCATAATGTGATTTGAACATGTTCATTTCTGTGAGAAAAAAAGTGGTAAAATAAAAAAGTTAGAATAAAGAATTTTAAATGATATAAAAGTTTTATACTTTTATTAAATAAAATTTTTTTTATATGATTATAGTAGTGATTATGAAAAGTTAATTTACCTTATATTTTGTATCATTATTGTCTGTCGAGATATTTGTCTGCTGCTGATATTTGTTTGTTCAATCGTTTGTACTCTTGTAACGACACCAATAACATATGTTGGAAAATAAATAGTAAATGTTAAAATAAATTTGTATTATTACTAAAATGATAAATATAAAATTTCATAATTTAAAAATTTTATTATTACTCTTGTTTTTTACGCAAAAAAACTATAAAATTTCATAATTTAAAAACTATCTTTTAGATAAATATAAAGACTTTGAAAAATTATGTGTAAATTGTATGTAATCAGGTCAATTTATACGTTGATTGGAATAAGTCTGCACAAGTTTATCCCCCAATCTTAAAAAAACAAAACTTTGAATGATTGGTAAATGAAGAATAGTGAACAATTTGCTAAATTTTCGGTAAATAAAGAATTTATTAATTGGAAAGTATAAAATTTAACTTGCTGTAGCAATCGTATAAAAGGGTGCATCATCGAATGTAATTAAGGCCTACATATATCTCTGATTTTTTTATTTTTATTTTTGTAACCGACCACAAGCGTGTTCAGTAATAACTACATTGCTCTAAATGAACAACAATCTGTCAACCTACATATATCTCTGATTTTTTTATTTTTATTTTTGTAACCGACCACAAGCGTGTTCAGTAATAACTACATTGCTCTAAATGAACAACAATCTGTCAATTGCATCAATAATTTTTTACTTTCTAATTAATAAATTCTTTATTTAGCAGAAAATTAGCAAATTGTTCATTATTCTTCATTTACTAATCATTTCAGGTTTTGTTTTTTTTTTTTTTAAGGGTGGGGCTAAACTTGTTCAAATTTATTCCAATCAACGCATAAATCAACCTAATTACATATAATTTACACATAATTTTTCAATTTCTATGGTTTTAAAAAGTCTTTATATTTATTTA
>JACAGA010000053.1:77249-132306 GCA_029231665.1 Morus indica
GCCATATTTGTAGAGCTTGAAAAGTGCTTCGATTTGGTACATTATAGGCCCAGCAACGATTTCTGGATCAAAAGTTATGGCCGAATTCGGTCACAGTTCTCTGATTTTTTTCCTCCAAAACTGATGAAAACAAGTGTATTTCGGCCTAAAAAATTGGGTTGTTGGGTTTCACCCCACCAGATTTGTGGAGCTAAGAAGAGTGCTTCGATTTGGTATATTATAGGCCCAGCAACGATTTCTGGATCAAAATTTATGGCCGTATTCAGTCACAGTTCTCTGATTTTTTTCCTCCAAAACTGACGAAAACAACGTGAATTTCGCCTAAAAAATTGGGTTGTGGGTTTCGCCCCCTGCCAGATTGTAAGAGCTTGATGGGGCTTGATTGGTAATATATAGGCCAGCAACGATTTCGGATCAAAAAAGTTATGCCGTATTCAGTCACAGTTCTCTGATTTTTTTTCCATCCAAAACGGATGAAAGGAAGTGAATTTCGGCCTAAAAAAAATTTGGTTGTTCGGGTTTCGCCAAGCCAGATTTATAGAGATTGATGAGTGCTTCGATTTGTATATTATAGGCCCAGCAAGATTTCTAGATCAAAAGTCTATGGCAGTATTCAGTCACAGTTCTCTGATTTTTTTTCCTCCAAAACGGATGAAAGGAAGTGAATTTCGGCCGAAAAAATTGGGTTGTTGGGTTTCGCCCCGGCAGATTTGTAGAGCTTGTAGAGTGCTTCGATTTGGTAGATTATAGGCCCAACAACAAATTCTGGATTAAAAGTTATGGCTGTATTCAGTCACAGCGCTCCGATTTTTTTTCCTCAAAAACTAATGAAAACAAGTGAATTTCGGCCTAAAAAATTGGGTTTTGGGTTTCGCCCCACCAGATTTGTAGAGCCTGATGGGTGCTTCGAAATGTTATAATATAGGCCCAGCAACGATTTCTGGATCAAAAGTTATGGTTGTATTCAGTCAAAGTTCTCCGATTTTTTTCCGCCAAAACTGATGAAAACAAGTGTATTTCGGCCTAAAAAATTGGGTTGTTGGGTTTCGCCCCGCCATATTTGTAGAGCTTGATGAGTGCTTCGATTTGGTATATTATAGGCCCAGCAACGATTTCTTGATCAAAAGTTCTGTCCGAATTCAGTCACAATTCTCCGATTTTTTTCCTCCAAAACTGATGAAAACAAGTGAATTTCGGCCTAAAAAATTGGGTTATTGGGTTTCGCCCCGCCAGATTTGTTGAGCTTGATGAGTGCTTTGATTTGGTATATTATAGGCCCAGCAACGATTTCTGGATCAAAAGTTATGGCTGAATTCATCACAGTTCTCCAATTTTTTTCCTCCAAAACTGATGAAAACAAGTGAATTTCGGCCTAAAAAATTGGGTTGTTAAGTTTCACCACGCCAGATTTGTAGAGCTTGAAGAGTGCTTCGATTTGGTATATTATAAGCCCAGCAACGATTTCTGGATCAAAATTTATGGCCGTATTCAGTCACAGTTGTCTGATTTTTTTCCTCCAAAACTGATGAAAACAAGTGTATTTCGGCCTAAAAAATTGGGTTGTTGGGTTTCGCCCTGCCAGATTTGTAGAGCTTGATGGGTGCTTTGATTTGGTATATTATAGGCCCAGTAACTATTTCTGGATCAAAAGTTATGGCCGTATTCAGTCACAGTTCTCCGATTTATTTTCCTCCAAAACTGATGAAAACAAGTGAATTTTGGCCTAAAAAATTGGGTTGTTGGGTTTCGCCCCGCCAGATTTGTAGAGCTTGATGGGTGCATTGATTTGGTATATTATAGGCCCAGCAACGATTTCTGGATCAAAAGTTATGGCCGAATTCAGTCACAGTGCTCCGATTTTTTTCCTCCAAAACTGATGAAAACAAGTGAATTTCAGCCTTAAAAATTGGGTTGTTGGGTTTCGCCCCACCAGATTTGTAGAGCTTGAAGAGTGCTTCGATTTGGTATATTAAAGGCCCAGCAACGATATCTGGATAAAAATTATGCGTATTCAGTCAGTTCTCTGATTTTTTCCTCCAAAACTGATGAAAACAAGTGAAATTTCGCTAAAAAATTGGGTTGTGGGTTTAGACAGGCAGATTGTAAGCTGATGTGTGCTTACGATTGGTATAGTATAGGCCCAGCAACGATTTCTGGAAACAAAAGTATGGTCGTACTCAGTCCAGTTCTCCGAATTATTTCATCACACAAAATGATGAAAACACAACCCGTGAATTTTGGCCTAAAAAAATTGGGTTGTTGGGTTTCGCCCCGCCAGATTGTAAGCTTGATGGAGTGCCCCAAATCGATTTCCGGTAATATAGGCCCAACAACGATTTCTGGATCAAAAGTTATGGCCGAATTCAGTCACAGTTCTCCGATTTTTCTCATCCAAAACTGATGAAAACAAGTGAATTCAGCCTAAAAAATTGGGTGTCGGTTTCGCCCGCTAGATTGTAGAGCTTGAAGAGTTCTCGATTTGGTATATTATAAGCCCAACAACGATTTCTGGATCAAAATTTATGGCCGTATTCAGTCACAGTTCTCTGATTTTTTTCCTCCAAAACTGATGAAAACAAGTGAATTTCGGACTAAAAAATTGGGTTGTTGGGTTTCGCCCAAGCAGATTTGTAAAGCCTAATTTGTGCTTCGATTTGGTATATTATAGGCCCAGTAACTATTTGTGGATCAAAAGTTATGGTCGTATTCAGTCACAGTTCTCCGATTTATTATCCTCCAAAACTGATGAAAACAAGTGAATTTTGGCCTAAAAAATTAGGTTGTTGGGTTTCGCCCCGTCAGATTTGTAGAGCTTGATGGGTGCATTGATTTGGTATATTATAGGCCCAGCAACGATTTCTGGATCAAAAGTTATGGCCGAATTCAGTCACAGTGCTCCGATTTTTTTCCTCCAAAACTGATGAAAACAAGTGAATTTCAGCCTTAAAAAATTGGGTTGCTGGGTTTCGCCCCGCCAGATTTGTAGAGCTTGAAGAGTGCTTCGATTTGGTATATTATAGGCCCAGCAACGATTTCTGGATTAAAATTTATGGCCGTATTCAGTCACAGTTCTCTGATTTTTTTCCTCCAAAACTGATGAAAACAAGTGAATTTCGGCCTAAAAAATTGGGTTGTTGGGTTTCGCCCAGGCAGATTTATAGAGCTTGATGTGTGCTTCGATTTGGTATATTATAGGCCCAGCAACGATTTCTGGATCAAAAGTTATGGTCGTATTCAGTCACAGTTCTCCGATTTTTTTCCTCCAAAACTGATGAAAACAAGTGAATTTCGGCCTAAAAAATTGGGTTGTTGGGTTTCGCCCCGCCAGATTTGTAGAGCTTGAAGAGTGCTTCGATTTGGTATATTATAGGCCCAGCAACGATTTCTGGATCAAAAGTTTGGCCGTATTCAGTCACAGTTCTCTGATTTTTTTCCTCCAAAACTGATGAAAACAAGTGAATTTCGGCCTAAAAAATTGGGTTGTTGGGTTTCGCCCCGCCAGATTTGTAGAGCTTGATGAGTGCTTCGATTTGGTATATTATAGGCCCAGCAACGATTTCTGGATCAAAAGTTATGGCCGAATTCAGTCACAGTTCTCCGATTTTTTTCCTCCAAAACTGATGAAAACAAGTGAATTTCGGCCTAAAAAATTGGGTTGTTGGGTTTCGCCCCGCCAGATTTGTAGAGCTTGAAGAGTGCTTCGATTTGGTATATTATAGGCCCAGCAACGATTTCTGGATCAAAAGTTATGGCCGTATTCAGTCACAGTTCTCTGATTTTTTTCCTCCAAAACTGATGAAAACAAGTGAATTTCGGCCTAAAAAATTGGGTTGTTGGGTTTCGCCCCGCCAGATTTGTAGAGCTTGATGGGTGCTTTGATTTGGTATATTATAGGCCCAGTAACTATTTCTGGATCAAAAGTTATGGTCGTATTCAGTCACAGTTCTCCGATTTATTTTCCTCCAAAACTGATGAAAACAAGTGAATTTTGGCCTAAAAAATTGGGTTGTTGGGTTTCGCCCCGCCAGATTTGTAGAGCTTGATGGGTGCATTGATTTGGTATATTATAGGCCCAGCAACGATTTCTGGATCAAAAGTTATGGCCGAATTCAGTCACAGTGCTCCGATTTTTTTCCTCCAAAACTGATGAAAACAAGTGAATTTCAGCCTTAAAAATTGGGTTGCTGGGTTTCGCCCCGCCAGATTTGTAGAGCTTGATGAGTGCTTCGATTTGGTATATTATAGGCCCAGCAACGATTTCTGGATCAAAATTTATGGCCGTATTCAGTCACAGTTCTCTGATTTTTTTCCTCCAAAACTGATGAAAACAAGTGAATTTCGGCCTAAAAAATTGGGTTGTTGGGTTTCGCCCAGGCAGATTTGTAGAGCTTGATGTGTGCTTCGATTTGGTATATTATAGGCCCAGCAACGATTTCTGGAACAAAAGTTATGGTCGTATTCAGTCACAGTTCTCCGATTTATTTTCCTCCAAAACTGATGAAAACAAGTGAATTTTGGCCTAAAAAATTGGGTTGTTGGGTTTCGCCCCGCCAGATTTGTAGAGCTTGATGGGTGCATCGATTTGGTATATTATAGGCCCAACAACGATTTCTGGATCAAAAGTTATGGCCGAATTCAGTCACAGTTCTCCGATTTTTTTCCTCCAAAACTGATGAAAACAAGGGAATTTCAGCCTAAAAAATTGGGTTGTTCGGTTTCGCCCCGCTAGATTTGTAGAGCTTGAAGAGTGCTTCGATTTGGTATATTATAGGCCCAGCAACGATTTCTGGATCAAAATTTATGGCCGTATTCAGTCACAGTTCTCTGATTTTTTTCCTCCAAAACTGATGAAAACAAGTGAATTTCGGACTAAAAAATTGGGTTGTTGGGTTTCGCCCAAGCAGATTTGTAAAGCTTGATGTGTGCTTCGATTTGGTATATTATAGGCCCAGTAACTATTTCTGGATCAAAAGTTATGGTCGTATTCAGTCACAGTTCTCCGATTTATTTTCCTCCAAAACTGATGAAAACAAGTGAATTTTGGCCTAAAAAATTGGGTTGTTGGGTTTCGCCCCGCCAGATTTGTAGAGCTTGATGGGTGCATTGATTTGGTATATTATAGGCCCAGCAACGATTTCTGGATCAAAAGTTATGGCCGAATTCAGTCACAGTGCTCCGATTTTTTTCCTCCAAAACTGATGAAAACAAGTGAATTTCAGCCTTAAAAATTGGGTTGCTGGGTTTCGCCCCGCCAGATTTGTAGAGCTTGAAGAGTGCTTCGATTTGGTATATTATAGGCCCAGCAACGATTTCTGGATTAAAATTTATGGCCGTATTCAGTCACAGTTCTCTGATTTTTTTCCTCCAAAACTGATGAAAACAAGTGAATTTCGGCCTAAAAAATTGGGTTGTTGGGTTTCGCCCCGGCAGATTTGTAGAGCTTGATGTGTGCTTCGATTTGGTATATTATAGGCCCAGCAACGATTTCTGGATCAAAAGTTATGGCCGTATTCAGTCACAGTTCTCCGATTTTTTTCCTCCAAAACTGATGAAAACAAGTGAATTTCGGCCTAAAAAATTGGGTTGTTGGGTTTCGCCCCGCCAGATTTGTAGAGCTTGAAGAGTGCTTCGATTTGGTATATTATAGGCCCAGCAACGATTTCTGGATCAAAAGTTATGGCCGTATTCAGTCACAGTTCTCCGATTTTTTTCCTCCAAAACTGATGAAAACAAGTGAATTTCGGCCTAAAAAATTGGGTTGTTGGGTTTCGCCCCGCCAGATTTGTAGAGCTTGATGAGTGCTTCGATTTGGTATATTATAGGCCCAGCAACGATTTCTGGATCAAAAGTTATGGCTGAATTCATCACAGTTCTCCAATTTTTTTCCTCCAAAACTGATGAAAACAAGTGAATTTCGGCCTAAAAAATTGGGTTGTTAAGTTTCACCACGCCAGATTTGTAGAGCTGGAAGAGTGCTTCGATTTGGTATATTATAAGCCCATCAACGATTTCTGGATCAAAATTTATGGCCGTATTCAGTCACAGTTGTTTGATTTTTTTCCTCCAAAACTGATGAAAACAAGTGTATTTCGGCCTAAAAAATTGGGTTGTTGGGTTTCGCCCCGCCATATTTGTAGAGCTTGATGAGTGCTTCGATTTGGTATATTATAGGCCCAGCAACGATTTCTGGATCAAAAGTTATGGCAGCATTCAGTCAGAGTTCACCGATTTTTTTTCCTCCAAAAATGATGAAAACAAGTGAATTTCGGCCTAAAAAATTGGGTTGTTGGGTTTCGCCCAGGCAGATTTGTAGAGCTTGATGTGTGCTTCGATTTGGTATATTATAGGCCCAGCAACGATTTCTGGATCAAAAGTTATGGCTGTATTAAGTCAAAGTTCTCTGATTTGTTTCCTCCAAAACTGATGAAAACAAGTGTATTTCGGCCTAAAAAATTGGGTTGTTAGTTTTCGCCCCGCCATATTTGTAGAGCTTGATGAGTGCTTCGATTTGGTACATTATAGGCCCAGCAACGATTTCTGGATCAAAAGTTATGGCCGAATTCGGTCACAGTTCTCTGATTTTTTTCCTCCAAAACTGATGAAAACAAGTGTATTTCGGCCTAAAAAATTGGGTTGTTGGGTTTCACCCCACCAGATTTGTGGAGCTAAGAAGAGTGCTTCGATTTGGTATATTATAGGCCCAGCAACGATTTCTGGATCAAAATTTATGGCCGTATTCAGTCACAGTTCTCTGATTTTTTTCCTCCAAAACTGATGAAAACAAGTGAATTTCGGCCTAAAAAATTGGGTTGTTGGGTTTCGCCCTGCCAGATTTGTAGAGCTTGATGGGTGCTTTGATTTGGTATATTATAGGCCCAGCAACGATTTCTGGATCAAAAGTTATGGCCGTATTCAGTCACAGTTCTCTGATTTTTTTTCCTCCAAAACGGATGAAAGGAAGTGAATTTCGGCCTAAAAAATTTGGTTGTTGGGTTTCGCCAAGCCAGATTTATAGAGCTTGATGAGTGCTTCGATTTGGTATATTATAGGCCCAGCAACGATTTCTAGATCAAAAGTTATGGCAGTATTCAGTCACAGTTCTCTGATTTTTTTTCCTCCAAAACGGATGAAAGGAAGTGAATTTCGGCCGAAAAAATTGGGTTGTTGGGTTTCGCCCAGGCAGATTTGTAGAGCTTGTAGAGTGCTTCGATTTGGTAGATTATAGGCCCAACAACAAATTCTGGATTAAAAGTTATGGCTGTATTCAGTCACAGCGCTCCGATTTTTTTTCCTCAAAAACTAATGAAAACAAGTGAATTTCGGCCTAAAAAATTGGGTTGTTGGGTTTCGCCCCACCAGATTTGTAGAGCCTGATGGGTGCATCGAAATGTTATAATATAGGCCCAGCAACGATTTCTGGATCAAAAGTTATGGTTGTATTCAGTCAAAGTTCTCCGATTTTTTTCCGCCAAAACTGATGAAAACAAGTGTATTTCGGCCTAAAAAATTGGGTTGTTGGGTTTCGCCCCGCCATATTTGTAGAGCTTGATGAGTGCTTCGATTTGGTATATTATAGGCCCAGCAACGATTTCTTGATCAAAAGTTCTGTCCGAATTCAGTCACAATTCTCCGATTTTTTTCCTCCAAAACTGATGAAAACAAGTGAATTTCGGCCTAAAAAATTGGGTTATTGGGTTTCGCCCCGCCAGATTTGTTGAGCTTGATGAGTGCTTTGATTTGGTATATTATAGGCCCAGCAACGATTTCTGGATCAAAAGTTATGGCTGAATTCATCACAGTTCTCCAATTTTTTTCCTCCAAAACTGATGAAAACAAGTGAATTTCGGCCTAAAAAATTGGGTTGTTAGTTTCACCACGCCAGATTTGTAGAGCTTGAAGAGTGCTTCGATTTGGTATATTATAAGCCCATCAACGATTTCTGGATCAAAATTTATGGCCGTATTCAGTCACAGTTGTCTGATTTTTTTCCTCCAAAACTGATGAAAACAAGTGTATTTCGGCCTAAAAAATTGGGTTGTTGGGTTTCGCCCTGCCAGATTTGTAGAGCTTGATGGGTGCTTTGATTTGGTATATTATAGGCCCAGTAACTATTTCTGGATCAAAAGTTATGGTCGTATTCAGTCACAGTTCTCCGATTTATTTTCCTCCAAAACTGATGAAAACAAGTGAATTTTGGCCTAAAAAATTGGGTTGTTGGGTTTCGCCCCGCCAGATTTGT
Organism: Morus indica; assembly: GCA_029231665.1. Taxonomy (NCBI): domain Eukaryota; kingdom Viridiplantae; phylum Streptophyta; class Magnoliopsida; order Rosales; family Moraceae; genus Morus; species Morus indica. The sequence continues at coordinate 85,489 of JACAGA010000053.1, forward strand.
AGAGCTTGATGGGTGCATTGATTTGGTATATTATAGGCCCAGCAACGATTTCTGGATCAAAAGTTATGGCCGAATTCAGTCACAGTGCTCCGATTTTTTTCCTCCAAAACTGATGAAAACAAGTGAATTTCAGCCTTAAAAATTGGGTTGCTGGGTTTCGCCCCGCCAGATTTGTAGAGCTTGATGTGTGCTTCGATTTGGTATATTATAGGCCCAGCAACGATTTCTGGATCAAAATTTATGGCCGTATTCAGTCACAGTTCTCTGATTTTTTTCCTCCAAAACTGATGAAAACAAGTGAATTTCGGCCTAAAAAATTGGGTTGTTGGGTTTCGCCCAGGCAGATTTGTAGAGCTTGATGTGTGCTTCGATTTGGTATATTATAGGCCCAGCAACGATTTCTGGAACAAAAGTTATGGTCGTATTCAGTCACAGTTCTCCGATTTTTTTCCTCCAAAACTGATGAAAACAAGTGAATTTTGGCCTAAAAAATTGGGTTGTTGGGTTTCGCCCCGCCAGATTTGTAGAGCTTGATGGGTGCATCGATTTGGTATATTATAGGCCCAACAACGATTTCTGGATCAAAAGTTATGGCCGAATTCAGTCACAGTTCTCCGATTTTTTTCCTCCAAAACTGATGAAAACAAGGGAATTTCAGCCTAAAAAATTGGGTTGTTCGGTTTCGCCCCGCTAGATTTGTAGAGCTTGAAGAGTGCTTCGATTTGGTATATTATAGGCCCAGCAACGATTTCTGGATCAAAATTTATGGCCGTATTCAGTCACAGTTCTCTGATTTTTTTCCTCCAAAACTGATGAAAACAAGTGAATTTCGGACTAAAAAATTGGGTTGTTGGGTTTCGCCCAAGCAGATTTGTAAAGCTTGATGTGTGCTTCGATTTGGTATATTATAGGCCCAGTAACTATTTCTGGATCAAAAGTTATGGTCGTATTCAGTCACAGTTCTCCGATTTATTTTCCTCCAAAACTGATGAAAACAAGTGAATTTTGGCCTAAAAAATTGGGTTGTTGGGTTTCGCCCCGCCAGATTTGTAGAGCTTGATGGTGCATTGATTTGGTATATTATAGGCCCAGCAACGATTTCTGGATCAAAAGTTATGGCCGAATTCAGTCACAGTGCTCCGATTTTTTTCCTCCAAAACTGATGAAAACAAGTGAATTTCAGCCTTAAAAATTGGGTTGCTTGGGTTCGCCCCGCCAGATTTGTAGAGCTTGAAGAGTGCTTCGATTTGGTATATTATAGGCCCAGCAACGATTTCTGGATTAAAATTTATGGCCGTATTCAGTCACAGTTCTCTGATTTTTTTCCTCCAAAACTGATGAAAACAAGTGAATTTCGGCCTAAAAAATTGGGTTGTTGGGTTTCGCCCAGGCAGATTTATAGAGCTTGATGTGTGCTTCGATTTGGTATATTATAGGCCCAGCAACGATTTCTGGATCAAAAGTTATGGTCGTATTCAGTCACAGTTCTCCGATTTTTTTCCTCCAAAACTGATGAAAACAAGTGAATTTCAGCCTAAAAAATTGGGTTGTTGGGTTTCGCCCCGCCAGATTTGTAGAGCTTGAAGAGTGCTTCGATTTGGTATATTAAAGGCCCAGCAACGATTTCTGGATAAAAATTTATGGCCGTATTCAGTCACAGTTCTCTGATTTTTTTCCTCCAAAACGGATGAAAACAAGTGAATTTCGGCCTAAAAAATTGGGTTGTTGGGTTTCGCCCAGGCAGATTTGTAGAGCTTGATGAGTGCTTCGATTTGGTATATTATAGGCCCAACAACAATTTCTGGATCAAAAGTTATAGCTGCATTCAGTCAAACTTCTCCGATTTTTTTCCTCCAAAACTGATGAAAACAAGTGTATTTCGGCCTAAAAAAAAGAGTTGTTGGGTTTCGCCCCGCCATATTTGTAGAGCTTGATGAGTGCTTCGATTTGGTATATTATAGGCCCAGCAACGATTTCTGGATCAAAAGTTATGGCTGAATTCATCACAGTTCTCCAATTTTTTTCCTCCAAAACTGATGAAAACAAGTGAATTTCGGCCTAAAAAATTGGGTTGTTAAGTTTCACCACGCCAGATTTGTAGAGCTGGAAGAGTGCTTCGATTTGGTATATTATAAGCCCATCAACGATTTCTGGATCAAAATTTATGGCCGTATTCAGTCACAGTTGTTTGATTTTTTTCCTCCAAAACTGATGAAAACAAGTGTATTTCGGCCTAAAAAATTGGGTTGTTGGGTTTCGCCCCGCCATATTTGTAGAGCTTGATGAGTGCTTCGATTTGGTATATTATAGGCCCAGCAACGATTTCTGGATCAAAAGTTATGGCAGCATTCAGTCAGAGTTCACCGATTTTTTTTCCTCCAAAAATGATGAAAACAAGTGAATTTCGGCCTAAAAAATTGGGTTGTTGGGTTTCGCCCAGGCAGATTTGTAGAGCTTGATGTGTGCTTCGATTTGGTATATTATAGGCCCAGCAACGATTTCTGGATCAAAAGTTATGGCTGTATTAAGTCAAAGTTCTCCGATTTGTTTCCTCCAAAACTGATGAAAACAAGTGTATTTCGGCCTAAAAAATTGGGTTGTTAGTTTTCGCCCCGCCATATTTGTAGAGCTTGATGAGTGCTTCGATTTGGTACATTATAGGCCCAGCAACGATTTCTGGATCAAAAGTTATGGCCGAATTCGGTCACAGTTCTCTGATTTTTTTCCTCCAAAACTGATGAAAACAAGTGTATTTCGGCCTAAAAAATTGGGTTGTTGGGTTTCACCCCACCAGATTTGTGGAGCTTGAAGAGTGCTTCGATTTGGTATATTATAGGCCCAGCAACGATTTCTGGATCAAAATTTATGGCCGTATTCAGTCACAGTTCTCTGATTTTTTTTCCTCCAAAACGGATGAAAGGAAGTGAATTTCGGCCTAAAAAATTTGGTTGTTGGGTTTCGCCAAGCCATATTTGTAGAGCTTGATGAGTGCTTCGATTTGGTATATTATAGGCCCAGCAACGATTTCTGGATCAAAAGTTATGGCAGTATTCAGTCACAGTTCTCTGATTTTTTTTCCTCCAAAACGGATGAAAGGAAGTGAATTTCGGCCGAAAAAATTGGGTTGTTGGGTTTCGCCCAGGCAGATTTGTAGAGCTTGTAGAGTGCTTCGATTTGGTAGATTATAGGCCCAACAACAAATTCTGGATTAAAAGTTATGGCTGTATTCAGTCACAGCGCTCTGATTTTTTTTCCTCAAAAACTAATGAAAACAAGTGAATTTCGGCCTAAAAAATTGGGTTGTTGGGTTTCGCCCCACCAGATTTGTAGAGCCTGATGGGTGCATCGAAATGTTATAATATAGGCCCAGCAACGATTTCTGGATCAAAAGTTATGGTTGTATTCAGTCAAAGTTCTCCGATTTTTTTCCGCCAAAACTGATGAAAACAAGTGTATTTCGGCCTAAAAAATTGGGTTGTTGGGTTTCGCCCCGCCATATTTGTAGAGCTTGATGAGTGCTTCGATTTGGTATATTATAGGCCCAGCAACGATTTCTTGATCAAAAGTTCTGTCCGAATTCAGTCACAATTCTCCGATTTTTTTCCTCCAAAACTGATGAAAACAAGTGAATTTCGGCCTAAAAAATTGGGTTATTGGGTTTCGCCCCGCCAGATTTGTTGAGCTTGAAGAGTGCTTCGATTTGGTATATTATAAGCCCATCAACGATTTCTGGATCAAAATTTATGGCCGTATTCAGTCACGGTTGTCTGATTTTTTTCCTCCAAAACTGATGAAAACAAGTGTATTTCGGCCTAAAAAATTGGGTTGTTGGGTTTCGCCCTGCCAGATTTGTAGAGCTTGATGGGTGCTTTGATTTGGTATATTATAGGCCCAGTAACTATTTCTGGATCAAAAGTTATGGTCGTATTCAGTCACAGTTCTCCGATTTATTTTCCTCCAAAACTGATGAAAACAAGTGAATTTTGGCCTAAAAAATTGGGTTGTTGGGTTTCGCCCCGCCAGATTTGTAGAGCTTGATGGGTGCATTGATTTGGTATATTATAGGCCCAGCAACGATTTCTGGATCAAAAGTTATGGCCGAATTCAGTCACAGTGCTCCGATTTTTTTCCTCCAAAACTGATGAAAACAAGTGAATTTCAGCATTAAAAATTGGGTTGCTGGGTTTCGCCCCGCCAGATTTGTAGAGCTTGAAGAGTGCTTCGATTTGGTATATTATAGGCCCAGCAACGATTTCTGGATTAAAATTTATGGCCGTATTCAGTCACAGTTCTCTGATTTTTTTCCCCCAAAACTGATGAAAACAAGTGAATTTCGGCCTAAAAAATTGGGTTGTTGGGTTTCGCCCAGGCAGATTTATAGAGCTTGATGTGTGCTTCGATTTGGTATATTGTAGGCCCAGCAACGATTTCTGGATCAAAAGTTATGGTCGTATTCAGTCACAGTTCTCCGATTTTTTTCCTCCAAAACTGATGAAAACAAGTGAATTTCAGCCTAAAAAATTGGGTTGTTGGGTTTCGCCCCGCCAGATTTGTAGAGCTTGAAGAGTGCTTCGATTTGGTATATTAAAGGCCCAGCAACGATTTCTGGATAAAAATTTATGGCCGTATTCAGTCACAGTTCTCTGATTTTTTTCCTCCAAAACGGATGAAAACAAGTGAATTTCGGCCTAAAAAATTGGGTTGTTGGGTTTCGCCCAGGCAGATTTGTAGAGCTTGATGAGTGCTTCGATTTGGTATATTATAGGCCCAACAACAATTTCTGGATCAAAAGTTATAGCTGTATTCAGTCAAACTTCTCCGATTTTTTTCCTCCAAAACTGATGAAAACAAGTGTATTTCGGCCTAAAAAAAAGAGTTGTTGGGTTTCGCCCCACCATATTTGTAGAGCTTGATGAGTGCTTCGATTTGGTATATTATAGGCCCAGCAACGATTTCTGGATCAAAAGTTATGGCTGAATTCATCACAGTTCTCCAATTTTTTTCCTCCAAAACTGATGAAAACAAGTGAATTTCGGCCTAAAAAATTGGGTTGTTAAGTTTCACCACGCCAGATTTGTAGACCTGGAAGAGTGCTTCGATTTGGTATATTATAAGCCCATCAACGATTTCTGGATCAAAATTTATGGCCGTATTCAGTCACAGTTGTTTGATTTTTTTCCTCCAAAACTGATGAAAACAAGTGTATTTCGGCCTAAAAAATTGGGTTGTTGGGTTTCGCCCCGCCATATTTGTAGAGCTTGATGAGTGCTTCGATTTGGTATATTATAGGCCCAGCAACGATTTCTGGATCAAAAGTTATGGCAGCATTCAGTCAGAGTTCACCGATTTTTTTTCCTCCAAAAATGATGAAAACAAGTGAATTTCGGCCTAAAAAATTGGGTTGTTGGGTTTCGCCCAGGCAGATTTGTAGAGCTTGATGTGTGCTTCGATTTGGTATATTATAGGCCCAACAACAATTTCTGGATCAAAAGTTATAGCTGTATTCAGTCAAACTTCTCCGATTTTTTTCCTCCAAAACTGATGAAAACAAGTGTATTTCGGCCTAAAAAAAAGAGTTGTTGGGTTTCGCCCCGCCATATTTGTAGAGCTTGATGAGTGCTTCGATTTGGTATATTATAGGCCCAGCAACGATTTCTGGATCAAAAGTTATGGCTGAATTCATCACAGTTCTCCAATTTTTTTCCTCCAAAACTGATGAAAACAAGTGAATTTCGGCCTAAAAAATTGGGTTGTTAAGTTTCACCACGCCAGATTTGTAGAGCTGGAAGAGTGCTTCGATTTGGTATATTATAAGCCCATCAACGATTTCTGGATCAAAATTTATGGCCGTATTCAGTCACAGTTGTTTGATTTTTTTCCTCCAAAACTGATGAAAACAAGTGTATTTCGGCCTAAAAAATTGGGTTGTTGGGTTTCGCCCCGCCATATTTGTAGAGCTTGATGAGTGCTTCGATTTGGTATATTATAGGCCCAGCAACGATTTCTGGATCAAAAGTTATGGCAGCATTCAGTCAGAGTTCACCGATTTTTTTTCCTCCAAAAATGATGAAAACAAGTGAATTTCGGCCTAAAAAATTGGGTTGTTGGGTTTCGCCCAGGCAGATTTGTAGAGCTTGATGTGTGCTTCGATTTGGTATATTATAGGCCCAGCAACGATTTCTGGATCAAAAGTTATGGCTGTATTAAGTCAAAGTTCTCCGATTTGTTTCCTCCAAAACTGATGAAAACAAGTGTATTTCGGCCTAAAAAATTGGGTTGTTAGTTTTCGCCCCGCCATATTTGTAGAGGTTGATGAGTGCTTCGATTTGGTATATTATAGGCCCAGCAACGATTTCTGGATCAAAAGTTATGGCCGAATTCAGTCACAGTTCTCTGATTTTTTTCCTCCAAAACTGATGAAAACAAGTGTATTTCGGCCTAAAAAATTGGGTTGTTGGGTTTCACCCCACCAGATTTGTGGAGCTTGAAGAGTGCTTCGATTTGGTATATTATAGGCCCAGCAACGATTTCTGGATCAAAATTTATGGCCGTATTCAGTCACAGTTCTCTGATTTTTTTCCTCCAAAACTGATGAAAACAAGTGAATTTCGGCCTAAAAAATTGGGTTGTTGGGTTTCGCCCTGCCAGATTTGTAGAGCTTGATGGGTGCTTTGATTTGGTATATTATAGGCCCAGCAACGATTTCTGGATCAAAAGTTATGGCCGTATTCAGTCACAGTTCTCTGATTTTTTTTCCTCCAAAACGGATGAAAGGAAGTGAATTTCGGCCTAAAAAATTTGGTTGTTGGGTTTCGCCAAGCCAGATTTGTAGAGCTTGATGAGTGCTTCGATTTGGTATATTATAGGCCCAGCAACGATTTCTGGATCAAAAGTTATGGCAGTATTCAGTCACAGTTCTCTGATTTTTTTTCCTCCAAAACGGATGAAAGGAAGTGAATTTCGGCCTAAAAAATTGGGTTGTTGGGTTTCGCCCAGGCAGATTTGTAGAGCTTGTAGAGTGCTTCGATTTGGTAGATTATAGGCCCAACAACAATTTCTGGATTAAAAGTTATGGCTGTATTCAGTCACAGCGCTCCGATTTTTTTTCCTCAAAAACTAATGAAAACAAGTGAATTTCGGCCTAAAAAATTGGGTTGTTGGGTTTCGCCCCACCAGATTTGTAGAGCCTGATGGGTGCATCGAATTGTTATAATATAGGCCCAGCAACGATTTCTGGATCAAAAGTTATGGTTGTATTCAGTCAAAGTTCTCCGATTTTTTTCCGTCAAAACTGATGAAAACAAGTGTATTTCGGCCTAAAAAATTGGGTTGTTGGGTTTCGCCCCGCCATATTTGTAGAGCTTGATGAGTGCTTCGATTTGGTATATTATAGGCCCAGCAACGATTTCTTGATCAAAAGTTCTGTCCGAATTCAGTCACAGTTCTCCGATTTTTTTCCTCCAAAACTGATGAAAACAAGTGAATTTCGGCCTAAAAAATTGGGTTATTGGGTTTCGCCCCGCCAGATTTGTTGAGCTTGATGAGTGCTTTGATTTGGTATATTATAGGCCCAGCAACGATTTCTGGATCAAAAGTTATGGCTGAATTCATCACAGTTCTCCAATTTTTTTCCTCCACAACTCATGAAAACAAGTGAATTTCGGCCTAAAAAATTGGGTTGTTAAGTTTCACCACGCCAGATTTGTAGAGCTTGAAGAGTGCTTCGATTTGGTATATTATAAGCCCATCAACGATTTCTGGATCAAAATTTATGGCCGTATTCAGTCACAGTTGTCTGATTTTTTTCCTCCAAAACTGATGAAAACAAGTGTATTTCGGCCTAAAAAATTGGGTTGTTGGGTTTCGCCCCGCCATATTTGTAGAGCTTGATGAGTGCTTCGATTTGGTATATTATAGGCCCAGCAACGATTTCTGGATCAAAAGTTATGGCAGCATTCAGTCAGAGTTCACCGATTTTTTTTCCTCCAAAAATGATGAAAACAAGTGAATTTCGGCCTAAAAAATTGGGTTGTTGGGTTTCGCCCCGGCAGATTTGTAGAGCTTGATGTGTGCTTCGATTTGGTATATTATAGGCCCAGCAACGATTTCTGGATCAAAAGTTATGGCTGTATTCAGTCAAAGTTCTCCGATTTTTTTCCTCCAAAACTGATGAAAACAAGTGTATTTCGGCCTAAAAAATTGGGTTGTTGGGTTTCGCCCCGCCATATTTGTAGAGGTTGATGAGTGCTTCGATTTGGTATATTATAGGCCCAGCAACGATTTCTGGATCAAAAGTTATGGCCGAATTCAGTCACAGTTCTCTGATTTTTTTCCTCCAAAACTGATGAAAACAAGTGTATTTCGGCCTAAAAAATTGGGTTGTTGGGTTTCACCCCACCAGATTTGTGGAGCTTGAAGAGTGCTTCGATTTGGTATATTATAGGCCCAGCAACGATTTCTGGATCAAAATTTATGGCCGTATTCAGTCACAGTTCTCTGATTTTTTTCCTCCAAAACTGATGAAAACAAATGAATTTCGGCCTAAAAAGTTGGGTTGTTGGGTTTCGCCCTGCCAGATTTGTAGAGCTTGATGGGTGCTTTGATTTGGTATATTATAGGCCCAGCAACGATTTCTGGATCAAAAGTTATGGCCGTATTCAGTCACAGTTCTCTGATTTTTTTTCCTCCAAAACGGATGAAAGGAAGTGAATTTCGGCCTAAAAAATTTGGTTGTTGGGTTTCGCCAAGCCAGATTTCTAGAGCTTGATGAGTGCTTCGATTTGGTATATTATAGGCCCAGCAACGATTTCTGGATCAAAAGTTATGGCAGTATTCAGTCACAGTTCTCTGATTTTTTTTCCTCCAAAACGGATGAAAGGAAGTGAATTTCGGCCTAAAAAATTGGGTTGTTGGGTTTCGCCCAGGCAGATTTGTGGAGCTTGTAGAGTGCTTCGATTTCGTATATTATAGGCCCAACAACAATTTCTGGATTAAAAGTTATGGCTGTATTCAGTCACAGCGCTCCGATTTTTTTTCCTCAAAAACTAATGAAAACAAGTGAATTTCGGCCTAAAAAATTGGGTTGTTGGGTTTCGCCCCCCCAGATTTGTAGAGCCTGATGGGTGCATCGAATTGTTATAATATAGGCCCAGCAACGATTTCTGGATCAAAAGTTATGGTTGTATTCAGTCAAAGTTCTCCGATTTTTTTCCGCCAAAACTGATGAAAACAAGTGTATTTCGGCCTAAAAAATTGGGTTGTTGGGTTTCGCCCCGCCATATTTGTAGAGCTTGATGAGTGCTTCGATTTGGTATATTATAGGCCCAGCAACGATTTCTTGATCAAAAGTTCTGTCCGAATTCAGTCACAGTTCTCCGATTTTTTTCCTCCAAAACTGATGAAAACAAGTGAATTTCGGCCTAAAAAATTGGGTTATTGGGTTTCGCCCCGCCATATTTGTAGAGCTTGAAGAGTGCTTCGATTTGGTATATTATAGGCCCAGCAACGATTTCTGGATCAAAATTTATGGCCGTATTCAGTCACAGTTCTCTGATTTTTTTCCTCCAAAACTGATGAAAACAAGTGTATTTCGGCCTAAAAAATTGGGTTGTTGGGTTTCACCCCACCAGATTTGTAGAGCTTGAAGAGTGCTTCGATTTGGTATATTATAGGCCCAGCAACGATTTCTGGATCAAAATTTATGGCCGTATTCAGTGACAGTTCTCTGATTTTTTTGCCCCAAAACTGATGAAAACAAGTGAATTTCGGCCTAAAAAATTGGGTTGTTGGGTTTCGCCCTGCCAGATTTGTAGAGTTTGATCGGTGCTTTGATTTGGTATATTATAGGCCCAGCAACGATTTCTGGATCAAAAGTTATGGCCGTATTCAGTCACAGTTCTCTGATTTTTTTTCCTCCAAAACGGATGAAAGGAAGTGAATTTCGGCCTAAAAAATTTGGTTGTTGGGTTTCGCCAAGCCAGATTTGTAGAGCTTGATGAGTGCTTCGATTTGGTATATTATAGGCCCAGCAACGATTTCTGGATCAAAAGTTATGGCAGTATTCAGTCACAGTTCTCTGATTTTTTTTCCTCCAAAACGGATGAAAGGAAGTGAATTTCGGCCTAAAAAATTGGGTTGTTGGGTTTCGCCCAGGCAGATTTGTAGAGCTTGTAGAGTGCTTCGATTTGGTAGATTATAGGCCCAACAACAATTTCTGGATTAAAAGTTATGGCTGTATTCAGTCACAGCGCTCCGATTTTTTTTCCTCAAAAACTAATGAAAACAATTGAATTTCGGCCTAAAAAATTGGGTTGTTGGGTTTCGCCCCCCCAGACTTGTAGAGCCTGATGGGTGCATCGAATTGTTATAATATAGGCCCAGCAACGATTTCTGGATCAAAAGTTATGGTTGTATTCAGTCAAAGTTCTCCGATTTTTTTCCGCCAAAACTGATGAAAACAAGTGTATTTCGGCCTAAAAAATTGGGTTGTTGGGTTTCGCCCCGCCATATTTGTAGAGCTTGATGAGTGCTTGGATTTGGTATATTATAGGCCCAGCAACGATTTCTTGATCAAAAGTTCTGTCCGAATTCAGTCACAGTTCTCCGATTTTTTTCCTCCAAAACTGATGAAAACAAGTGAATTTCGGCCTAAAAAATTGGGTTATTGGGTTTCGCCCCGCCAGATTTGTTGAGCTTGATGAGTGCTTTGATTTGGTATATTATAGGCCCAGCAACGACTTCTGGATCAAAGTTATGGCCGTATTCAGTTAGAGTTCTCCGATTTTTTTTCCTCCAAAACTGATGAAAACAAGTGAATTTCGGCCTAAAAAATTGGGTTGTTGGGTTTCGCCCCGCCATATTTGTAGACCTTGAAGAGTGCTTCGATTTGGTATATTATAGGCCCAGCAACGATTTCTGGATCAAAATTTATGGCCGTATTCAGTCACAGTTCTCTGATTTTTTTCCTCCAAAACTGATGAAAACAAGTGTATTTCGGCCTAAAAAATTGGGTTGTTGGGTTTCACCCCACCAGATTTGTAGAGCTTGAAGAGTGCATCGATTTGGTATATTATAGGCCCAGCAACGATTTCTGGATCAAAATTTATGGCCGTATTCAGTGACAGTTCTCTGATTTTTTTGCCCCAAAACTGATGAAAACAAGTGAATTTCGGCCTAAAAAATTGGGTTGTTGGGTTTCGCCCAGGTAGATTTGTAGAGCTTGATGGGTGCTTCGGTTTGGTATATTATAGGCCCAGCAACGATTTCTGGATCAAAAGTTATGGCCGTATTCAGTCACAGTTCTCTTATTTTTTTTCCTCCAAAACGAATGAAAGGAAGTGAATTTCGGCCTAAAAAATTGGGTTGTTGGGTTTCGCCAAGCCAGATTTGTAGAGCTTTATGAGTGCTTTGATTTGGTATATTATGGGCCCAGCAACGATTTCTGGATCAAAAGTTATGGCCGTATTCAGTCACAGTTCTCCGATTTTTTTCCTCCAAAATGGATGAAAGGAAGTGAATTTCGGCCTAAAAAATTGGGTTGTTGGGTTTCGCCCGGGCAGATTTGTAGAGCTTGATGTGTGCTTCGATTTGGTATATTATAGGCCCAGCAACGATTTCTGGATCAAAAGTTATGGCTGTATTCAGTCAAAGTTCTCCGATTTTTTTCCTCCAAAACTGATGAAAACAAGTGTATTTCGGCCTAAAAAATTGGGTTGTTGGGTTTCGCCCCGCCATATTTGTAGAGCTTGATGAGTGCTTCAATTTGGTATATTATAGGCCCAGCAACGATTTCTGGATCAAACGTTCTGGTCGAACTCAGTCACAGTTCTCCGATTTTTTTCCTCCAAAATGGATGAAAGGAAGTGTATTTCGGCCTAAAAAATTGGGTTGTTGGGTTTCGCCCCGCCATATTTGTAGAGCTTGATGAGTGCTTCGATTTGGTATATTATAGGCCCGGCATCGATTTCTGGATCAAAAGTTATGGCCGTATTCAGTCAGAGTTCTCCGATTTTTTTTCCTCCAAAACTGATGAAAACAAGTGAATTTCGGCCTAAAAAATTGGGTTGTTGGGTTTCGCCCCGCCATATTTGTAGAGCTTGATGTGTGCTTCGATTTGGTATATTATAGGCCCAGCAACGATTTCTGGATCAAAAGTTATGGCTGTATTCAGTCAAAGTTTGCCGATTTGTTTCCTCCAAAATTGATGAAAACAAGTGTATTTCGGCCTAAAAAATTGGGTTGTTAGTTTTCGCCCCGCCATATTTGTAGAGCTTGATGAGTGCTTCGATTTGGTATATTATAGGCCCAGCAAAGATTTCTGGATCAAAAGTTATGCCGAATTCAGTCACAGTTCTCTGATTTTTTTCCTCCAAAACTGATGAAAACAAGTGTATTTCCGCCTAAAAAATTGGGTTGTTGGGTTTCACCCCACCATATTTATGGAGCTTGAAGAGTGCTTCGATTTGGTATATTATAGACCCAGCAACGATTTCTGGATCAAAATTTATGGCCGTATTCAGTCACAGTTCTCTGATTTTTTTCCTCCAAAACTGATGAAAACAAGTGTATTTCGGCCTAAAAAATTGGGTTGTTGGGTTTCACCCCACCAGATTTGTAGAGCTTGAAGAGTGCATCGATTTGGTATATTATAGGCCCAGCAACGATTTCTGGATCAAAATTTATGGCCGTATTCAGTGACAGTTCTCTGATTTTTTTCCTCCAAAACTGATGAAAACAAGTGAATTTCGGCCTAAAAAATTGGGTTGTTGGGTTTCGCCCAGGTAGATTTGTAGAGCTTGATGGGTGCTTCGATTTGGTATATTATAGGCCCAGCAACGATTTCTGGATCAAAAGTTATGGCCGTATTCAGTCACAGTTCTCTTATTTTTTTTCCTCCAAAACGAATGAAAGGAAGTGAATTTCGGCCTAAAAAATTGGGTTGTTGGGTTTCGCCAAGCCAGATTTGTAGAGCTTTATGAGTGCTCTGATTTGGTATATTATGGGCCCAGCAACGATTTCTGGATCAAAAGTTATGGCCGTATTCAGTCACAGTTCTCCGATTTTTTTCCTCCAAAACGGATGAAAGGAAGTGAATTTCGGCCTAAAAAATTGGGTTGTTGGGTTTCGCCCAGGCAGATTTGTAGAGCTTGATGTGTGCTTCGATTTGGTATATTATAGGCCCAGCAACGATTTCTGGATCAAAAGTTATGGCTGTATTCAGTCAAAGTTCTCCGATTTTTTTCCTCCGAAACTGATGAAAACAAGTGTATTTCGGCCTAAAAAATTGGGTTGTTGGGTTTCACCCCACCAGATTTGTAGAGCTTGAAGAGTGCATCGATTTGGTATATTATAGGCCCAGCAACGATTTCTGGATCAAAATTTATGGCCCTATTCAGTGACAGTTCTCTGATTTTTTTGCCCCAAAACTGATGAAAACAAGTGAATTTCGGCCTAAAAAATTGGGTTGTTGGGTTTCGCCCAGGTAGATTTGTAGAGCTTGATGGGTGCTTCGATTTGGTATATTATAGGCCCAGCAACGATTTCTGGATCAAAAGTTATGGCCGTATTCAGTCACAGTTCTCTTATTTTTTTTCCTCCAAAACGGATGAAAGGAAGTGAATTTCGGCCTAAAAAATTGGGTTGTTGGGTTTCGCCAAGCCAGATTTGTAGAGCTTTATGAGTGCTTTGATTTGGTATATTATGGGCCCAGCAACGATTTCTGGATCAAAAGTTATGGCCGTATTCAGTCACAGTTCTCCGATTTTTTTCCTCCAAAATGGATGAAAGGAAGTGAATTTCGGCCTAAAAAATTGGGTTGTTGGGTTTCGCCCAGGCAGATTTGTAGAGCTTGATGTGTGCTTCGATTTGGTATATTATAGGCCCAGCAACGATTTCTGGATCAAAAGTTATGGCTGTATTCAGTCAAAGTTCTCCGATTTTTTTCCTCCAAAACTGATGAAAACAAGTGTATTTCGGCCTAAAAAATTGGGTTGTTGGGTTTCGCCCCGCCATATTTGTAGAGCTTGATGAGTGCTTCGATTTGGTATATTATAGGCCCAGCAACGATTTCTGGATCAAAAGTTCTGGTCGAACTCAGTCACAGTTCTCCGATTTTTTTCCTCCAAAACTGATGAAAACAAGTGTATTTCGGCCTAAAAAATTGGGTTGTTGGGTTTCGCCCCGCCATATTTGTAGAGCTTGATGATTGCTTCGATTTGGTATATTATAGGCCCGGCATCGATTTCTGGATCAAAAGTTATGGCCGTATTCAGTCAGAGTTCTCCGATTTTTTTTCCTCCAAAACTGATGAAAACAAGTGAATTTCGGCCTAAAAAATTGGGTTGTTGGGTTTCGCCCCGCCATATTTGTAGAGCTTGATGTGTGCTTCGATTTGGTATATTATAGGCCCAGCAACGATTTCTGGATCAAAAGTTATGGCTGTATTCAGTCAAAGTTCGCCGATTTGTTTCCTCCAAAACTGATGAAAACAAGTGTATTTCGGCCTAAAAAATTGGGTTGTTAGTTTTCGCCCCGCCATATTTGTAGAGCTTGATGAGTGCTTCGATTTGGTATATTATAGGCCCAGCAAAGAGTTCTGGATCAAAAGTTATGCCGAATTCAGTCACAGTTCTCTGATTTTTTTCCTCCAAAACTGATGAAAACAAGTGTATTTCCGCCTAAAAAATTGGGTTGTTGGGTTTCACCCCGCCATATTTATGGAGCTTGAAGAGTGCTTCGATTTGGTATATTATAGGCCCAGCAACGATTTCTGGATCAAAATTTATGGCCGTATTCAGTCACAGTTCTCTGATTTTTTTCCTCCAAAACTGATGAAAACAAGTGAATTTCGGCCTAAAAAATTGGGTTGTTGGGTTTCGCCCTGCCAGATTTGTAGAGCTTGATGGGTGCTTCGATTTGGTATATTATAGGCCTAGCAACGATTTCTGGATCAAAAGTTATGGCCGTATTCAGTCACAGTTCTCTGATTTTTTTTCCTCCAAATCGGATGAAAGGAAGTGAATTTCGGCCTAAAAAATTTGGTTGTTGGGTTTCGCCAAGCCAGATTTGTAGAGCTTGATGAGTGCTTCGATTTGGTATATTATAGGCCCAGCAACGATTTCTGGATCAAAAGTTATGGCGGTATTCAGTCACAGTTCTCTGATTTTTTTTCCTCCAAAGCGGATGAAAGGAAGTGAATTTCGGCCTAAAAAATTGGGTTGTTGGGTTTCGCCCAGGCAGATTTGTAGAGCTTGTAGAGTGCTTCGATTTGGTATATTATAGGCCCAGCAACGATTTCTGTATCAAAAGTTATGGCAGTATTCAGTCACAGTTCTCTGATTTTTTTTCCTCCAAAGCGGATGAAAGGAAGTGAATTTCGGCCTAGAAAATTAGGTTGTTGGGTTTCGCCCAGGCAGATTTGTAGAGCTTGTAGAGTGCTTTGATTTGGTAGATTATAGGCCCAACAACAATTTTTGGATCAAAAGTTACGGCCGTATTCAGTCACAGCTCTCCGATTTTTTTTCCTCAAAAACTGATGAAAACAAGTGAATTTCGGCATAAAAAATTGGATTGTTGGGTTTCGCCCCACCAGATTTGTAGAGCCTGATGGGTGCATCGAATTGTTATAATATAGGCCCAGCAACGATTTCTGGATCAAAAGTTATGGCTGTATTCAGTCAAAGTTCTCCGATTTTTTTCCGCCAAAACTGATGAAAACAAGTGTATTTCGGCCTAAAAAATTGGGTTGTTGGCTTTCGCCCCGCCATATTTGTAGAGCTTGATGAGTGCTTCGATTTGGTATATTATAGGCCCAACAACGATTTTGTTGATCAAAAGTTCTGGCCGAATTCAGTCACAGTTCTCCGATTTTTTTCCTCCAAAACTGATGAAAACAAGTGAATTTCGGCCTAAAAAATTGGGTTATTGGGTTTCGCCCCGCCGAATTTGTAGAGCTTGAAGAGTGCTTCGATTTGGTATATTATAGGCCCAGCAACGATTTCTGGATCAAAATTTATGGCCGTATTCAGTCACAGTTCTCTGATTTTTTTCCTCCAAAACTGATGAAAACAAGTGTATTTCGGCCTAAAAAATTGGGTTTTTGGGTTTCACCCCACCAGATTTGTAGAGCTTGAAGAGTGCATCAATTTGGTATATTATAGGCCCAGTATCGATTTCTGGATCAAAATTTATGGCCGTATTCAGTGACAGTTCTCTGATTTTTTTCCTCCAAAACTGATGAAAACAAGTGAATTTCGGCCTAAAAAATTGGGTTGTTGGGTTTCGCCCAGGTAGATTTGTAGAGCTTGATGGGTGCTTCGATTTGGTATATTATAGGCCCAGCAACGATTTCTGGATCAAAAGTTATGGCCGTATTCAGTCACAGTTCTCTGATTTTTTTTCCTCCAAAACGGATGAAAGGAAGTGAATTTCGGCCTAAAAAATTGGGTTGTTGGGTTTCGCCAAGCCAGATTTGTAGAGCTTTATGAGTGGTTTGAATTGGTATATTATGGGCCCAGCAACGATTTCTGGATCAAAATTTATGGCTGTATTCAGTCACAGTTCTCCGATTTTTTTTCCTCCAAAATGGATGAAAGGAAGTGAATTTCGGCCTAAAAAATTGGGTTGTTGGGTTTCGCCCAGGCAGATTTGTAGAGCTTGATGTGTGCTTCGATTTGGTATATTATAGGCCCAGCAACGATTTCTGGATCAAAAGTTATGGCTGTATTCAGTCAAAGTTCTCCGGTTTTTTTCCTCCAAAACTGATGAAAGCAAGTGTATTTCGGGCTAAAAAATTGGGTTGTTGGGTTTAACCCCGCCAGATTTGTAGAGCTTGATGAGTGCTTCGATTTGGTATATTATAGGCCCAGCAACGATTTCTGGATCAAAAGTTATGGCCGAATTCAGTCACAGTTCTCTAATTTTTTTTCCTCCAAAACTGATGAAAACAAGTGTATTTCGGCCTAAAAAATTGAGTTGTTGGGTTTCACCCCACCAGATTTGTAGAGCTTGAAGAGTGCATCAATTTGGTATATTATAGGCCCAGTATCGATTTCTGGATCAAAATTTATGGCCGTATTCAGTGACAGTTCTCTGATTTTTTTCCTCCAAAACTGATGAAAACAAGTGAATTTCGGCCTAAAAAATTGGGTTGTTGGGTTTCGCCCAGGTAGATTTGTAGAGCTTGATGGGTGCTTCGATTTGGTATATTATAGGCCCAGCAAAGATTTCTGGATCAAAAGTTATGGCCGTATTCAGTCACAGTTCTCTGATTTTTTTTCCTCCAAAACGGATGAAAGGAAGTGAATTTCGGCCTAAAAAATTGGGTTGTTGGGTTTCGCCAAGCCAGATTTGTAGAGCTTTATGAGTGCTTTGATTTGGTATATTATGGGCCCAGCAACGATTTCTGGATCAAAATTTATGGCTGTATTCAGTCACAGTTCTCCGATTTTTTTTCCTCCAAAATGGATGAAAGGAAGTGAATTTCGGCCTAAAAAATTGGGTTGTTCGGTTTCGCCCAGGCAGATTTGTAGAGCTTGATGTGTGCTTCGATTTGGTATATTATAGGCCCAGCAACGATTTCTGGATCAAAAGTTATGGCTGTATTCAGTCAAAGTTCTCCGGTTTTTTTCCTCCAAAACTGATGAAAACAAGTGTATTTCGGGCTAAAAAATTGGGTTGTTGGGTTTAACCCCGCCAGATTTGTAGAGCTTGATGAGTGCTTCGATTTGGTATATTATAGGCCCAGCAACGATTTCTGGATCAAAAGTTATGGCCGAATTCAGTCACAGTTCTCTAATTTTTTTTCCTCCAAAACTGATGAAAACAAGTGTATTTCGGCCTAAAAAATTGAGTTGTTGGGTTTCACCCCACCAGATTTGTAGAGCTTGAAGAGTGCTTCGATTTGGTATATTATAGGCCCAACAACGATTTCTGGATCAAAAGTTGTGGCCGTATTCAGTCACAGCTCTCCGATTTTTTTTCCTCAAAAACTGATGAAAACAAGTGAATATCGGCCTAAAAAATTGGGTTGTCGGGTTTCGCCCCACCAGATTTGTAGAGCTTGATGGGTGCATCGATTTGTTATAATATGGGCCCAGCAACGATTTCTGGATCAAAAGTTATGGCTGTATTCAGTCAAAGTTCTCCGATTTTTTTCTGCCAAAACTGATCAAAACAAGTGTATTTCGGCCTAAAAAATTGGGTTGTTGGGTTTCGCCCCGCCATATTTGTAGAGCTTGATGAGTGCTTCGATTTGGTATATTATAGGCCCAGCAACGATTTCTGGATCAAAAGTTCTTGTCGAATTCAGTCACAGTTCTCCGATTTTTTTCCTCCAAAACTGATGAAAACAAGTGTATTTCGGCCTAAAACATTGGGTTGTTGGGTTTCGCCCCGCCATATTTGTAGAGCTTGTTGAGTGCTTCGATTTGGTATATTATAGGCCCAGCATCGATTTCTGGATCAAAAGTTATGGCTGTATTCAGTCAAAGTTCTCCGATTTTTTTCCACAAAACTGATCAAAACAAGTGTATTTCGGCCTAAAAAATTGGGTTGTTGGGTTTCACCCCACCAGATTTGTAGAGCTTGAAGAGTGCATCGATTTGGTATATTATAGGCCCAGCAACGATTTCTGGATCAAAATTTATGGCCGTATTCAGTGACAGTTCTCTGATTTTTTTCCTCCAAAACTGATGAAAACAAGTGAATTTCGGCCTAAAAAATTGGTTTGTTGGGTTTCGCCCAGGTAGATTTGTAGAGCTTGATGGGTGCTTCGATTTGGTATATTATAGTCCCAGCAACGATTTCTGGATCAAAAGTTATGGCCGTATTCAGTCACAGTTCTCTTATTTTTTTTCCTCCAAAACGGATGAAAGGAAGTGAATTTCGGCTAAAAAATTGGGTTGTTGGGTTTCGCCAAGCCAGATTTGTAGACCTTTATGAGTGCTTTGATTTGGTATATTATGGGCCCAGCAACGATTTCTGGATCAAAAGTTATGGCCGTATTCAGTCACAGTTCTCCGATTTTTTTTCCTCCAAAATGGATGAAAGGAAGTGAATTTCGGCCTAAAAAATTGGGTTGTTGGGTTTCGCCCAGCCAGATTTGTAGAGCTTGATGTGTGCTTCGATTTGGTATATTATAGGCCCAGCAACGATTTCTGGATCAAAAGTTATGGCTGTATTCAGTCAAAGTTCTCCGATTTTTTTCCTCCAAAACTGATGAAAACAAGTGTATTTCGGCCTAAAAAATTGGGTTGTTGGGTTTCGCCCCGCCATATATGTAGAGCTTGATGACTGCTTCGATTTGGTATATTATAGGCCCAGCAACGATTTCTGGATCAAAAGTTCTGGTCGAATTCAGTCACAGTTCTCCAATTTTTTTCCTCCAAAACTGATGAAAACAAGTGTATTTCGGCCTAAAAAATTGGGTTGTTGGGTTTCGCCCCGCCATATTTGTAGAGCTTGATGAGTGCTTCGATTTGGTATATTATAGGCCCAGCATCGATTTCTGGATCAAAAGTTATGGCCGTATTCAGTCAGAGTTCTCCGATTTTTTTTCCTCCAAAACTGATGAAAACAAGTGAATTTCGGCCTAAAAAATTGGGTTGTTGGGTTTCGCCCCGCCATATTTGTAGAGCTTGATGAGTGCTTCGATTTGGTATATTGTAGGCCCAGCATCGATTTCTGGATTAAAAGTTATGGCCGTATTCAATCAGAGTTCTCCGATTTTTTTTCCTCCAAAACTGATGAAAACAAGTGAATTTCGGCCTAAAAAATTGGGTTGTTGGGTTTCGCCCCGCCATATTTGTAGAGCTTGAAGAGTGCTTCGATTTGGTATATTATAGGCCCAGCAACGATTTCTGGATCAAAATTTATGGCCGTATTCAGTCACAGTTCTCTGATTTTTTTCCTCCAAAACTGATGAAAACAAGTGTATTTCGGCCTAAAAAATTGGGTTGTTGGGTTTCACCCCACCAGATTTGTAGAGCTTGAAGAGTGCATCGATTTGGTATATTATAGGCCCAGCAACGATTTCTGGATCAAAATTTATGGCCGTATTCAGTGACAGTTCTCTGATTTTTTTCCTCCAAAACTGATGAAAACAAGTGAATTTCGGCCTAAAAAATTGGTTTGTTGGGTTTCGCCCAGGTAGATTTGTAGAGCTTGATGGGTGCTTCGATTTGGTATATTATAGGCCCAGCAACGATTTCTGGATCAAAAGTTATGGCCGTATTCAGTCACAGTTCTCTTATTTTTTTTCCTCCAAAACGGATGAAAGGAAGTGAATTTCAGCCTAAAAAATTGGGTTGTTGGGTTTCGCCAAGCCAGATTTGTAGACCTTTATGAGTGCTTTGATTTGGTATATTATGGGCCCAGCAACGATTTCTGGATCAAAAGTTATGGCCGTATTCAGTCACAATTCTCCGATTTTTTTTCCTCCTAAATGGATGAAAGGAAGTGAATTTCGGCCTAAAAAATTGGGTTGTTGGGTTTCGCCCAGGCAGATTTGTAGAGCTTGATGTGTGCTTCGATTTGGTATATTATAGGCCCAGCAACGATTTCTGGATCAAAAGTTATGGCTGTATTCAGTCAAAGTTCTCCGATTTTTTTCCTCCAAAACTGATGAAAACAAGTGTATTTCGGCCTAAAAAATTGGGTTGTTGGGTTTCGCCCCGCCATATTTGTAGAGCTTGATGACTGCTTCGATTTGGTATATTATAGGCCCAGCAACGATTTCTGGATCAAAAGTTATGGTCGAATTCAGTCACAGTTCTCCGATTTTTTTCCTCCAAAACTGATGAAAACAAGTGTATTTCGGCCTAAAAAATTGGGTTGTTGGGTTTCGCCCCGCCATATTTGTAGAGCTTGATGAGTGCTTCGATTTGGTATATTATAGGCCCAGCAACGATTTCTGGATCAAAAGTTATGGCCGTATTCAGTCACAGTTCTCCGATTTTTTTTCCTCCAAAACTGATGAAAACAAGTGAATTCGGCCTAAAAAATTGGGTTGTTGGGTTTCGCCCCGCCATATTTGTAGAGCTTGATGAGTGCTTCGATTTGGTATATTATAGGCCCAGCAACGATTTCTGGATCAAAAGTTATGGCCGTATTCAGTCACAGTTCTCCGATTTTTTTTCCTCCAAAACTGATGAAAACAAGTGAATTTCGGCCTAAAAAATTGGGTTGTTGGGTTTCGCCCCGCCAGATTTGTAGAGCTTGAAGAGTGCTTCGATTTGGTATATTATAGGCCCAGCAACGATTTCTGGATCAAAAGTTATGGCCGTATTCAGTCACAGTTCTCCGATTTTTTTCCTCCAAAACTGATGAAAACAAGTGAATTTCGGCCTAAAAAATTGGGTTGTTGGGTTTCACCCCGCCAGATTTGTAGAGCTTGAAGAGTGCATCGATTTGGTATATTATAGGCCCAGCAACGATTTCTGGATCAAAATTTATGGCCGTATTCAGTGACAGTTCTCTGATTTTTTTCCTCCAAAACTGATGAAAACAAGTGAATTTCGGCCTAAAAAATTGGTTTGTTGGGTTTGGCCCAGGTAGATTTGTAGAGCTTGATGGGTTCTTCGATTTGGTATATTATAGGCCCAGCAACGATTTCTGGATCAAAAGTTATGGTCGAATTCAGTCACAGTTCTCCGATTTTTTTCCTCCAAAACTGATGATAACAAGTGTATTTCGGCCTAAAAAATTGGGTTGTTGGGTTTCGCCCCGCCATATTTGTAGAGCTTGATGAGTGCTTCGATTTGGTATATTATAGGCCCAGCATCGATTTCTGGATCAAAAGTTATGGCCGTATTCAGTCACAGTTCTCCGATTTTTTTTCCTCCAAAACTGATGAAAACAAGTGAATTTCGGCCTAAAAAATTGGGTTGTTGGGTTTCGCCCCGCCATATTTGTAGAGCTTGAAGAGTGCTTCGATTTGGTATATTATAGGCCCAGCAACGATTTCTGGATCAAAATTTATGGCCGTATTCAGTCACAGTTCTCTGATTTTTTTCCTCCAAAAGTGATGAAAACAGGTGTATTTCGGCCTAAAAAATTGGGTTGTTGGGTTTCACCCCACCAGATTTGTAGAGCTTGAAGAGTGCATCGATTTGGTATATTATAGGCCCAGCAACGATTTCTGGATCAAAATTTATGGCCGTATTCAGTCACAGTTCTCTGATTTTTTTCCTCCAAAACTGATGAAAACAAGTGAATTTCGGCCTAAAAAATTGGGTTGTTGGGTTTCGCCCCGCCATATTTGTAGAGCTTGATGACTGCTTCGATTTGGTATATTATAGGCCCAGCAACGATTTCTGGATCAAAAGTTCTGGTCGAATTCAGTCACAGTTCTCCGATTTTTTTCCTCCAAAACTGATGAAAACAAGTGTATTTCGGCCTAAAAAATTGGGTTGTTGGGTTTCGCCCCGCCATATTTGTAGAGCTTGATGAGTGCTTCGATTTGGTATATTATAGGCCCAGCAACGATTTCTGGATCAAAAGTTATGGCCGTATTCAGTCACAGTTCTCCGATTTTTTTCCTCCAAAACTGATGAAAACAAGTGAATTTCGGCCTAAAAAATTGGGTTGTTGGGTTTCGCCCCGCCAGATTTGTAGAGCTTGAAGAGTGCTTCGATTTGGTATATTATAGGCCCAGCAACGATTTCTGGATCAAAATTTATGGCCGTATTCAGTCACAGTTCTCTGATTTTTTTCCTCCAAAACTGATGAAAACAAGTGTTTTCGGCCTAAAATTGGGTTGTTGGGTTTCACCCCACCAATTGTAGAGCTTGAAGAGTGCTTCGATTTGGTATATTATAGGCCCAGCAACGATTTCTGGATCAAATTATGGCCGTATTCAGTCACAGTTCTCTGATTTTTTTCCCCCAAAACTGATGAAAACAAGTGAATTTCGGCCTAAAAAATTGGGTTGTTGGGTTTCGCCCAGCCAGATTTGTAGAGCTTGATGGGTGCTTCGATTTGGTATATTATAGGCCCAGCAACGATTTCTGGATCAAAAGTTATGGCCGAATTCAGTCACAGTTCTCCGATTTTTTTCCTCCAAAACTGATGAAAACAAGTGAATTTCGGCCTAAAAAATTGGGTTGTTGGGTTTCGCCCCGCCAGATTTGTAGAGCTTGAAGAGTGCTTCGATTTGGTATATTATAGGCCCAGCAACGATTTCTGGATCAAAAGTTATGGCCGTATTCAGTCACAGTTCTCCGATTTTTTTTCCTCCAAAACTGATGAAAACAAGTGAATTTCGGCCTAAAAAATTGGGTTGTTGGGTTTCGCCCCGCCATATTTGTAGAGCTTGAAGAGTGCTTCGATTTGGTATATTATAGGCCCAGCAACGATTTCTGGATCAAAATTTATGGCCGTATTCAGTCACAGTTCTCTGATTTTTTTCCTCCAAAAGTGATGAAAACAGGTGTATTTCGGCCTAAAAAATTGGGTTGTTGGGTTTCACCCCACCAGATTTGTAGAGCTTGAAGAGTGCATCGATTTGGTATATTATAGGCCCAGCAACGATTTCTGGATCAAAATTTATGGCCGTATTCAGTGACAGTTCTCTGATTTTTTTCCTCCAAAACTGATGAAAACAAGTGTATTTCGGCCTAAAAAATTGGGTTGTTGGGTTTCGCCCCGCCATATTTGTAGAGCTTGATGACTGCTTCGATTTGGTATATTATAGGCCCAGCAACGATTTCTGGATCAAAAGTTCTGGTCGAATTCAGTCACAGTTCTCCGATTTTTTTCCTCCAAAACTGATGAAAACAAGTGTATTTCGGCCTAAAAAATTGGGTTGTTGGGTTTCACCCCGCCATATTTGTAGAGCTTGATGAGTGCTTCGATTTGGTATATTATAGGCCCAGCATCGATTTCTGGATCAAAAGTTATGGCCGTATTCAGTCATAGTTCTCCGATTTTTTTTCCTCCAAAACTGATGAAAACAAGTGAATTTCGGCCTAAAAAATTGGGTTGTTGGGTTTCGCCCCGCCATATTTGTAGAGCTTCAAGAGTGCTTCGATTTGGTATATTATAGGCCCAGCAACGATTTCTGGATCAAAATTTATGGCCGTATTCAGTGACAGTTCTCTGATTTTTTTCCTCCAAAACTGATGAAAACAAGTGTATTTCGGCCTAAAAAATTGGGTTGTTGGGTTTCACTCCGCCAGATTTGTAGAGCTTGAAGAGTGCTTCGATTTGGTATATTATAGGCCCAGCAACGATTTCTGGATCAAAAGTTATGGCCGTATTCAGTCACAGTTCTCCGATTTTTTTTCCTCAAAAACTGATGAAAACAAGTGAATTTCGGCCTAAAAAATTGGGTTGTTGGGTTTCGCCCCACCAGATTTGTAGAGCTTGATGGGTGCATCGATTTGTTATAATATAGGCCCAGCAACGATTTCTGGATCAAAAGTTATGGCTGTATTCAGTCAAAGTTCTCCAATTTTTTTCCGCCAAAACTGATGAAAACAAGTGTATTTCGGCCTAAAAAATTGGGTTGTTGGGTTTCGCCCCGCCATATTTGTAGAGCTTGATGAGTGCTTCGATTTGGTATATTATAGGCCCAGCAACGATTTCTGGATCAAAAGTTATGGCCGTATTCAGTCACAGTTCTCTGATTTTTTTCCTCCAAAACTGATGAAAACAAGTGAATTTCGGCCTAAAAAATTGGGTTGGTTGGTTTCGCCCCGCCAGATTTGTAGAGCTTGAAGAGTGCTTCGATTTGGTATATTATAGGCCCAGCAACGATTTCTGGATCAAAAGTTATGGCCGTATTCAGTCACAGTTCTCCGATTTTTTTTCCTCCAAAACTGATGAAAACAAGTGAATTTCGGCCTAAAAAATTGGGTTGTTGGGTTTCGCCCCACTAGACTTGTAGAGCTTGATGGGTGCATCGATTTGTTATAATATAGGCCCAGCAACGATTTCTGGATCAAAAGTTATGGCTGTATTCAGTCAAAGTTCTCCAGTTTTTTTCCTCCAAAACAGATGAAAACAAGTGTATTTCAGCCTAAAAAATTGGGTTGTTGGCTTTCGCCCCGCCATATTTGTAGAGCTTGATGAGTGCTTCGATTTGGTATATTATAGGCCCAGCATCGATTTCTGGATCAAAAGTTATGGCCGTATTCAGTCAGAGTTCTCCGATTTTTTTTCCTCCAAAACTGATGAAAACAAGTGAATTTCGGCCTAAAAAATTGGGTTGTTGGGTTTCGCCCCGCCATATTTGTAGACCTTGAAGAGTGCTTCGATTTGGTATATTATAGGCCCAGCAACGATTTCTGGATCAAAATTTATGGCTGTATTCAGTCACAGTTCTCTTATTTTTTTCCTCCAAAACTGATGAAAACACGTGAATTTCGGCCTAAAAAATTGGGTTGTTGGGTTTCGCCACGCAAGATTTGTAGAGGTTGATGAGTGCTTCGATTTGGTATATTATAGGCCCAGCACCGATTTCTGGTTCAAAAGTTATGGCCGAATTCAGTCACAGTTCTCTGATTTTTTTCCTCCAAAACTGATGAAAACAAGTGTATTTCGGCCTAAAAAATTGGGTTGTTGGGTTTCACCCCCCTAGATTTGTAGAGCTTGAAGAGTGCATCGATTTGGTATATTATAGGCCCAGCACCGATTTCTGGTTCAAAAGTTATGGCCGTATTCAGTGACAGTTCTCTGATTTTTTTCCTCCAAAACTGATGAAAACAAGTGAATTTCGGCCTAAAAAATTGGGTTGTTGGGTTTCGCCCTGCCATATTTGTTGAGCTTGATGGGTGCTTCGATTTGGTATATTACAGGCCCAGCAACGATTTCTGGATCAAAAGTTATGGCTGTATTCAGTCACAGTTCTCTGATTTTTTTTCCTCCAAAACGGATGAAAGGAAGTGAATTTCGGCCTAAAAAATTGGGTTGTTGGGTTTCGCCAAGCCAGATTTGTAGAGCTTGATGTGTGCTTCGATTTGGTATATTATAGGCCCAGCAACGATTTCTGGATCAAAAGTTATGGCTGTATTCAGTCAAAGTTCTCCGATTTGTTTCCTCCAAAACTGATGAAAACAAGTGTATTTCGGCCTAAAAAATTGGGTTGTTGGTTTCGCCCCGCCATATTTGTAGAGCTTGATGAGTGCTTCGATTTGGTATATTATAGGCCCAGCAACGATTTCTGGTTCAAAAGTTATGGCCGAATTCAGTCACAGTTCTCTGATTTTTTTCCTCCAAAACTGATGAAAACAAGTGTATTTCGGCCTAAAAAACTGGGTTGTTGGGTTTCACTCCGCCAGATTTGTAGAGCTTGAAGAGTGCTTCGATTTGGTATATTATAGGCCCAGCAACGATTTCTGGATCAAAAGTTATGGCCGTATTCAGTCACAGTTCTCCGATTTTTTTTCCTCAAAAACTGATGAAAACAAGTGAATTTCGGCCTAAAAAATTGGGTTGTTGGGTTTCGCCCCACCAGATTTGTAGAGCTTGATGGGTGCATCGATTTGTTATAATATAGGCCCAGCAACGATTTCTGGATCAAAAGTTATGGCTGTATTCAGTCAAAGTTCTCCAATTTTTTTCCGCCAAAACTGATGAAAACAAGTGTATTTCGGCCTAAAAAATTGGGTTGTTGGGTTTCGCCCCGCCATATTTGTAGAGCTTGATGAGTGCTTCGATTTGGTATATTATAGGCCCAGCAACGATTTCTGGATCAAAAGTTATGGCCGAATTCAGTCACAGTTCTCTGATTTTTTTCCTCCAAAACTCATGAAAACAAGTGTATTTCGGCCTAAAAAACTGGGTTGTTGGGTTTCACTCCTCCAGATTTGTAGAGCTTGAAGAGTGCTTCGATTTGGTATATTATAGGCCCAGCAACGATTTCTGGATCAAAAGTTATGGCCGTATTCAGTCACAGTTCTCCGATTTTTTTTCCTCAAAAACTGATGAAAACAAGTGAATTTCGGCCTAAAAAATTGGGTTGTTGGGTTTCGCCCCACCAGATTTGTAGAGCTTGATGGGTGCATCGATTTGTTATAATATAGGCCCAGCAACGATTTCTGGATCAAAAGTTATGGCTGTATTCAGTCAAAGTTCTCCAATTTTTTTCCTCCAAAACTGATGAAAACAAGTGTATTTCGGCCTAAAAAATTGGGTTGTTGGGTTTCGCCCCGCCATATTTGTAGAGCTTGATGAGTGCTTCGATTTGGTATATTATAGGCCCAGCAACGATTTCTGGATCAAAAGTTATGGCAGCATTCAGTCAGAGTTCACCGATTTTTTTTCCTCCAAAAATGATGAAAACAAGTGAATTTCGGCCTAAAAAATTGGGTTGTTGGGTTTCGCCCAGGCAGATTTGTGGAGCTTGATGTGTGCTTCGATTTGGTATATTATAGGCCCAGCAACGATTTCTGGATCAAAAGTTATGGCTGTATTCAGTCAAAGTTCTCCGATTTGTTTCCTCCAAAACTGATGAAAACAAGTGTATTTTGGCCTAAAAAATTGGGTTGTTAGTTTTCACCCCCCCATATTTGTAGAGCTTGATGAGTGCTTCGATTTGGTATATTATAGGGCCAGCAACGATTTCTGGATCAAAAGTTATGGCCGAATTCAGTCACAGTTCTCTGATTTTTTTCCTCCAAAACTGATGAAAACAAGTGTATTTCGGCCTAAAAAATTGGGTTGTTGGGTTTCACCCCGCCAGATTTGTGGAGCTTGACGAGTGCTTCGATTTGGTATATTATAGGCCCAGCAACGATTTCTAGATCAAAAGTTATGGCTGTATTCAGTCAAAGTTCTCCGATTTGTTTCCTCCAAAACTGATGAAAACAAGTGTATTTCGGCCTAAAAAATTGGGTTGTTAGTTTTCGCCCCCCCATATATGTAGAGCTCGATGAGTGCTTCGATTTGGTATATTATAGGGCCAGCAACGATTTCTGGATCAAAAGTTATGGCCGAATTCAGTCACAGTTCTCTGATTTTTTTCCTCCAAAACTGATGAAAACAAGTGTATTTCGGCCTAAAAAATTGGGTTGTTGGGTTTCACCCCGCCAGATTTGTGGAGCTTGACGAGTGCTTCGATTTGGTATATTATAGGCCCAGTAACGATTTCTGGATCAAAATTTATGGCCGTATTCAGTAACAGCTCTCCGATTTTTTTTCCTCAAAAACTGATGAAAACAAGTGAATTTCGGCCTAAAAAATTGGGTTGTTGGGTTTCGCCCGACCAGATTTGCAGAGCCTGATGGGTGCATCGAATTGTTATAATATAGGCCCAGCAACGATTTCTGGATCAAAAGTTATGGCCGAATTCAGTCACAGTTCTCTGATTTTTTTCCTCCAAAACTGATGAAAACAAGTGTATTTCGGCCTAAAAAATTGGGTTGTTGGGTTTCACCCCGCCAGATTTGTGGAGCTTGACGAGTGCTTCGATTTGGTATATTATAGGCCCAGTAACGATTTCTGGATCAAAAGTTATGGCCGTATTCAGTCACAGTTCTCCGATTTTTTCCTCAAAAACTGATGAAAACAAGTGTATTTTGGCCTAAAAAATTGGATTGTTAGTTTTCACCCCCCCATTTTGTAGAGCTTGATGAGTGCTTCGATTTGGTATATTATAGGGCCAGCAACGATTTCTGGATCAAAAGTTATGGCCGAATTCAGTCACAGTTCTCTGATTTTTTTTCCTCCAAAACTGATGAAAACAAGTGTATTTCGGCCTAAAAAATTGGGTTGTTGGGTTTCACCCCCCCATATTTGTAGAGCTTGATGAGTGCTTCGATTTGGTATATTATAGGCCCAGCAACGATTTCTGGATCAAAACTTATGGCCGAATTCAGTCACAGTTCTCCAATTTTTTTCCTCCAAAACTGATGAAAACAAGTGTATTTCGGCCTAAAAAATTGGGTTGTTGGGTTTCGCCCCGCCATATTTGTAGAGCTTGATGAGTGCTTTGATTTGGTATATTATAGGCCCAGCAACGATTTCTGGATCAAAGTTATGGCCGTATTCAGTCACAGTTCTCCGATTTTTTTCCTCCAAAACTGATGAAAACAAGTGAATTTCGGCCTAAAAAATTGGGTTGTTGGGTTTCGCCCCGCCAGATTTGTAGAGCTTGAAGAGTGCTTCGATTTGGTATATTATAGGCCCAGCAACGATTTCTGGATCAAAAGTTATGGCCGTATTCAGTCACAGTTCTCCGATTTTTTTTCCTCCAAAACTGATGAAAACAAGTGAATTTCGGCCTAAAAAATTGGGTTGTTGGGTTTCACCCCACCAGATTTGTAGAGCTTGAAGAGTGCATCGATTTGGTATATTATAGGCCCAGCAACGATTTCTGGATCAAAATTTATGGCCGTATTCAGTCACAGTTCTCTGATTTTTTTCCTCCAAAACTGATGAAAACAAGTGAATTTCGGCCTAAAAAATTGGGTTGTTGGGTTTCGCCCAGGTAGATTTGTAGAGCTTGATGGGTGCTTCGATTTGGTATATTATAGGCCCAGCAACGATTTCTGGATCAAAAGTTATGGCCGTATTCAGTCACAGTTCTCTGATTTTTTTCCTCCAAAACGGATGAAAGGAAGTGAATTTCGGCCTAAAAAATTGGGTTGTTGGGTTTCGCCAAGCCAGATTTGTAGAGCTTTATGAGTGCTTTGATTTGGTATATTATGGGCCCAGCAACGATTTCTGGATCAAAAGTTATGGCTGTATTCAGTCACAGTTCTCCGATTTTTTTTCCTCCAAAATGGATGAAAGGAAGTGAATTTCGGCCTAAAAAATTGGGTTGTTGGGTTTCGTCCAGGTAGATTTGTAGTGCTTGATGGGTGCTTCGATTTGGTATATTATAGGCCCAGCAACGATTTCTGGATCAAAAGTTATGGCCGTATTCATTCACAGTTCTCTGATTTCTTTTCCTCCAAAATGGATTAAAGGAAGTGAATTTCGGCCTAAAAAATTGGGTTGTTGGGTTTCGCCCAGGCAGATTTGTAGAGCTTGATGAGTGCTTCGATTTGGTATATTATAGGCCCAGCAACGATTTCTGGATCAAAAGTTATGGCCGAATTCAGTCACAGTTCTCTGATTTTTTTCCTCCAAAACTGATGAAAACAAGTGTATTTCGGCCTAAAAAATTGAGTTGTTGGGTTTCACCCCGCCAGATTTTTAGAGCTTGAAGAGTGCTTCGATTTGGTATATTATAGGCCCAACAACGATTTCTGGATCAAAAGTTATGGCCGTATTCAGTCACAGCTCTCCGATTTTTTTTCCTCAAAAACTGATGAAAACAAGTGAATATCGGCCTAAAAAATTGGGTTGTTGGGTTTCGCCCCACCAGATTTGTAGAGCTTGATGGGTGCATCGATTTGCTATAATATAGGCCCAGCAACGATTTCTGGATCAAAAGTTATGGCTGTATTCAGTCAAAGTTCTCCGATTTTTTTCCGCCAAAACTGATCAAAACAAGTGTATTTCGGCCTAAAAAATTGGGTTGTTGGGTTTCGCCCCGCCATATTTGTAGAGCTTGATGAGTGCTTCGATTTGGTATATTATAGGCCCAGCAAAGATTTCTGGATCAAAAGTTCTGGTCGAATTCAGTCACAGTTCTCCGATTTTTTTCCTCCAAAACTGATGAAAACAAGTGTATTTCGGCCTAAAAAATTGGGTTGTTGGGTTTCGCCCCGCCATATTTGTAGAGCTTGATGAGTGCTTCGATTTGGTATGTTATAGGCCCAGCATCGATTTCTGGATCAAAAGTTATGGCCGTATTCAGTCATAGTTCTCCGATTTTTTTCCCTCCAAAACTGATGAAAACAAGTGAATTTCGGCCTAAAAAATTTGGTTGTTGGGTTTCGCCCTGCCATATTTGTAGACCTTGAAGAGTGCTTCGATTTGGTATATTATAGGCCCAGCAACGATTTCTGGATCAAAATTTATGGCTGTATTCAGTCACAGTTCTCTTATTTTTTTCCTCCAAAACTGATGAAAACACGTGAATTTCGGCCTAAAAAATTGGGTTATTGGGTTTCGCCCCGCCATATTTGTAGACCTTGAAGAGTGCTTCGATTTGGTATATTATAGGCCCAGCACCGATTTCTGGTTCAAAAGTTATGGCCGAATTCAGTCACAGTTCTCTGATTTTTTTCCTCCAAAACTGATGAAAACAAGTGTATTTCGGCCTAAAAAATTGGGTTGTTGGGTTTCACCCCACCAGATTTGTAGAGCTTGAAGAGTGCATCGATTTGGTATATTATAAGCCCAACAACGATTTCTGGATCAAAATTTATGGCCGTATTCAGTCACAGTTCTCTGATTTTTTTCCTCCACAACTGAGGAAAACAAGTGAATTTCGGCCTAAAAAATTGGGTTGTTGGGTTTCGCCCTGCCAGATTTGTAGAGCTTGATGGGTGCTTCGATTTGGTATATTACAGGCCCAGCAACGATTTCTGGATCAAAAGTTATGGCCGTATTCAGTCAAAGTTCTCTGATTTTTTTTCCTCCAAAACGGATGAAAGGAAGTGAATTTCGGCCTAAAAAATTGGGTTGTTAAGTTTCGCCAAGCCAGATTTGTAGAGCTCGATGAGTGCTTTGATTTGGTATATTATGGGCCCAGCAACGATTTCTGGATCAAAAGTTATGGCCGTATTCAGTCACAGTTCTCCGATTTTTTTCCTCCAAAACGGATGAAAGGAAGTGAATTTCGGCCTAAAAAATTGGGTTGTTGGGTTTCGCCCAGGTAGATTTGTAGAGCTTGATGGGTGCTTCGATTTGGTATATTATAGGCCCAGCAAAGATTTCTGGATCAAAAGTTATGGCCGTATTCAGTCACAGTTCTCTGATTTTTTTTCCTCCAAAACGGATGAAAGGAAGTGAATTTCGGCCTAAAAAATTGGGTTGTTGGGTTTCGCCAAGCCAGATTTGTAGAGCTTTATGAGTGCTTTGATTTGGTATATTATGGGCCCAGCAACGATTTCTGGATCAAAAGTTATGGCCGTATTCAGTCACAGTTCTCCGATTTTTTTTCCTCCAAAATGGATGAAAGGAAGTGAATTTCGGCCTAAAAAATTGGGTTGTTGGGTTTCGCCCAGCCAGATTTGTAGAGCTTGATGTAGTGCTTCGATTTGGTATATTATAGGCCCAGCAACGATTTCTGGATCAAAAGTTATGGCTGTATTCAGTCAAAGTTCTCCGATTTTTTTCCGCCAAAACTGATCAAAACAAGTGTATTTCGGCCTAAAAAATTGGGTTGTGGGTTTCGCCCCGCCATATTTGTAGAGCTTGAGAGTGCTTCGATTTGGTATATTATAGGCCCAGCAACGATTTCTGGATCAAAAGTTATGGCCGTATTCAGTCACAGTTCTCCGATTTTTTTCCTCCAAAACTGATGAAAACAAGTGAATTTCGGCCTAAAAAATTGGGTTGTTGGGTTTCGCCCCGCCAGATTTGTAGAGCTTGAAGAGTGCTTCGATTTGGTATATTATAGGCCCAGCAACGATTTCTGGATCAAAAGTTATGGCCGTATTCAGTCACAGTTCTCCGATTTTTTTTCCTCCAAAACTGATGAAAACAAGTGAATTTCGGCCTAAAAAATTGGGTTGTTGGGTTTCGCCGCGCCAGATTTGTAGAGCTTGAAGAGTGCTTCGATTTGGTATATTATAGGCCCAGCAACGATTTCTGGATCAAAAGTTATGGCCGTATTCAGTCACAGTTCTCCGATTTTTTTTCCTCCAAAACTGATGAAAACAAGTGAATTTCGGCCTAAAAAATTGGGTTGTTGGGTTTCGCCACGCCAGATTTGTAGAGCTTGAAGAGTGCTTCGATTTGGTATATTATAGGCCCAGCAACGATTTCTGGATCAAAAGTTATGGCCGTATTCAGTCACAGTTCTCTGATTTTTTTCCTCCAAAACTGATGAAAACAAGTGAATTTCGGCCTAAAAAATTGGGTTGTTGGGTTTCGCCCCACCAGATTTGTAGAGCTTGAAGAGTGCATCGATTTGGTATATTATAGGCCCAGCAACGATTTCTGGATCAAAAGTTATGGCCGTATTCAGTCACAGTTCTCCGATTTTTTTCCTCCAAAACTGATGAAAACAAGTGAATTTCGGCCTAAAAAATTGGGTTGTTGGGTTTCGCCCCGCCAGATTTGTAGAGCTTGAAGAGTGCTTCGATTTGGTATATTATAGGCCCAGCAACGATTTCTGGATCAAAAGTTATGGCCGTATTCAGTCACAGTTCTCTGATTTTTTTTCCTCCAAAACTGATGAAAACAAGTGAATTTCGGCCTAAAAAATTGGGTTGTTGGGTTTCGCCAAGCCAGATTTGTAGAGCTTGATGAGTGCTTCGATTTGGTATATTATAGGCCCAGCAACGATTTCTGGATCAAAAGTTATGGCCGTATTCAGTCACAGTTCTCCGATTTTTTTCCTCCAAAACTGATGAAAACAAGTGAATTTCGGCCTAAAAAATTGGGTTGTTGGGTTTCGCCCCGCCAGATTTGTAGAGCTTGAAGAGTGCTTCGATTTGGTATATTATAGGCCCAGCAACGATTTCTGGATCAAAAGTTATGGCCGTATTCAGTCACAGTTCTCCGATTTTTTTTCCTCCAAAACTGATGAAAACAAGTGAATTTCGGCCTAAAAAATTGGGTTGTTGGGTTTCGCCGCGCCAGATTTGTAGAGCTTGAAGAGTGCTTCGATTTGGTATATTATAGGCCCAGCAACGATTTCTGGATCAAAAGTTATGGCCGTATTCAGTCACAGTTCTCCGATTTTTTTTCCTCCAAAACTGATGAAAACAAGTGAATTTCGGCCTAAAAAATTGGGTTGTTGGGTTTCGCCGCGCCAGATTTGTAGAGCTTGAAGAGTGCTTCGATTTGGTATATTATAGGCCCAGCAACGATTTCTGGATCAAAAGTTATGGCCGTATTCAGTCACAGTTCTCCGATTTTTTTTCCTCCAAAACTGATGAAAACAAGTGAATTTCGGCCTAAAAAATTGGGTTGTTGGGTTTCGCCGCGCCAGATTTGTAGAGCTTGAAGAGTGCTTCGATTTGGTATATTATAGGCCCAGCAACGATTTCTGGATCAAAAGTTATGGCCGTATTCAGTCACAGTTCTCCGATTTTTTTTCCTCAAAAACTGATGAAAACAAGTGAATTTCGGCCTAAAAAATTGGGTTGTTGGGTTTCGCCCCACCAGATTTGTAGAGCTTGATGGGTGCATCGATTTTTTATAATATAGGCCCAGCAACGATTTCTGGATCAAAATTTATGGCTGTATTCAGTCAAAGTTCTCCGATTTTTTTCCGCCAAAACTGATCAAAACAAGTGTATTTCTGCCTAAAAAATTAGGTTGTTGGGTTTCGCCCCGCCATATTTGTAGAGCTTGATGAGTGCTTCGATTTGGTATATTATAGGCCCAGCAACGATTTCTGGATCAAAAGTTCTGGTCGAATTCAGTCACAGTTCTCCGATTTTTTTCCTCCAAAACTGATGAAAACAAGTGTATTTCGGCCTAAAAAATTGGGTTGTTGGGTTTCGCCCCGCCATATTTGTAGAGCTTGATGAGTGCTTCGATTTGGTATATTATAGGCCCAGCAACGATTTCTGGATCAAAAGTTATGGCCGTATTCAGTCAGAGTTCTCCGATTTTTTTTCCTCCAAAACTGATGAAAACAAGTGAATTTCGGCCTAAAAAATTGGGTTGTTGGGTTTCGCCCCGCCATATTTGTAGACCTTGAAGAGTGCTTCGATTTGGTATATTATAGACCCAGCAACGATTTCTGGATCAAAATTTATGGCTGTATTCAGTCAAAGTTCTCCGATTTTTTTCCTCCAAAACTGATGAAAACAAGTGTATTTCGGCCTAAAAAATTGGGTTGTTGGGTTTCGCCCCGCCATATTTGTAGAGCTTGATGAGTGCTTCGATTTGGTATATTATAGGCCCAGCAACGATTTCTGGATCAAAAGTTATGGCCGTATTCAGTCACAGTTCTCCGATTTTTTTTCCTCCAAAACTGATGAAAACAAGTGAATTTCGGCCTAAAAAATTGGGTTGTTGGGTTTCGCCCCGCCAGATTTGTAGAGCTTGAAGAGTGCTTCGATTTGGTATATTATAGGCCCAGCAACGATTTCTGGATCAAAAGTTATGGCCGTATTCAGTCACAGTTCTCCGATTTTTTTTCCTCCAAAACTGATGAAAACAAGTGAATTTCGGCCTAAAAAATTGGGTTGTTGGGTTTCGCCGCGCCAGATTTGTAGAGCTTGAAGAGTGCTTCGATTTGGTATATTATAGGCCCAGCAACGATTTCTGGATCAAAAGTTATGGCCGTATTCAGTCACAGTTCTCCGATTTTTTTCCTCCAAAACTGATGAAAACAAGTGTATTTCGGCCTAAAAAATTGGGTTGTTGGGTTTCGCCCCGCCAGATTTGTAGAGCTTGAAGAGTGCTTCGATTTGGTATATTATAGGCCCAGCAACGATTTCTGGATCAAAAGTTATGGCCGTATTCAGTCACAGTTCTCCGATTTTTTTCCTCCAAAACTGATGAAAACAAGTGAATTTCGGCCTAAAAAATTGGGTTGTTGGGTTTCGCCGCGCCAGATTTGTAGAGCTTGAAGAGTGCTTCGATTTGGTATATTATAGGCCCAGCAACGATTTCTGGATCAAAAGTTATGGCCGTATTCAGTCACAGTTCTCGATTTTTTTTCTCCAAAACTGATGAAAACAAGTGAATTTCGGCCTAAAAAATTGGGTTGTTGGGTTTCGCCAAGCCAGATTTGTAGAGCTTGATGAGTGCTTCGATTTGGTATATTATAGGCCCAGCAACGATTTCTGGATCAAAAGTTATGGCCGTATTCAGTCACAGTTCTCCGATTTTTTTCCTCCAAAACGGATGAAAGCAAGTGAATTTCGGCCTAAAAAATTGGGTTGTTGGGTTTCGCCCAGGTAGATTTGTAGAGCTTGATGGGTGCTTCGATTTGGAATATTATAGGCCCAGCAAAGATTTCTGGATCAAAAGTTATGGCCGTATTCAGTCATAGTTCTCTGATTTTTTTTCCTCCAAAACGGATGAAAGGAAGTGAATTTCGGCCTAAAAAATTGGGTTGTTGGGTTTCGCCAAGCCAGTTTTGTAGAGCTTTATGAGTGCTTTGATTTGGTATATTATGGGCCCAGCAACGATTTCTGGATCAAAAGTTATGGCTGTATTCAGTCACAGTTCTCCGATTTTTTTTCCTCCAAAATGGATGAAAGGAAGTGAATTTCGGCCTAAAAAATTGGGTTGTTGGGTTTCGCCCAGGCAGATTTGTAGAGCTTGATGTGTGCTTCGATTTGGTATATTATAGGCACAGCAACGATTTCTGGATCAAAAGTTATGGCTGTATTCAGTCAAAGTTCTCCGATTTTTTTCCTCCAAAACTGATGAAAACAAGTGTATTTCGGCCTAAAAAATTGGGTTGTTGTGTTTCACCCTGCCAGATTTGTAGAGCTTGAAGAGTGCTTCGATTTGGTATATTATAGGCCCAACAACGATTTCTGGATCAAAAGTTATGGCAGTATTCAGTCACAGCTCTCCGATTTTTTTTCCTCAAAAACTGATGAAAACAAGTGAATATCGGCCTAAAAAATTGGGTTGTTGGGTTTTGCCCCACCAGATTTGTAGAGCTTGATGGGTGCATCGATTTGTTATAATATAGGCCCAGCAACGATTTCTGGATCAAAATTTATGGCTGTATTCAGTAAAAGTTCTCCGATTTTTTTCCGCCAAAACTGATCAAAACAAGTGTATTTCGGCCTAAAAAATTGGGTTGTTGGGTTTCG
The DNA here is from genome assembly GCA_029231665.1 of Morus indica. Classification (NCBI taxonomy): domain Eukaryota; kingdom Viridiplantae; phylum Streptophyta; class Magnoliopsida; order Rosales; family Moraceae; genus Morus; species Morus indica. Next base: position 122,277 of record JACAGA010000053.1, read on the forward strand.
CCCCGCCATATTTGTAGAGCTTGATGAGTGCTTCGATTTGGTATATTATAGGCCCAGCAACGATTTCTGGATCAAAAGTTCTGGTCGAATTCAGTCACAGTTCTCCGATTTTTTTCCTCCAAAACTGATGAAAACAAGTGTATTTCGGCCTAAAAAATTGGGTTGTTGGGTTTCGCCCCGCCATATTTGTAGAGCTTGATGAGTGCTTCGATTTGGTATGTTATAGGCCCAGCATCGATTTCTGGATCAAAAGTTATGGCCGTATTCAGTCAGAGTTCTCCGATTTTTTTCCCTCCAAAACTGATGAAAACAAGTGAATTTCGGCCTAAAAAATTGGGTTGTTGGGTTTCGCCCCGCCATATTTGTAGACCTTGAAGAGTGCTTCGATTTGGTATATTATAGGCCCAGCAACGATTTCTGGATCAAAATTTATGGCTGTATTCAGTCAAAGTTCTCCGATTTGTTTCCTCCAAAACTGATGAAAACAAGTGTATTTCGGCCTAAAAAATTGGATTGTTGGGTTTCGCCCCGCCATATTTGTAGAGGTTGATGAGTGCTTCGATTTGGTATATTATAGGCCCAGCACCGATTTCTGGTTCAAAAGTTATGGCCGAATTCAGTCACAGTTCTCTGATTTTTTTCCTCCAAAACTGATGAAAACAAGTGTATTTCGGCCTAAAAAATTGGGTTGTTGGGTTTCACCCCACCAGATTTGTAGAGCTTGAAGAGTGCATCGATTTGGTATATTATAGGCCCAGCAACGATTTCTGGATCAAAATTTATGGCCGTATTCAGTCACAGTTCTCTGATTTTTTTCCTCCAAAACTGATGAAAACAAGTGAATTTCGGCCTAAAAAATTGGGTTGTTGGGTTTCGCGCTGCCAGATTTGTAGAGCTTGATGGGTGCTTCGATTTGGTATATTACGGGCCCAGCAACGATTTCTGGATCAAAAGTTATGGCCGTATTCAGTCACAGTTCTCTGATTTTTTTTCCTCCAAAACGGACGAAAGGAAGTGAATTTTGGCCAAAAAAATTGGGTTGTTGGGTTTCGCCAAGCTAGATTTGTAGAGCTTGATGAGTGCTTTGATTTGGTATATTATGGGCCCAGCAACGATTTCTGGATCAAAAGTTATGGCCGTATTCAGTCACAGTTCTCTGATTTTTTTTCTCCAAAACGGATGAAAGGAAGTGATTTCGGCCTAAAAAATTGGGTTGTTGGGTTTCGCCAAGCCAGATTTGTAGAGCTTGATGAGTGCTTTGATTTGGTATATTATGGGCCCAGCAATGATTTCTGGATCAAAAGTTATGGCCGTATTCAGTCACAGTTCTCCGATTTTTTTTCCTCCAAAATGGATGAAAGGAAGTGAATTTCGGCCTATAAAATTGGGTTGTTGGGTTTCGCCCAGGCAGATTTGTAGAGCTTGATGTGTGCTTCGATTTGGTATATTATAGGCCCAGCAACGATTTCTGGATCAAAAGTTATGGCTGTATTCAGTCAAAGATCTCCGATTTTTTTCCTCCAAAACTGATGAAAACAGGTGTATTTCGGCCTAAAAAATTGGGTTGTTGTGTTTCGCCCCGCCATATTTGTAGAGCTTGATGAGTGCTTCGATTTGGTATATAATAGGCCCAGCAACAATTTCTGGATAAAAAGTTATGGCCGAATTCAGTCACAGTTCTCTGATTTTTTTTCCTCCAAAACTGATGAAAACAAGTGTATTTCGGCCTAAAAAATTGGGTTGTTGGGTTTCACCCGCCAGATTTGTAGAGCTTGAAGAGTGCTTCGATTTGGTATATTATAGGCCAAACAACGATTTCTGGATCAAAAGTTATGGCCGTATTCAGTCACAGCTCTCCGATTTTTTTTCCTCAAAAACTGATGAAAACAAGTGAATTTCGGCCTAAAAAATTGGGTTGTTGGGTTTCGCCCCACCAGATTTGTAGAGCTTGATGGGTGCATCGATTTGTTATAATATAGGCCCAGCGACGATTTCTGGATCAAAAGTTATGGCTGTATTCAGTCAAAGTTCTCCGATTTTTTTCTGCCAAAACTGATGAAAACAAGTGTATTTCGGGCTAAAAAATTGGGTTGTTGGGTTTCGCCCCGCCATATTTGTAGAGCTTGATGAGTGCTTCGATTTGGTATATTATAGGCCCAGCAACGATTTCTGGATCAAAAGTTATGGCCGTATTCAGTCAGAGTTCTCCGATTTTTTTTCCTCCAAAACTGATGAAAACAAGTGAATTTCGGCCTAAAAAATTGGGTTGTTGGGTTTCGCCCCGCCATATTTGTAGAGCTTGAAGAGTGCTTCGATTTGGTATATTATAGGCCCAGCAACGATTTCTGGATCAAAATTTATGGCCGTATTCAGTCACAGTTCTCTTATTTTTTTCCTCCAAAACTGATGAAAACACGTGAATTTCGGCATAAAAAATTTGGTTGTTGGGTTTCGCCACGCCAGATTTGTAGAGGTTGATGAGTGCTTCGATTTGGTATATTATAGGCCCAGCACCGATTTCTGGTTCAAAAGTTATGGCCGAATTCAGTCACAGTTCTCTGATTTTTTTCCTCCAAAACTGATGAAAACAAGTGTATTTCGGCCTAAAAAATTGGGTTGTTGGGTTTCACCCCACCAGATTTGTAGAGCTTGAAGAGTGCATCGATTTGGTATATTATAGGCCCAGCAACGATTTCTGGATCAAAATTTATGGCCGTATTCAGTCACAGTTCTCTGATTTTTTTCCTCCAAAACTGATGAAAACAAGTGAATTTCGGCCTAAAAAATTGGGTTGTTGGGTTTCGCCCTCCCAGATTTGTAGAGCTTGATGAGTGCTTCGATTTGGTATATTATAGGCCCAGCAACGATTTCTGGATCAAAAGTTATGGCCGTATTCAGTCACAGTTCTCTGATTTTTTTTTCCTCCAAAACTGATGAAAACAAGTGAATTTCGGCCTAAAAAATTGGGTTGTTGGCTTTCGCCCTGCCAGATTTGTAGAGCTTGATGAGTGCTTCGATTTGGTATATTATAGGCCCAGCAACGATTTCTGGATCAAAAGTTATGGCCGTATTCAGTCACAGTTCTCTGATTTTTTTTCCTCCAAAACTGATGAAAACAAGTGAATTTCGGCCTAAAAAATTGGGTTGTTGGGTTTCACCCCACCAGATTTGTAGAGCTTGAAGAGTGCTTCGATTTGGTATATTATAGGCCCAGCAACGATTTCTGGATCAAAAGTTATGGCCGTATTCAGTCACAGCTCTCCGATTTTTTTTCCTCAAAAACTGATGAAAACAAGTGAATATCGGCCTAAAAAATTGGGTTGCTGAGTTTCGCCCCACCAGATTTGTAGAGCTTGATGAGTGCTTCGATTTGGTATATTATAGGCCCAGCAACGATTTCTGGATCAAAAGTTCTGGTCGAATTCAGTCACAGTTCTCCGATTTTTTTCCTCCAAAACTGATGAAAACAAGTGTATTTCGGCCTAAAAAATTGGGTTGTTGGGTTTCGCCCCGCCATATTTGTAGAGCTTGATGAGTGCTTCGATTTGGTATGTTATAGGCCCAGCATCGATTTCTGGATCAAAAGTTATGGCCGTATTCAGTCAGAGTTCTCCGATTTTTTTCCCTCCAAAACTGATGAAAACAAGTGAATTTTGGCCTAAAAAATTGGATTGTTGGGTTTCGCCCCGCCATATTTGTAGACCGTGAAGAGTGCTTCGATTTGGTATATTATAGGCCCAGCAACGATTTCTGGATCAAAATTTATGGCTGTATTCAGTCAAAGTTCTCCGATTTGTTTCCTCCAAAACTGATGAAAACAAGTGTATTTCGGCCTAAAAAATTGGGTTGTTGGGTTTCGCCCCGCCATATTTGTAGAGGTTGATGAGTGCTTCGATTTGGTATATTATAGGCCCAGCAACGATTTCTGGATCAAAAGTTATGGCCGTATTCAGTCACAGTTCTCCGATTTTTTTTCCTCCAAAACTGATGAAAACAAGTGAATTTCGGCCTAAAAAATTGGGTTGTTGGGTTTCGCCCCGCCATATTTGTAGAGCTTGAAGAGTGCTTCGATTTGGTATATTATAGGCCCAGCAACGATTTCTGGATCAAAAGTTCTGGTCGAATTCAGTCACAGTTCTCCGATTTTTTTCCTCCAAAACTGATGAAAACAAGTGTATTTCGGCCTAAAAAATTGGGTTGTTGGGTTTCGCCCCGCCATATTTGTAGAGCTTGATGAGTGCTTCGATTTGGTATATTATAGGCCCAGCAACGATTTCTGGATCAAAAGTTATGGCCGTATTCAGTCAGAGTTCTCCGATTTTTTTTCCTCCAAAACTGATGAAAACAAGTGAATTTCGGCCTAAAAAATTGGGTTGTTGGGTTTCGCCCCGCCATATTTGTAGAGCTTGAAGAGTGCTTCGATTTGGTATATTATAGGCCCAGCAACGATTTCTGGATCAAAATTTATGGCTGTATTCAGTCAAAGTTCTCCGATTTGTTTCCTCCAAAACTGATGAAAACAAGTGTATTTCGGCCTAAAAAATTGGGTTGTTGGGTTTCGCCCCGCCATATTTGTAGAGGTTGATGAGTGCTTCGATTTGGTATATTATAGGCCCAGCAACGATTTCTGGATCAAAAGTTATGGCCGTATTCAGTCAGAGTTCTCCGATTTTTTTTCCTCCAAAACTGATGAAAACAAGTGAATTTCGGCCTAAAAAATTGGGTTGTTGGGTTTCGCCCCGCCATATTTGTAGAGCTTGAAGAGTGCTTCGATTTGGTATATTATAGGCCCAGCACCGATTTCTGGTTCAAAAGTTATAGCCGAATTCAGTCACAGTTCTCTGATTTTTTTCCTCCAAAACTGATGAAAACAAGTGTATTTCGGCCTAAAAAATTGGGTTGTTGGGTTTCACCCCACCAGATTTGTAGAGCTTGAAGAGTGCATCGATTTGGTATATTATAAGCCCAGCAACGATTTCTGGATCAAAATTTATGGCCGTATTGAGTCACAGTTCTCTGATTTTTTTCCTCCAAAACTGATGAAAACAAGTGAATTTCGGCCTAAAAAATTGGGTTGTTGGGTTTCGCGCTGCCAGATTTGTAGAGCTTGATGGGTGCTTCGATTTGGTATATTACAGGCCCAGCAACGATTTCTGGATCAAAAGTTATGGCCGTATTCAGTCACAGTTCTCTGATTTTTTTTCCTCCAAAACGGACGAAAGGAAGTGAATTTTGGCCTAAAAAATTGGGTTGTTGGGTTTCGCCAAGCTAGATTTGTAGAGCTTGATGAGTGCTTTGATTTGGTATATTATGGGCCCAGCAACGATTTCTGGATCAAAAGTTATGGCCGTATTCAGTCACAGTTCTCCGATTTTTTTTCTCCAAAACGGATGAAAGGAAGTGAATTTCGGCCTAAAAAATTGGGTTGTTGGGTTTCGCCAAGCCAGATTTGTAGAGCTTGATGAGTGCTTTGATTTGGTATATTATGGGCCCAGCAATGATTTCTGGATCAAAAGTTATGGCCGTATTCAGTCACAGTTCTCCGATTTTTTTTCCTCCAAAATGGATGAAAGGAAGTGAATTTCGGCCTAAAAAATTGGGTTGTTGGGTTTCGCCCAGGCAGATTTGTAGAGCTTGATGTGTGCTTCGATTTGGTATATTATAGGCCCAGCAACGATTTCTGGATCAAAAGTTATGGCTGTATTCAGTCAAAGATCTCCGATTTTTTTCCTCCAAAACTGATGAAAACAGGTGTATTTCGGCCTAAAAAATTGGGTTGTTGTGTTTCGCCCCGCCATATTTGTAGAGCTTGATGAGTGCTTCGATTTGGTATATTATAGGCCCAGCAACGATTTCTGGATCAAAAGTTATGGCCGAATTCAGTCACAGTTCTCTGATTTTTTTCCTCCAAAACTGATGAAAACAAGTGTATTTCGGCCTAAAAAATTGGGTTGTTGGGTTTCACCCGCCAGATTTGTAGAGCTTGAAGAGTGCTTCGATTTGGTATATTATAGGCCCAACAACGATTTCTGGATCAAAAGTTATGGCCGTATTCAGTCACAGTCTCCGATTTTTTTTCTCAAAAACTGATGAAAACAAGTGAATTTCGGCCTAAAAAATTGGGTTGTTGGGTTTCGCCCACCAGATTTGTAGAGCTTGATGGGTGCATCGATTTGTTATAATATAGGCCCAGCGACGATTTCTGGATCAAAAGTTATGGCTGTATTCAGTCAAAGTTCTCCGATTTTTTTCTGCCAAAACTGATGAAAACAAGTGTATTTCGGGCTAAAAAATTGGGTTGTTGGGTTTCGCCCCGCCATATTTGTAGAGCTTGATGAGTGCTTCGATTTGGTATATTATAGGCCCAGCAACGATTTCTGGATCAAAAGTTATGGCCGTATTCAGTCAGAGTTCTCGGATTTTTTATCCTCCAAAACTGATGAAAACAAGTGAATTTCGGCCTAAAAAATTGGGTTGTTGGGTTTCGCCCCGCCATATTTGTAGAGCTTGAAGAGTGCTTCGATTTGGTATATTATAGGCCCAGCAACGATTTCTGGATCAAAATTTATGGCCGTATTCAGTCACAGTTCTCTTATTTTTTTCCTCCAAAACTGATGAAAACACGTGAATTTCGGCATAAAAAATTTGGTTGTTGGGTTTCGCCACGCCAGATTTGTAGAGGTTGATCAGTGCTTCGATTTGGTATATTATTGGCCCAGCACCGATTTCTGGTTCAAAAGTTATGGCCGAATTCAGTCACAGTTCTCTGATTTTTTTCCTCCAAAACTGATGAAAACAAGTGTTTTTCGGCCTAAAAAATTGGGTTGTTGGGTTTCACCCCACCAGATTTGTAGAGCTTGAAGAGTGCATCGATTTGGTATATTATAGGCCCAGCAACGATTTCTGGATCAAAAGTTATGGCTGTATTCAGTCAAAGTTCTCCGATTTTTTTCCTCCAAAACTGATGAAAACAAGTGTATTTCGGCCTAAAAAATTGGGTTGTTGTGTTTCGCCCCGCCATATTTGTAGAGCTTGATGAGTGCTTCGATTTGGTATATTATAGGCCCAGCAACGATTTCTGGATCAAAAGTTATGGCCGAATTCAGTCACAGTTCTCTGATTTTTTTCCTCCAAAACTGATGAAAACAAGTGTATTTCGGCCTAAAAAATTGGGTTGTTGGGTTTCACAACGCCAGATTTGTAGAGCTTGAAGAGTGCTTCGATTTGGTATATTATAGGCCCAACAACGATTTCTGGATCAAAAGTTAAGGGCGTATTCAGTCACAGCTCTCCGATTTTTTTTCCTCAAAAACTGATGAAAACAAGTGAATTTCGACCTAAAAAATTGGGCTGTTGGGTTTCGCCCCGCCATATTTGTAGAGCTTGATGACTGCTTCGATTTGGTATATTATAGGCCCAGCAACGATTTCTGGATCAAAAGTTATGGCCGAATTCAGTCACAGTTCTCCGATTTTTTTCCTCCAAAACTGATGAAAACAAGTGTATTTCGGCCTAAAAAATTGGGTTGTTGGGTTTCACCCGCCAGATTTGTAGAGCTTGAAGAGTGCTTCGATTTGGTATATTATAGGCCCAGCAACGATTTCTGGATCAAAAGTTATGGCCGTATTCAGTCACAGTTCTCCGATTTTTTTTCCTCAAAAACTGATGAAAACAAGTGAATTTCGGCCTAAAAAATTGGGTTGTTGGGTTTCGCCCCACCAGATTTGTAGAGCTTGATGGGTGCATCGATTTGTTATAATATAGGCCCAGCGACGATTTCTGGATCAAAAGTTATGGCTGTATTCAGTCAAAGTTCTCCGATTTTTTTCTGCCAAAACTGATGAAAACAAGTGTATTTCGGGCTAAAAAATTGGGTTGTTGGGTTTCGCCCCGCCATATTTGTAGAGCTTGATGAGTGCTTCGATTTGGTATATTATAGGCCCAGCAACGATTTCTGGATCAAAAGTTATGGCCGTATTCAGTCAGAGTTCTCGGATTTTTTATCCTCCAAAACTGATGAAAACAAGTGAATTTCGGCCTAAAAAATTGGGTTGTTGGGTTTCGCCCCGCCATATTTGTAGAGCTTGAAGAGTGCTTCGATTTGGTATATTATAGGCCCAGCAACGATTTCTGGATCAAAATTTATGGCCGTATTCAGTCACAGTTCTCTTATTTTTTTCCTCCAAAACTGATGAAAACACGTGAATTTCGGCATAAAAAATTTGGTTGTTGGGTTTCGCCACGCCAGATTTGTAGAGGTTGATCAGTGCTTCGATTTGGTATATTATTGGCCCAGCACCGATTTCTGGTTCAAAAGTTATGGCCGAATTCAGTCACAGTTCTCTGATTTTTTTCCTCCAAAACTGATGAAAACAAGTGTTTTTCGGCCTAAAAAATTGGGTTGTTGGGTTTCACCCCACCAGATTTGTAGAGCTTGAAGAGTGCATCGATTTGGTATATTATAGGCCCAGCAACGATTTCTGGATCAAAAGTTATGGCTGTATTCAGTCAAAGTTCTCCGATTTTTTTCCTCCAAAACTGATGAAAACAAGTGTATTTCGGCCTAAAAAATTGGGTTGTTGTGTTTCGCCCCGCCATATTTGTAGAGCTTGATGAGTGCTTCGATTTGGTATATTATAGGCCCAGCAACGATTTCTGGATCAAAAGTTATGGCCGAATTCAGTCACAGTTCTCTGATTTTTTTCCTCCAAAACTGATGAAAACAAGTGTATTTCGGCCTAAAAAATTGGGTTGTTGGGTTTCACAACGCCAGATTTGTAGAGCTTGAAGAGTGCTTCGATTTGGTATATTATAGGCCCAACAACGATTTCTGGATCAAAAGTTAAGGGCGTATTCAGTCACAGCTCTCCGATTTTTTTTCCTCAAAAACTGATGAAAACAAGTGAATTTCGACCTAAAAAATTGGGCTGTTGGGTTTCGCCCCGCCATATTTGTAGAGCTTGATGACTGCTTCGATTTGGTATATTATAGGCCCAGCAACGATTTCTGGATCAAAAGTTATGGCCGAATTCAGTCACAGTTCTCCGATTTTTTTCCTCCAAAACTGATGAAAACAAGTGTATTTCGGCCTAAAAAATTGGGTTGTTGGGTTTCGCCATGCCAGATTTGTAGAGGTTGATGAGTGCTTCGATTTGGTATATTATAGGCCCAGCACCGATTTCTGGTTCAAAAGTTATGGCCGAATTCAGTCACAGTTCTCTGATTTTTTTCTCCAAAACTGATGAAAACAAGTGTATTTCGGCCTAAAAAATTGGGTTGTTGGGTTTCACCCCACCAGATTTGTAGAGCTTGAAGAGTGCATCGATTTGGTATATTATAGGCCCAGCAACGATTTCTGGATCAAAATTTATGGCCGTATTCAGTCACAGTTCTCTGATTTTTTTCCTCCAAAAATGAAAACAAGTGAATTTCGGCCTAAAAAATTGGGTGTTGGGTATCGCCCCGCATATTTGTAGAGCTTGATGAGTGCTTCGATTTGGTATATTATAGGCCCAGCAACGATTTCTGGATCAAAAGTTATGGCCGTATTCAGTCAGAGTTCTCCGATTTTTTTTCCTCCAAAACTGATGAAAACAAGTGAATTTCGGCCTAAAAAATTGGGTTGTTGGGTTTCGCCCCGCCATATTTGTAGAGCTTGAAGAGTGCTTCGATTTGGTATATTATAGGCCCAGCAACGATTTCTGGATCAAAATTTATGGCCGTATTCAGTCAGAGTTCTCCGATTTTTTTCCTCCAAAACTGATGAAAACAAGTGAATTTTGGCCTAAAAAATTGGATTGTTGGGTTTCGCCCCGCCATATTTGTAGACCGTGAAGAGTGCTTCGATTTGGTATATTATAGGCCCAGCAACGATTTCTGGATCAAAATTTATGGCCGTATTCAGTCAAAGTTCTCCGATTTTTTTCCTCCAAAACTGATGAAAACAAGTGTATTTCGGCCTAAAAAATTGGGTTGTTGGGTTTCGCCCCGCCATATTTGTAGAGGTTGATGAGTGCTTCGATTTGGTATA
>JACAGA010000053.1:132406-183781 GCA_029231665.1 Morus indica
CCCGGCAACGATTTCTGGATCTAAATTTATGGCCGTATTCAGTCACAGTTCTCTTTTTTTTTCCTCCAAAACTGATGAAAACAAGTGAATTTCGGCATAAAAAATTGGTTTGTTGGGTTTCGCCCAGGCAGATTTGTAGAGCTTGATGTGTGCTTCGATTTGGTATATTATAGGCCCAGCAACGATTTCTGGATCAAAAGTTATGGCAGTATTCAGTCACAGCTCTCCGATTTTTTTTCCTCAAAAACTGATGAAAACAAGTGAATATCGGCCTAAAAAATTTGGTTGTTTTGTTTTGCTCCACCAGATTTGTAGAGCTTGATGGGTGCTTCGATTTTGTATATTATAGGCCAAGCAACGATTTCTGGATCAAAAGTTATGGTCCGAGTTCAGTCACGTTCTCCGATTTTTGTTCCTCCAAAACTGATGGAAACAAGTGATTTCACCTAAAAAATTGGGTTGTGGGTTTTGCCCTACGCAGATTTGTAGAGCTTGAATAGTGCTTCGATTTGGTATATTATTGGCTCCAGCAACGATTTCTGGATCAAAGTTAGCCTATTCATCACAGTTCTCCGATTTTTTTCTCCAAACTGATGAAAACAAGTGTTTTCGGCCTAAAAAATCTGTTGGTGGGTTCGCCGCACTAGATTGTAGTGCTTAATGAGTGCTTCGATTTTGTATATTATAGGCCCAGCAACGATTTCTGGATCAAAATTTATGGTCGTATTCAGTCACAGTTCTCCGATTTTTTTTCCAACAAAACTGATGAAAACAAGTGAATTTCGGCCTAAAAAATTGGGTTGTTGGGTTTCGTCCCGCTAGATTTGTAGAGCTTGAAGAGTGCTTCGATTTGGTATATTATAGGCCCAACAACGATTTCTGGATCAAAAGTTTTGGCCGTATTCAGTCACAGTTCTCCGATTTTTTTTCCTCAAAAACTGATGAAAACAATTGAATTTCGGCCTAAAAAATTTGGTTGTTGGGTTTCGCCCTACCAGATTTGTAGAGCTTGAAGAGTGCTTCGATTTGGTATATTATTGGCCCAGCAACGATTTCTCGATCAAAAGTTATGCCCGTATTCAGTCACAGTTCTCCGATTTTTTTCCTCCAAAACTGATGAAAACAAGTGAATTTCGGGCTAAAAAATTGGGTTGTTGGGTTTTCGCCCCTCGATTTTTGTAGATCTTGAAATTGCTTCGATTTGTATTTTTAGCCACAGCAACGATTTCTGGATCAAAGTTTGGCCGTATTCAGTCACAGTTCTCCGATTTTTTTTCCTCAAAAACTGATGAAAACAATTGAATTTCGGCCTAAAAAATTTGGTTGTTGGGTTTCGCCCCACCAGATTTCTAGAGCTTGAAGAGTGCTTCGATTTGGTATATTATAGGCCCAACAACGATTTCTGGATCAAAATTTATGGCCGTATTCAGTCACAGTTCTCCGATTTTTTTTTCAAAAACTGATGAAAACAAGTGAATTTCGGCCTAAAAAATCTGGTTGGTGGGTTTCGCCGCGCCAGATTTGTAGAGCTTGATGAGTGCTTCGATTTGGTATATTATAGGCCCAGCAACGATTTCTGGATAAAAAGTTATGGCCGTATTCAGTCACAGTTCTCCGATTTTTTTCCTACAAAACTGATGAAAACAAGTGAATTTCGGCCTAAAAAATTGGGTTGTTGGGTTTCGCCACGCCAGATTTGTAGAGCTTGAAGAGTGCTTCGATTTGGTATATTATAGGCCCATCAACGATTTCTGGATCAAAATTTATGGCCGTATTCAGTCACAGTTCTCTGATTTTTTTCCTCCAAAACTGATGAAAACAAGTGAATTTCGGCCTAAAAAATTGGGTTGTTGGGTTTCGCCCCGCCAGATTTGTAGAGCTTGAAGAGTGCTTCGATTTGGTATATTATAGGCCCAGCAACGATTTCTGGATCAAAAGTTATGGCCGTATTCAGTCACAGTTCTCCGATTTTTTTTCCTCAAAAACTGATGAAAACAAGTGAATATCGGCCTAAAAAATTTGGCTGTTTTGTTACGCTCCACCAGATTTGTAGAGCTTGATGAGTGCTTCGATTTGGTATATTATAGGCCCAGCAACGATTTCTGGATCAAAAGTTATGGCCGAGTTCAGTCACAGTTCTCCGATTTTTTTCCTCCAAAACTGATGGAAACAAGTGAATTTCAGCCTAAAAAATTGGGTTGTTGGGTTTTGCCCTACCAGATTTGTAGAGCTTGAAGAGTGCTTCGATTTGGTATATTATTGGCCCAGCAACGATTTCTGGATCAAAAGTTATGCCCGTATTCAGTCACAGTTCTCCGATTTTTTTCCTCCAAAACTGATGAAAACAAGTGATTTTCGGCCTAAAAAATCTGGTTGGTGGGTTTCGCCGCACTAGATTTGTAGTGCTTAATGAGTGCTTCGATTTTGTATATTATAGGCCCAGCAACGATTTCTGGATCAAAATTTATGGTCGTATTCAGTCACAGTTCTCCGATTTTTTTTCCAACAAAACTGATGAAAACAAGTGAATTTCGGCCTAAAAAATTGGGTTGTTGGGTTTCGTCCCGCTAGATTTGTAGAGCTTGAAGAGTGCTTCGATTTGGTATATTATAGGCCCAACAACGATTTCTGGATCAAAAGTTTTGGCCGTATTCAGTCACAGTTCTCCGATTTTTTTTCCTCAAAAACTGATGAAAACATTGAATTTCGGCCTAAAAAATTTGGTTGTTGGGTTTCGCCCTACCAGATTTGTAGAGCTTGAAGAGTGCTTCGATTTGGTATTTATTGGCCCAGCAACGATTTCTCGATCAAAAGTTATGCCCGTATTCAGTCACAGTTCTCCGTATTTTCCTCCAAAACTGATGAAAACAAGTGAATTTCGGCCTAAAAAATTGGGTTGTTGGGTTTCGCCCCTCGAGTTTTGTAGAGCTTGAAGAGTGCTTCGATTTGGTATATTATTAGCCAGCAACGATTTCTGGATCAAAAGTTATGGCCGTATTCAGTCACAGTTCTCCGATTTTTTTTCCTCAAAAACTGATGAAAACAATTGAATTTCGGCCTAAAAAATTTGGTTGTTGGGTTTCGCCCCACTAGATTTGTAGAGCTTGAAGAGTGCTTCGATTTGGTATATTATAGGCCCAGCAACGATTTCTGGATCAAAAGTTATGGCCGTATTCAGTCACAGTTCTCCGATTTTTTTCCTCCAAAACTGATGAAAACAAGTGAATTTCGGCCTAAAAAATTTGGTTGGTGGGTTTCGCCCCGCCAGATTTGTAGAGCTTGAAGAGTGCTTCGATTTGGTATATTATTGGCCCAGCAACGATTTCTGGATCAAAAGTTATGGTCGTATTCAGTCACAGTTCTCCGATTTTTTTTCCACCAAAACTGATGAAAACAAGTGAATTTCGGCCTAAAAAATTGGGTTGTTGGGTTTCGCCCCGCCAGATTTGTAGAGCTTGAAGAGTGCTTCGATTTGGTATATTATAGGCCCAGCAACGATTTCTGGATCAAAAGTTTTGGCCGTATTCAGTCACAGTTCTCCGATTTTTTTTCCTCAAAAACTGATGAAAACAAGTGAATTTCGGCCTAAAAAATTGGTTGTTGGGTTTCGCCCCGCCAGATTTGTAGAGCTTGAAGAGTGCTTCGATTTGGTATATTATAGGCCCAACAACGATTTCTGGATCAAAAGTTATGGCCGTATTCAGTCACAGTTCTCCGATTTTTTTTCCTCAAAAACTGATGAAAACAAGTGAATATCGGCCTAAAAAATTTGGCTGTTTTGTTACGCTCCACCAGATTTGTAGAGCTTGATGAGTGCTTCGATTTGGTATATTATAGGCCCAGCAACGATTTCTGGATCAAAAGTTATGGCCGAGTTCAGTCACAGTTCTCCGATTTTTTTCCTCCAAAACTGATGGAAACAAGTGAATTTCAGCCTAAAAAATTGGGTTGTTGGGTTTTGCCCTACCAGATTTGTAGAGCTTGAAGAGTGCTTCGATTTGGTATATTATTGGCCCAGCAACGATTTCTGGATCAAAAGTTATGCCCGTATTCAGTCACAGTTCTCCGATTTTTTTCCTCCAAAACTGATGAAAACAAGTGATTTTCGGCCTAAAAAATCTGGTTGGTGGGTTTCGCCGCACTAGATTTGTAGTGCTTAATGAGTGCTTCGATTTTGTATATTATAGGCCCAGCAACGATTTCTGGATCAAAATTTATGGTCGTATTCAGTCACAGTTCTCCGATTTTTTTTCCAACAAAACTGATGAAAACAAGTGAATTTCGGCCTAAAAAATTGGGTTGTTGGGTTTCGTCCCGCTAGATTTCTAGAGCTTGAAGAGTGCTTCGATTTGGTATATTATAGGCCCAACAACGATTTCTGGATCAAAAGTTATGGCCGTATTCAGTCACAGTTCTCCGATTTTTTTTCCTCAAAAACTGATGAAAACAAGTGAATTTCGGCCTAAAAAATCTAGTTGGTGGGTTTCGCCGCACCAGATTTGTAGAGCTTAATGAGTGCTTCGATTTGGTATATTATTGGCCCAGCAACGATTTCTGGATCAAAATTTATGGTCGTATTCAGTCACAGTTCTCCGATTTTTTTTCCAACAAAACTGATGAAAACAAGTGAATTTCGGCCTAAAAAATTGGGTTGTTGGGTTTCGTCCCGCTAGATTTGTAGAGCTTGAAGAGTGCTTCGATTTGGTATATTATAGGCCCAACAACGATTTCTGGATCAAAAGTTTTGGCCGTATTCAGTCACAGTTCTCCGATTTTTTTTCCTCAAAAACTGATGAAAACAATTGAATTTCGGCCTAAAAAATTTGGTTGTTGGGTTTCGCCCTACCAGATTTGTAGAGCTTGAAGAGTGCTTCGATTTGGTATATTATTGGCCCAGCAACGATTTCTCGATCAAAAGTTATGCCCGTATTCAGTCACAGTTCTCCGATATTTTTCCTCCAAAACTGATGAAAACAAGTGAATTTCGGCCTAAAAAATTGGGTTGTTGGGTTTCGCCCCTCGAGATTTTGTAGAGCTTGAAGAGTGCTTCGATTTGGTATATTATTAGCCCAGCAACGATTTCTGGATCAAAAGTTATGGCCGTATTCAGTCACAGTTCTCCGATTTTTTTTCCTCAAAAACTGATGAAAACAATTGAATTTCGGCCTAAAAAATTTGGTTGTTGGGTTTCGCCCCACTAGATTTCTAGAGCTTGAAGAGTGCTTCGATTTGGTATATTATAGGCCCAACAACGATTTCTGGATCAAAAGTTATGGCCGTATTCAGTCACAGTTCTCCGATTTTTTTTCCTCAAAAACTGATGAAAACAAGTGAATTTCGGCCTAAAAAATCTAGTTGGTGGGTTTCGCCGCACCAGATTTGTAGAGCTTAATGAGTGCTTCGATTTGGTATATTATTGGCCCAGCAACGATTTCTGGATCAAAATTTATGGTCGTATTCAGTCACAGTTCTCCGATTTTTTTTCCAACAAAACTGATGAAAACAAGTGAATTTCGGCCTAAAAAATTGGGTTGTTGGGTTTCGCCCCGCTAGATTTGTAGAGCTTGAAGAGTGCTTCGATTTGGAATATTATAGGCCCAACAACGATTTCTGGATCAAAAGTTTTTGCCGTATTCAGTCACAGTTCTCCGATTTTTTTTCCTCAAAAACTGATGAAAACAAGTGAATTTCGGCCTAAAAAATTTGGTTGTTTTGTTTCGCCCCACCAGATTTGTAGAGCTTGATGAGTGCTTCGATTTGGTATATTTTAGGCCCAGCAACGATTTCTGGATCAAAAGTTATGGCCGAATTCAGTCACTGTTCTCCGATTTTTTTCCTCCAAAACTGATGAAAACAAGTGAATTTCGGCCTAAAAAATTTGGTTGTTGGGTTTCGCCCCTCCAGATTTTGTAGAGCTTGAAGAGTGCTTCCATTTGGTATATTATAAGCCCAGCAACGATTTCTGGATCAAAAGTTATGGCCGTATTCTGTCACAGTTCTCCGATTTTTTTTCCTCAAAAACTGATGAAAACAAGTGAATATCGGCCTAAAAAATTTGGCTGTTTTGTTACGCTCCCAAAGATTTGTAGAGCTTGATGAGTGCTTCGATTTGGTATATTATAGGCCCAGCAACGATTTCTGGATCAAAAGTTTTGGCCGAGTTCAGTCACAGTTCTCCGATTTTTTTCCTCCAAAACTGATGGAAACAAGTGAATTTCAGCCTAAAAAATTGGGTTGTTGGGTTTTGCCCTACCAGATTTGTAGAGCTTGAAGAGTGCTTCGATTTGGTATATTATTGGCCCAGCAACGAGTTCTGGATCAAAAGTTATGCCCGTATTCAGTCACAGTTCTCCGATTTTTTTCCTCCAAAACTGATGAAAACAAGTGAATTTCGGCCTAAAAAATCTGGTTGGTGGGTTTCGCCGTACCAGATTTGTAGAGCTTAATGAGTGCTTCGATTTGGTATATTATAGGCCCAGCAACGATTTATGGATCAAAATTTATGGTCGTATTCAGGCACAGTTCTCCGATTTTTTTTCCAACAAAACTGATGAAAACAAGTGAATTTCGGCCTAAAAAATTGGGTTGTTGGGTTTCGCCCCGCTAGATTTGTAGAGCTTGAAGAGTGCTTCGATTTGGTATATTATAGGCCCAACAACGATTTCTGGATCAAAAGTTTTGGCCGTATTCAGTCACAGTTCTCCGATTTTTTTTCCTCAAAAACTGATGAAAACAAGTGAATATCGGCCTAAAAAATTTGGCTGTTGGGTTTCGCCCCTCCAGATTTTGTAGAGCTTGAAGAGTGCTTCGATTTGGTATATTATTAGCCCAGCAACGATTTCTGGATCAAAAGTTATGCCCGTATTCAGTCACAGTTCTCCGATTTTTTTCCAACAAAACTGATGAAAACAAGTGAATTTCGGCCTAAAAAATTGGGTTGTTGGGTTTCGCCCCGCTAGATTTGTAGAGCTTGAAGAGTGCTTCGATTTGGTATATTATAGGCCCAACAACGATTTCTGGATCAAAAGTTTTGGCCGTATTCAGTCACAGTTCTCCGATTTTTTTTCCTCAAAAACTGATGAAAACAAGTGAATATCGGCCTAAAAAATTTGGCTGTTTTGTTACGCTCCACCAGATTTGTAGAGCTTGATGAGTGCTTCGATTTGGTATATTATAGGCCCAGCAACGATTTCTGGATCAAAAGTTATGGCCGAGTTCAGTCACAGTTCTCCGATTTTTTTCCTCCAAAACTGATGGAAACAAGTGAATTTCAGCCTAAAAAATTGGGTTGTTGGGTTTTGCCCTACCAGATTTGTAGAGCTTGAAGAGTGCTTCGATTTGGTATATTATTGGCCCAGCAACGATTTCTGGATCAAAAGTTATGCCCGTATTCAGTCACAGTTCTCCGATTTTTTTCCTCCAAAACTGATGAAAACAAGTGATTTTCGGCCTAAAAAATCTGGTTGGTGGGTTTCGCCGCACTAGATTTGTAGTGCTTAATGAGTGCTTCGATTTTGTATATTATAGGCCCAGCAACGATTTCTGGATCAAAATTTATGGTCGTATTCAGTCACAGTTCTCCGATTTTTTTTCCAACAAAACTGATGAAAACAAGTGAATTTCGGCCTAAAAAATTGGGTTGTTGGGTTTCGCCGCTAGATTTGTAGAGCTTGAAGAGTGCTTCGATTTGGTATATTATAGGCCCAACAACGATTTCTGGATCAAAAGTTTTGGCCGTATTCAGTCACAGTTCTCCGATTTTTTTTCCTCAAAAACTGATGAAAACAATTGAATTTCGGCCTAAAAAATTTGGTTGTTGGGTTTCGCCCTACCAGATTTGTAGAGCTTGAAGAGTGCTTCGATTTGGTATATTATTGGCCCAGCAACGATTTCTCGATCAAAAGTTATGCCCGTATTCAGTCACAGTTCTCCGATATTTTTCCTCCAAAACTGATGAAAACAAGTGAATTTCGGCCTAAAAAATTGGGTTGTTGGGTTTCGCCCCTCGAGATTTTGTAGAGCTTGAAGAGTGCTTCGATTTGGTATATTATTAGCCCAGCAACGATTTCTGGATCAAAAGTTATGGCCGTATTCAGTCACAGTTCTCCGATTTTTTTTCCTCAAAAACTGATGAAAACAATTGAATTTCGGCCTAAAAAATTTGGTTGTTGGGTTTCGCCCCACTAGATTTCTAGAGCTTGAAGAGTGCTTCGATTTGGTATATTATAGGCCCAACAACGATTTCTGGATCAAAAGTTATGGCCGTATTCAGTCACAGTTCTCCGATTTTTTTTCCTCAAAAACTGATGAAAACAAGTGAATTTCGGCCTAAAAAATTTGGCTGTTTTGTTTCGCCCCACCAGATTTGTAGAGCTTGATGAGTGCTTCGATTTGGTATATTATAGGCCCAGCAACGATTTCTGGATCAAAAGTTATGGCCGAGTTCAGTCACAGTTCTCCGATTTTTTTCCTCCAAAACTGATGGAAACAAGTGAATTTCAGCCTAAAAAATTGGGTTGTTGGGTTTTGCCCTACCAGATTTGTAGAGCTTGAAGAGTGCTTCGATTTGGTATATTATTGGCCCAGCAACGATTTCTGGATCAAAAGTTATGCCCGTATTCACTCACAGTTCTCCGATTTTTTTCCTCCAAAACTGATGAAAACAAGTGAATTTCGGCCTAAAAAATTGGGTTGTTGGGCTTCTCCCCGCCAAATTTGTAGAACTTGAAGAGTGCTTCGATTTGGTATATTATTGGCCCAGCAACGATTTCTGGATCAAAAGTTATGCCCGTATTCAGTCACAGTTCTCCGATTTTTTTCCTCCAAAACTGATGAAAACAAGTGAATTTCGGCCTAAAAAATCTGGTTGGTGGGTTTCGCCGCACTAGATTTGTAGTGCTTAATGAGTGCTTCGATTTTGTATATTATAGGCCCAGCAACGATTTCTGGATCAAAATTTATGGTCGTATTCAGTCACAGTTCTCCGATTTTTTTTCCAACAAAACTGATGAAAACAAGTGAATTTCGGCCTAAGAAATTGGGTTGTTGGGTTTCGTCCCGCTAGATTTGTAGAACTTGAAGAGTGCTTCGATTTGGTATATTATTGGCCCAACAACGATTTCTGGATCAAAAGTTTTGGCCGTATTCAGTCACAGTTCTCCGATTTTTTTTCCTCAAAAACTGATGAAAACAATTGAATTTCGGCCTAAAAAATTTGGTTGTTGGGTTTCGCCCTACCAGATTTGTAGAGCTTGAAGAGTGCTTCGATTTGGTATATTATTGGCCCAGCAACGATTTCTCGATCAAAAGTTATGCCCGTATTCAGTCACAGTTCTCCGATATTTTTCCTCCAAAACTGATGAAAACAAGTGAATTTCGGCCTAAAAAATTGTTGTTGGGTTTCGCCCCTCGAGATTTTGTAGAGCTTGAAGAGTGCTTCGATTTGGTATATTATTAGCCCAGCAACGATTTCTGGATCAAAAGTTATGGCCGTATTCAGTCACAGTTCTCCGATTTTTTTTCCTCAAAAACTGATGAAAACAATTGAATTTCGGCCTAAAAAATTTGGTTGTTGGGTTTCGCCCCACTAGATTTCTAGAGCTTGAAGAGTGCTTCGATTTGGTATATTATAGGCCCAACAACGATTTCTGGATCAAAAGTTATGGCCGTATTCAGTCACAGTTCTCCGATTTTTTTTCCTCAAAAACTGATGAAAACAAGTGAATTTCGGCCTAAAAAATTTGGCTGTTTTGTTTCGCCCCACCAGATTTGTAGAGCTTGATGAGTGCTTCGATTTGGTATATTATAGGCCCAGCAACGATTTCTGGATCAAAAGTTATGGCCGAGTTCAGTCACAGTTCTCCGATTTTTTTCCTCCAAAACTGATGGAAACAAGTGAATTTCAGCCTAAAAAATTGGGTTGTTGGGTTTTGCCCTACCAGATTTGTAGAGCTTGAAGAGTGCTTCGATTTGGTATATTATTGGCCCAGCAACGATTTCTGGATCAAAAGTTATGCCCGTATTCACTCACAGTTCTCCGATTTTTTTCCTCCAAAACTGATGAAAACAAGTGAATTTCGGCCTAAAAAATTGGGTTGTTGGGCTTCTCCCCGCCAAATTTGTAGAACTTGAAGAGTGCTTCGATTTGGTATATTATTGGCCCAGCAACGATTTCTGGATCAAAAGTTATGCCCGTATTCAGTCACTGTTCTCCGATTTTTTTCCTCCAAAACTGATGAAAACAAGTGAATTTCGGCCTAAAAAATCTGGTTGGTGGGTTTCGCCGCACTAGATTTGTAGTGCTTAATGAGTGCTTCGATTTTGTATATTATAGGCCCAGCAACGATTTCTGGATCAAAATTTATGGTCGTATTCAGTCACAGTTCTCCGATTTTTTTTCCAACAAAACTGATGAAAACAAGTGAATTTCGGCCTAAGAAATTGGGTTGTTGGGTTTCGTCCCGCTAGATTTGTAGAACTTGAAGAGTGCTTCGATTTGGTATATTATTGGCCCAACAACGATTTCTGGATCAAAAGTTTTGGCCGTATTCAGTCACAGTTCTCCGATTTTTTTTCCTCAAAAACTGATGAAAACAATTGAATTTCGGCCTAAAAAATTTGGTTGTTGGGTTTCGCCCTACCAGATTTGTAGAGCTTGAAGAGTGCTTCGATTTGGTATATTATTGGCCCAGCAACGATTTCTCGATCAAAAGTTATGCCCGTATTCAGTCACAGTTCTCCGATATTTTTCCTCCAAAACTGATGAAAACAAGTGAATTTCGGCCTAAAAAATTGGGTTGTTGGGTTTCGCCCCTCGAGATTTTGTAGAGCTTGAAGAGTGCTTCGATTTGGTATATTATTAGCCCAGCAACGATTTCTGGATCAAAAGTTATGGCCGTATTCAGTCACAGTTCTCCGATTTTTTTTCCTCAAAAACTGATGAAAACAATTGAATTTCGGCCTAAAAAATTTGGTTGTTGGGTTTCGCCCCACTAGATTTCTAGAGCTTGAAGAGTGCTTCGATTTGGTATATTATAGGCCCAACAACGATTTCTGGATCAAAAGTTATGGCCGTATTCAGTCACAGTTCTCTGATTTTTTTTCCTCAAAAACTGATGAAAACAAGTGAATTTCGGCCTAAAAAATTTGGCTGTTTTGTTTCGCCCCACCAGATTTGTAGAGCTTGATGAGTGCTTCGATTTGGTATATTATAGGCCCAGCAACGATTTCTGGATCAAAAGTTATGGCCGAGTTCAGTCACAGTTCTCCGATTTTTTTCCTCCAAAACTGATGGAAACAAGTGAATTTCAGCCTAAAAAATTGGGTTGTTGGGTTTTGCCCTACCAGATTTGTAGAGCTTGAAGAGTGCTTCGATTTGGTATATTATTGGCCCAGCAACGATTTCTGGATCAAAAGTTATGCCCGTATTCACTCACAGTTCTCCGATTTTTTTCCTCCAAAACTGATGAAAACAAGTGAATTTCGGCCTAAAAAATTGGGTTGTTGGGCTTCTCCCCGCCAAATTTGTAGAACTTGAAGAGTGCTTCGATTTGGTATATTATTGGCCCAGCAACGATTTCTGGATCAAAAGTTATGCCCGTATTCAGTCACAGTTCTCCGATTTTTTTCCTCCAAAACTGATGAAAACAAGTGAATTTCGGCCTAAAAAATCTGGTTGGTGGGTTTCGCCGCACTAGATTTGTAGTGCTTAATGAGTGCTTCGATTTTGTATATTATAGGCCCAGCAACGATTTCTGGATCAAAATTTATGGTCGTATTCAGTCACAGTTCTCCGATTTTTTTTCCAACAAAACTGATGAAAACAAGTGAATTTCGGCCTAAGAAATTGGGTTGTTGGGTTTCGTCCCGCTAGATTTGTAGAACTTGAAGAGTGCTTCGATTTGGTATATTATTGGCCCAACAACGATTTCTGGATCAAAAGTTTTGGCCGTATTCAGTCACAGTTCTCCGATTTTTTTTCCTCAAAAACTGATGAAAACAATTGAATTTCGGCCTAAAAAATTTGGTTGTTGGGTTTCGCCCTACCAGATTTGTAGAGCTTGAAGAGTGCTTCGATTTGGTATATTATTGGCCCAGCAACGATTTCTCGATCAAAAGTTATGCCCGTATTCAGTCACAGTTCTCCGATATTTTTCCTCCAAAACTGATGAAAACAAGTGAATTTCGGCCTAAAAAATTGGGTTGTTGGGTTTCGCCCCTCGAGATTTGTAGAGCTTGAAGAGTGCTTCGATTTGGTATATTATAAGCCCAGCAACGATTTCTGGATCAAAAGTTATGGCCGTATTCAGTCACAGTTCTCCGATTTTTTTTCCTCAAAAACTGATGAAAACAAGTGAATTTCGGCCTAAAAAATTTGGTTGTTGGGTTTCGCCCCGCCAGATTTGTAGAGCTTGAAGAGTGCTTCGATTTGGTATATTATAGGCCCAGCAACGATTTCTGGATCAAAAGTTATGGCCGTATTCAGTCACAGTTCTCTGATTTTTTTTCCTCAAAAACTGATGAAAACAAGTGAATTTCGGCCAAAAAATTTGGCTTGTTGGTTTCGCCCCACCAGATTTGTAGAGCTTGATGAGTGCTTCGATTTGGTATATTATAGGCCCAGCAACGATTTCTGGATCAAAAGTTAAGGCCGAATTCAGTCACAGTTCTCCGATTTTTTTCCTACAAAACTGATGCAAACAAGTGAGTTTCAGCCTAAAAAATTGGGTTGTTGGGTTTCGCCCTACCAGATTTGTAGAGCTTGAAGAGTGCTTCGATTTGGTATATTATTGGCCCAGCAACGATTTCTCGATCAAAAGTTATGCCCGTATTCAGTCACAGTTCTCCGATTTTTTTCCTCCAAAACTGATGAAAACAAGTGAATTTCGGCCTAAAAAATCTAGTTGGTGGGTTTCGCCGCATCAGATTTGTAGAGCTTAATGAGTGCTTCGATTTGGTATATTATAGGCCCAGCAACGATTTCTGGATCAAAATTTATGGTCGTATTCAGTCCCAGTTCTCCGATTTTTTTTCCAACAAAACTGATGAAAACAAGTGAATTTCGGCCTAAAAAATTGGGTTGTTGGGTTTCGCCCCGTCAGATTTGTAGAGCTTGAAGAGTGCTTCGATTTGGTATATTATAGGCCCAGCAACGATTTCTGGATCAAAAGTTAAGGCCGAATTCAGTCACAGTTCTCCGATTTTTTTCCTACAAAACTGATGCAAACAAGTGAATTTCAGCCTAAAAAATTGGGTTGTTGGGTTTCGCCCTACCAGATTTGTAGAGCTTGAAGAGTGCTTCGATTTGGTATATTATTGGCCCAGCAACGATTTCTCGATCAAAAGTTATGCCCGTATTCAGTCACAGTTCTCCGATTTTTTTTCCTCCAAAACTGATGAAAACAAGTGAATTTCGGCCTAAAAAATCTAGTTGGTGGGTTTCGCCGCATCAGATTTGTAGAGCTTAATGAGAGCTTCGATTTGGTATATTATAGGCCCAGCAACGATTTCTGGATCAAAATTTATGGTCGTATTCAGTCCCAGTTCTCCGATTTTTTTTCCAACAAAACTGATGAAAACAAGTGAATTTCGGCCTAAAAAATTGGGTTGTTGGGTTTCGCCCCGTCAGATTTGTAGAGCTTGAAGAGTGCTTCGATTTGGTATATTATAGGCCCAGCAACGATTTCTGGATCAAAAGTTATGGCCGTATTCAGTCACAATTCTCCGATTTTTTTTCCTCAAAAACTGATGAAAACAATTGAATTTCGGCCTAAAAAATTTGGTTGTTGGGTTTCGCCCCACTAGATTTCTAGAGCTTGAAGAGTGCTTCGATTTGGTATATTATAGGCCCAACAACGATTTCTGGATCAAAAGTTATGGCCGTATTCAGTCACAGTTCTCCGATTTTTTTTCCTCAAAAACTGATGAAAACAAGTGAATTTCGGCCTAAAAAATTTGGCTGTTTTGTTTCGCCCCACCAGATTTGTAGAGCTTGATGAGTGCTTCGATTTGGTATATTATAGGCCCAGCAACGATTTCTGGATCAAAAGTTAAGGCTGAATTCAGTCACAGTTCTCCGATTTTTTTCCTACAAAACTGATGCAAACAAGTGAATTTCAGCCTAAAAAATTGGGTTGTTGGGTTTCGCCCTACCAGATTTGTAGAGCTTGAAGAGTGCTTCGATTTGGTATATTATTGGCCCAGCAACGATTTCTCGATCAAAAGTTATGCCCGTATTCAGTCACAGTTCTCCGATTTTTTTCCTCCAAAACTGATGAAAACAAGTGAATTTCGGCCTAAAAAATCTAGTTGGTGGGTTTCGCCGCATCAGATTTGTAGAGCTTAATGAGAGCTTCGATTTGGTATATTATAGGCCCAGCAACGATTTCTGGATCAAAATTTATGGTCGTATTCAGTCCCAGTTCTCCGATTTTTTTTCCAACAAAACTGATGAAAACAAGTGAATTTCGGCCTAAAAAATTGGGTTGTTGGGTTTCGCCCCGTTAGATTTGTAGAGCTTGAAGAGTGCTTCGATTTTGTATATTATAGGCCCAGCAACGATTTCTGGATCAAAAGTTATGGCCGTATGCAGTCACAGTTCTCCGATTTTTTTCCTCAAAAACTGATGAAAACAAGTGAATTTCGGCCTAAAAAATTTGGTTATTGGGTTTCGCCCCGCCAGATTTGTAGAGCTTGATGAGTGCTTCGATTTGGTATATTATAGGCCCAGCAACGATTTCTGGATCAAAAGTTATGGCCGAATTCTGTCACAGTTCTCCGATTTTTTGCCTCCAAAACTGATGAAAACAAGTGAATTTCGGCCTAAAAAATCTGGTTGGTGGGTTTCGCCACACCAGATTTGTCGAGCTTGAAGAGTGCTTTGAATTGGTATATTATAGGCCCAACAACGATTTCTGGATCAAAAGTTATGGCCGTATTCAGTCACAGTTCTCCGATTTTTTTTCCTCAAAAACTGATGAAAACAAGTGAATTTCGGCCTAAAAAATTTGGCTGTTTTGTTTCGCCCCACCAGATTTGTAGAGCTTGATGAGTGCTTCGATTTTGGTATATTATAAGCCCAGCAACGATTTCTGGATCAAAAGTTAAGGCCGAATTCAGTCACAGTTCTCCGATTTTTTTCCTACAAAACTGATGCAAACAAGTGAATTTCAGCCTAAAAAATTGGGTTGTTGGGTTTCGCCCTACCAGATTTGTAGAGCTTGAAGAGTGCTTCGATTTGGTATATTATTGGCCCAGCAACGATTTCTCGATCAAAAGTTATGCCCGTATTCAGTCACAGTTCTCTGATTTTTTTCCTCCAAAACTGATGAAAACAAGTGAATTTTGGCCTAAAAAATCTAGTTGGTGGGTTTCGCCGCATCAGATTTGTAGAGCTTAATGAGTGCTTCGATTTGGTATATTATAGGCCCAGCAACAATTTCTGGATCAAAATTTATGGTCGTATTCAGTCCCAGTTCTCCGATTTTTTTTCCAACAAAACTGATGAAAACAAGTGAATTTCGGCCTAAAAAATTGGGTTGTTGGGTTTCGCCCCGTTAGATTTGTAGAGCTTGAAGAGTGCTTCGATTTTGTATATTATAGGCCCAACAACGATTTCTGGATCAAAAGTTATGGCCGTATTCAGTCACAGTTCTCCGATTTTTTTCCTCAAAAACTGATGAAAACAAGTGAATTTCGGCCTAAAAAATTTGGTTCTTGGGTTTCGCCCCGCCAGATTTGTAGAGCTTGATGAGTGCTTCGATTTGGTATATTATAGGCCAAGCAACGATTTCTGGATCAAAAGTTATGGCCGAATTCTGTCACAGTTCTCCGATTTTTTGCCTCCAAAACTGATGAAAACAAGTGAATTTCGGCCTAAAAAATCTGGTTGGTGGGTTTCGCCACACCAGATTTGTCGAGCTTGAAGAGTGCTTTGAATTGGTATATTATAGGCCCAACAACGATTTCTGGATCAAAAGTTATGGCCGTATTCAGTCACAGTTCTCCGATTTTTTTTCCTCAAAAACTGATGAAAACAAGTGAATTTCGGCCTAAAAAATTTGGTTGTTTTGTTTCGCCCCACCAGATTTGTAGAGCTTGATGAGTGCTTCGATTTGGTATATTATAGGCCCAGCAACGATATCTGGATCAAAAGTTATGGCCGTATTCAGTCACAGTTCTCCGATTTTTTTCCTCCAAAACTGATGCAAACAAGTGAATTTCGGCTTAAAAAATCTGGTTGTTGGGTTTCACCCCGCCTGATTTGTAGAGCTTGAAGGGTGCTTCGATTTGGTATATTATAGTCCTTGCAACGATTTCTAGATCAAAATTTATGGCCGTATTCAGTCACAGTTCTCTGATTTTTATCCTCCAAAATTGATGAAAACAAGTGAATTTCGGCCTAAAAAATTTGGTTGGTGGGTGACGCCCCGCCAGATTTGTAGAGCTTGATGAGTGCTTCGATTTGGTATATTATAGGCCCAGCAACGATTTCTGTATCAAAATTTATGGCCGTATTCACTCACAGTTCTCCGATTTTTTTTCCACAAAAACTGATGAAAACAAGTGAATTTCGGCCTAAAAAATTTGGTTGTTTGGTTTCGCCCCGCCAGATTTGTAGAGCTTGATCAGTGCTTCAATTTGGTATATTATAGTCCCAGCAACGATTTCTGGATCAAAAGTTATGGCCGAATTCTGTCAGAGTTCTCCGATTTTTTGCCTCCAAAACTGATGAAAACAAGTGAATTTCGGCCTAAAAAATTGGGTTGTTCAGTTTCGCCCCGCCAGATTTGGAGAGCTTGAAGAGTGCTTCGATTTGGTATATTATTGGCCCAGCAACGATTTCTGGATCAAAAGTTATGCCCGTATTCAGTCACAGTACTCTGATTTTTTTACTCCAAAACTGATGAAAACAAGTGAATTTCGGCCTAAAAAATCTGGTTGGTGGGTTTCGCCGCGCCAGATTTGTAGAGCTTGATGAGTGCTTCGATTTGGTATATTATAGCCCCAGCAACGATTTCTGTATCAAAATTTATGGCCGTATTCAGTCACAGTTCTCCGATTTTTTTTCCAGCAAAACTGATGAAAACAGTTGAATTTCGGCCTAAAAAATTGGGTTGTTGGGTTTCGCCCCACTAGATTTGTAGAGCGTGAAGAGTGCTTCGATTTGGTACATTATAGACCCAACAACGATTTCTGGATCAAAATTTATGGCCGTATTCAATCACAGTTCTCCGATTTTTTTTCCTCAAAAACTGATGAAAACAAGTGAATTTCGGCCTAAAAAATTTGGTTGTTGGGTTACGCCCCGCCAGATATGTAGAGCATGATGAGTGCTTCGATTTGGTATATTATATGCCCAGCAACGATTTCTGGATCAAAATTTATGGCCGTATTCAGTCACCGTTCTCCGATTTTTTTTCCAACAAAACTGATGAAAACAAGTGAATTTCAGCCTAAAAAATTGGGTTGTTGGGTTTCGCACCGCCAGATATGTAGAGCTTGAAGAGTGCTTCGATTTTGTATATTATAGGCCCAACAACGATTTCTGTATCAAAAGTTATGGCCGTATTCAGACACAGTTCTCCAATTTTTTTTTCCACAAAAACTGATGAAAACAAGTGAATTTCGGCCTGAAAAATTTGGTTGTTGGGTTTCGCCCCGCCAGATTTGTAGAGCTCTATGAGTGCTTCGATTTGGTATATTATAGTCCCAGCAACGATTTCTGGATCAAAAGTTATGGCCGAATTCTGTCACAGTTCTCCGATTTTTTGCCTCCAAAACTGATGAAACCAAGTGAATTTCGGCCTAAAAAATTGGGTTGTTCAGTTTCGCCCCGCCAGATTTGTAAAGCTTGAAGAGTGCTTCGATTTGGTATATTATTGGCCCAGCAACGATTTCTGGATCAAAAGTTATGGCCGTATTCAGTCACAGTTCTCCGATTTTTTTCCTCAAAACTGATGAAAACAAGTGAATTTCGGCCTAAAAAATTTTGTTGTTGGGTTTCACCCCGCCAGATTTGTAGAGCTTGATGAGTGCTTCGATTTGGTATATTATAGGCCCAGCAACGATTTCTGGATCAAAAGTTATGGCCGTATTCAGTCACAGTTCTCCGATTTTTTTTCCTCCAAAACTGATGAAAACAAGTGAATTTCGTCCTAAAGAATTGGGTTGTTGGGTTTCGCCTCGCCAGATTTGTAGAGCTTGAAGGGTGCTTCGATTTGGTATATTATAGTCCTTGCAACGATTTCTAGATCAAAATTTATGGTCGTATTCAGTCACAGTTCTCTGATTTTTTTCCTCCAAAACTGATGAAAACAAGTGAATTTCGGCCTAAAAAATTGGGTTGGTGGGTGACGCCCCGCCAGATTTGTAGAGCTTGATGAGTGCTTCGATTTGGTATATTATAGCCCCAGCAACGATTTCTGTATCAAAATTTATGGCCGTATTCAGTCACAGTTCTCCGATTTTTTTTCCTCAAAAACTGATGAAAACAAGTGAATTTCGGCCTAAAAAATTTTGTTGTTGGGTTTCGCCCCGCCAGATTTGTAGAGCTTGATGAGTGCTTCGATTTGGTATATTATAGGCCCAGCAACGATTTCTGGATCAAAAGTTATGGCCGAATTCAGTCACAGTTCTCCGATTTTTTTTCTTCAAAAACTGATGAAAACAAGTGAATTTCGGCCTAAAAAATTTGCTTGTTGGATTTTGCCCTGCCAGATTTGTAGAGCTTGAAGAGGGCTTCGATTTGGTATATTATTGGCCCAGCAACGATTTCTGGATCAAAAGTTATGCCCGTATTCAGTCACAGTTCTCCGATTTTTTTTCCCCAAAACTGATGAAAACAAGTGAATTTCGGCCTAAAAAATTTGCTTGTTGGATTTCGCCCTACCAGATTTGTAGAGCTTGAAGAGTGCTTCTATTTGGTATATTATTGGCCCAACAACGATTTCTGGATCCAAAGTTATGCCCGTATTCAGTCACAGTTCTCCGATTTTTTTCCTCCAAAACTGATGAAAACAAGTGAATTTCGGCCTAAAAAATCTGGTTCGTGGGTTTCGCCCCGCCAGATTTGTAGAGCTTGATGAGTGCTTCGATTTGGTATATTATAGGCCCAGCAACGATTTCTGGATCCAAATTTATGGCCGTATTCAGTCACAGTTCTCCGATTTTTTTTCCTCCAAAACAGATGAAAACAAGTGAATTTCCGCCTAAAAAATTTGCTTTTTGGGTTTCGCTCCGCCAGATTTGTAGAGCTTGATGAGTGCTTCGATTTGGTATATTATAAGCCCAGCAACGATTTCTGGATCAAAAGTTATGGCTGTATTCAGTCACAGTTCTCCGATTCTTTTTCCTCCAAAACTGATGAAAACAAGTGAATTTCGGCCTAAAAAATTTGGTTGTTGGGTTTCGACCCGCCAGATTTGTAGAGCTTGAAGGGTGCATCGATTTGGTATATTATAGTCCTAGCAACGATTTCTGGATCAAAAGTTATGGCCGAATTCAGTCACAGTTCTCCGATTTTTTGCCTCCAAAACTGATGAAAACAAGTGAATTTTGGCCTTAAAAATCTGGTTGTTGGGTTTCGCCCCGCCAGATTTGTAGAGCTTGAATAGTGCTTCAATTTGGTATATTATAGGCCCAACAACGATTTCTGGATCAAAAGTTATGGCCGTATTCAGTCACAGTTCTCCGATTTTTTTTCCTCAAAAACTGATGAAAACAAGTGAATTTCGGCCTAAAAAATTTGCTTGTTGGATTTTGCCCTGCCAGATTTGTAGAGCTTGAAGAGTGCTTCGATTTGGTATATTATTGGCCCAGCAACGATTTCTGGATCAAAAGTTATGCCCCTATTCAGTCACAGTTCTCCGATTTTTTTTCTCCAAAACTTATGAAAACAAGTGAATTTCGGCCTAAAAAATTTGCTTGTTGGATTTCGCCCTGCCAGATTTGTAGAGCTTGAAGAGTGCTTCTATTTGGTATATTATTGGCCCAGCAACGATTTCTGGATCAAAAGTTATGCCCGTATTCAGTCACAGTTCTTCGATTTTTTTCCTCCAAAACTGATGAAAACAAGTGAATTTCGGCCTAAAAAATCTGGTTCGTGGGTTTCGCCCCGCCAGATTTGTAGAGCTTGATGAGTGCTTCGATTTGGTATATTATTGGCCCAGCAACGATTTCTGGATCCAAATTTATGGCCGTATTCAGTCACAGTTCTCCGATTTTTTTTCCTCCAAAACTGAAGAAAACAAGTGAATTTCCGCCTAAAAAATTTGGTTGTTGGGTTTCGCTCCGCCAGATTTGTAGAGCTTGATGAGTACTTCGATTTGGTATATTATAGGCCCAACAACAATTTCTGGATCAAAAGTTATGGCCGAATTAAGTCACAGTTCTCCGATTTTTTGCCTCCAAAAGTGATGAAAACAAGTGAATTTTGGCCTAAAAAATTGGGTTGTTTGGTTTCGCCCCGCCAGATTTGTAGAGCTTGAAGAGTGCTTCGATTTGATATATTATAGGCCCAACAACGATTTCTGGATCAAAAGTTATTGCCGTATTCAGTCACAGTTCTACGATTTTTTTTCCTCCAAAACTGATGAAAACAAGTGAATTTCGTCCTAAAAAATTAGCTTGTTGGGTTTCGCATCGCCAGATTTGTAGAGCTTGAAGGGTGCTTCGATTTGGTATATTATAGTCCTAGCAACGATTTCTGGATCAAAATTTATGGCCGTATTCAGTCACAGTTCTCCGATTTTTTTCCTCCAAAACTGATGAAAACAAGTGAATTTCGGCCTAAAAAATTGGGTTGGTGGGTGACGCCCCGCCAGATTTGTAGAGCTTGATGAGTGCTTCGATTTGGTATATTATTGGCCCAGCAACGATTTCTGGATCCAAATTTATGGCCGTATTCACTCACAGTTCTCCGATTTTTTTTCCTCAAAAACTGATGAAAACAAGTGAATTTCGGCCTAAAAAATGTTGTTGTTGGGTTTCGCCCCGCCAGATTTGTAGAGCTTGATGAGTGCTTCGATTTGGTATATTATAGGCCCAGCAACGATTTCTGGATCCAAATTTATGGCCGTATTCAGTCACAGTTCTCCGATTTTTTTTCCTCCAAAACTGATGAAAACAAGTGAATTTCCGCCTAAAAAATTTGGTTGTTGGGTTTCGCTCCGCCAGATTTGTAGAGCTTGATGAGTACTTCGATTTGGTATATTATAGGCCCAGCAACGATTTCTGGATCAAAAGTTATGGCCGAATTCAGTCACAGTTCTCCGATTTTTTGCCTCCAAAAGTGATGAAAACAAGTGAATTTTGGCCTAAAAAATTGGGTTGTTTGGTTTCGCCCCACCAGATTTGTAGAGCTTGAAGAGTGCTTCGATTTGATATATTATAGGCCCAACAACGATTTCTGGATCAAAAGTTATTGCCGTATTCAGTCACAGTTCTACGATTTTTTTTCCTCCAAAACTGATGAAAACAAGTGAATTTCGTCCTAAAAAATTAGCTTGTTGGGTTTCGCATCGCCAGATTTGTAGAGCTTGAAGAGTGCTTCGATTTGGTATATTATAGGCCCAGCAACGATTTCTGGATCAAAAGTTATGGCCGAATTCAGTCACAGTTCTCCGATTTTTTGCCTCCAAAACTGATGAAAACAAGTGAATTTTGGCCTTAAAAATCGGGTTGTTGGGTTTCGCCCCGCCAGATTTGTAGAGCTTGAATAGTGCTTCAATTTGGTATATTATAGGCCCAACAACGATTTCTGGATCAAAAGTTATGGCCGTATTCAGTCACAGTTCTCCGATTTTTTTTCCTCAAAAACTGATGAAAACAAGTGAATTTCGGCCTAAAAAATTTGCTTGTTGGATTTTGCCCTGCCAGATTTGTAGAGCTTGAAGAGTGCTTCGATTTGGTATATTATTGGCCCAGCAACGATTTCTGGATCAAAAGTTATGGCCGTATTCAGTCACAGTTCTCCGATTTTTTTTCCTCCAAAACTGATGAAAACAAATGAATTTCGTCCTAAAAAATTGGGTTGTTGGGTTTCACCCCGCCAGATTTGTAGAGCTTGAAGGGTGCTTTGATTTGGTATATTATAGTCCTAGCAACGATTTCTGGATCCAAATTTATGGCCGTATTCAGTCACAGTTCTCCGATTTTTTTCCTCCAAAACGGATGAAAACAAGTGAATTTCGGCCTAAAAAATTTGCTTGTTGGATTTCGCCCTACCAGATTTGTAGAGCTTGAAGAGTGCTTCGATTTGGTATATTATTGGCCCAGCAACGATTTCTGGATCAATAGTTATGTCCGTATTCAGTCACAGTTCTCCGATTTTTTTCCTCCAAAACTGATGAAAACAAGTGAATTTCGGCCTAAAAAATCTAGTTGGTGGGTTTCACCCCGCCAGATTTGTAGAGCTTGATGAGTGCTTCGATTTGGTATATTATAGGCCCAACAACGATTTCTCGATCAAAAGTTATGCCCGTATTCAATCATAGTTCTCCGATTTTTTTTCCTCAAAAACTGATGAAAACAAGTGAATTTCGGCCTCCAAAATCTGGTTCGTGGGTTTCGCCCAGCCAGATTTGTAGAGCTTGATGAGTGCTTCGATTTGGTATATTATAGGCCCAGCAACGATTTCTGGATCAAAAGTTATGGCCGAATTCAGTCACAGTTCTCCGATTTTTTGCCTCCAAAACTGATGAAAACAAGTGAATTTTGGCCTAAAAAATTGGGTTGTGGGGTTTCGCCCTGCCAGATTTGTAGAGCTTGAAGAGTGCTTCGATTTGGTATATTATAGGCCCAACAACGATTTCTGAATCAAAAGTTATGGCCGTATTCAGTCACAGTTCTCTGATTTTTTTTCCTCAAAAACTGATGAAAACAAGTGAATTTTCGCCTAAAAAATTTTGTTGTTGGGTTTCGCCCCGCCAGATTTGTAGAGCTTGATGAGTGCTTCGATTTGGTATATTAATGCCCCAACAACGATTTCTGGATCAAAAGTTATGGCCGTATTCAGTCACAGTTCTCCGATTTTTTTTCCTCCAAAACTGATGAAAACAAGTGAATTACGTCCTAAAAAATTAGGTTGTTGGTTTTCGCCCCGCCAGATTTGTAGAGCTTGAAGAGTGCTTCGATTTGGTATATTATAGGCCCAACAACGATTTCTGGATCAAAAGTTATGGCCATATTCTGTCACAGTTTTCCGATTTTTTTCCTCAAAAACTGATGAAAACATGTGAATTTCGGCCTAAAAAATTTTGTTGCTGTGTTTCGCCCAGCCAGATTTGTAGAGCTTGATGAGTGCTTCGATTTGGTATATTATATTCCCAGCAACGATTTCTGCATCAAAAGTTATGGCCGAATTCAGTCACAGTTCCCCGATTTTTTGCCTCCAAAACTGATGAAAACAAGTGAATTTTGGCCTAAAAAATTGGGTTGTTGGGTTTCGCCCCGCCAGATTTGTAGAGCTTGAAGAGTGCTTCAATTTGGTATATTATAGGCCCAACAACGATTTCTGGATCAAAAGTTATGGCCGTATTCAGTCACAGTTCCCCGATTTTTTTTCCTCCAAAACTGATGAAAACAAATGAATTTCGTCCTAAAAAATTGGGTTGTTGGGTTTCTCCCCGCCAGATTTGTAGAGCTTGAAGGGTTCTTTGATTTGGTATATTATAGTCCTAGCAACGATTTCTGGATCCAAATTTATGGCCGTATTCAATCACATTTCTCCGATTTTTTTCCTCCAAAATTGATGAAAACAAGTGAATTTCGGCCAAAAAAATCGGGTTGGTGGGTGAAGCCCCGCCAGATTTGTAAAGCTTGAAGAGTGCTTCGATTTGGTATATTATAGGCCCAGCAACGATTTCTGGATCAAAGTTATGGCCGTATTCAATCACATTTCTCCGATTTTTTTCCTCCAAAATTGATGAAAACAAGTGAATTTCGGCCAAAAAAATCGGGTTGGTGGGTGAAGCCCCGCCAGATTTGTAAAGCTTGAAGAGTGCTTCGATTTGGTATATTATAGGCGCAGCAACGATTTCTGGATCAAAAGTTACGGCCGAATTCTGTCACAGTTCTCCGATTTTTTGCCTCCAAAACTGATGAAAACAAGTGAATTTTGGCCTAAAAAATTGGGTTGTTGGGTTTCGCCCTGCCAGATTTGAAGAGCTTGAAGAGTGCTTCGATTTGGTATATTATAGGCCCAACAACGATTTCTAGATCAAAAGTTATGGCCGTATTCAGGCACAGTTCTCCGATTTTTTTTCCTCAAAAACTGATGAAAACAAGTGAATTTCGGCCTAAAAAATTTGCTTGTTGGGTTTCGCCCCGCCAAATTTGTAGAGCTTCAAGAGTGCTTCGATTTGGTATATTATTGGCCCAGCAACAATTTCTGGATCAAAAGTTATGCCCGTATTCAGTCACAGTTCTCCGATTTTTTTCCTCCAAAACTGATGAAAACAAGTGAATTTCGGCCAAAAAAATTGGGTTGTTGGGTTTCGCCCCCCCAGATTTGTAGAGCTTGAAGAGTGCTTCGATTTGGTATATTATAGGCCCAACAACGATTTCTGGATCAAAAGTTATGGCCATATTCTGTCACAGTTTTCCGATTTTTTTCCTCAAAAACTGATGAAAACATGTGAATTTCGGCCTAAAAAATTTTGTTGTTGTGTTTCGCCCAGCCAGATTTGTAGAGCTTGATGAGTGCTTCGATTTGGTATATTATATTCCCAGCAACGATTTCTGCATCAAAAGTTATGGCCGAATTCAGTCACAGTTCCCCGATTTTTTGCCTCCAAAACTGATGAAAACAAGTGAATTTTGGCCTAAAAAATTGGGTTGTTGGGTTTCGCCCCGCCAGATTTGTAGAGCTTGAAGAGTGCTTCAATTTGGTATATTATAGGCCCAACAACGATTTCTGGATCAAAAGTTATGGCCGTATTCAGTCACAGTTCCCCGATTTTTTTTCCTCCAACACTGATGAAAACAAATGAATTTCGTCCTAAAAAATTGGGTTGTTGGGTTTCTCCCCGCCAGATTTGTAGAGCTTGAAGGGTTCTTTGATTTGGTATATTATAGTCCTAGCAACGATTTCTGGATCCAAATTTATGGCCGTATTCAGTCACATTTCTCCGATTTTTTTCCTCCAAAACTGATGAAAACAAGTGAATTTCGGCCTAAAAAATTGGGTTGGTGGGTTTCGCCCCGCCAGATTTGTAGAGCTTGAAGAGTGCTTCGATTTGGTATATTATAGGCCCAGCAACGATTTCTGGATCAAAAGTTATGGCCGTATTCAGTCACAGTTCTCTGATTTTTTTTCCTCCAAAACTGATGAAAACAAATGAATTTCGTCCTAAAAAATTGGGTTGTTGGTTTTCACCCCGCCAGATTTGTAGAGCTTGAAGGGTGCTTCGATTTGGTATATTATAGTCCTAGCAACGATTTCTGGATCAAAATTTATGGCCGTATTCAGTCACAGTTCTCCGATTTTTTTCCTCCAAAACTGATGAAAACAAGTGAATTTCGGCCTAAGAAATTTGGTTGGCTGGTTTCGCCGCGCAAGACTTGTAGAGCTTGATTAGTGCTTCGATTTGGTATATTATAGGCCCAACAACGATTTCTGGATCAAAAGTTATGGCCGTATTCAGTCACAGTTCTCCGATTTTTTTTCCTCAAAAACTGATGAAAACAAGTGAATTTAGGCCTAAAAAATTGGGTTGTTGGATTTCGCCCTGCCAGATTTGTAGAGCTTGAAGAGTGTTTCAATTTGGTATATTATAGGCCCAACAACGATTTCTGGATCAAAAGTTATGGCCGTATTCAGTCACAGTTCTCTGATTTTTTTTCCTTAAAAACTGATGAAAACAAGTGAATTTCGGCCTAAAAAATTTGCTTGTTGGGTTTCGCCCCACCAGATTTGTAGAGCGTGAAGAGTGCTTCGATTTGGTATATTATTGGCCCAGCAAAGATTTCTGGATCAAAAGTTATGGCCGTATTCAGTCACAGTTCTCCGATGTTTTTCCTCCAAAACTGATGAAAACAAATGAATTTCGTCCTAAAAAATTGGGTTGTTGGGTTTCACCCCGCCAGATTTGTAGAGCTTGAAGGGTGCTTTGATTTGGTATATTATAGTCCTAGCAACGATTTCTGGATCCAAATTTATGGCCGTATTCAGTCACAGTTCTCCGATTTTTTTCCTCCAAAACTGATGAAAACAAGGGAATTTCGGCCTAAAAAATTGGGTTGGTGGGTGACGCCCCGCCAGATTTGTAGAGCTTGAAGGGTGCTTCGATTTGGTATATTATAGTCCTAGCAACGATTTCTGGATCAAAATTTATGGCCGTATTCAGTCACAGTTCTCCGATTTTTTTCCTCCAAAACTGATGAAAACAAGTGAATTTCGGCCTAAGAAATTTGGTTGGCTGGTTTCGCCGCGCAAGACTTGTAGAGCTTGATTAGTGCTTCGATTTGGTATATTATAGGCCCAACAACGATTTCTGGATCAAAAGTTATGGCCGTATTCAGTCACAGTTCTCCGATTTTTTTTCCTCAAAAACTGATGAAAACAAGTGAATTTAGGCCTAAAAAATTGGGTTGTTGGATTTCGCCCCGCCAGATTTGTAGAGCTTGAAGAGTGTTTCAATTTGGTATATTATAGGCCCAACAACGATTTCTGGATCAAAAGTTATGGCCGTATTCAGTCACAGTTCTCTGATTTTTTTTCCTTAAAAACTGATGAAAACAAGTGAATTTCGGCCTAAAAAATTTGCTTGTTGGGTTTCGCCCCGCCAGATTTGTAGAGCTTGAAGAGTGCTTCGATTTGGTATATTATTGGCCCAGCAACGATTTCTGGATCAAAAGTTATGGCCGTATTCAGTCACAGTTCTCCGATTTTGTTTCCTCCAAAACTGATGAAAACAAATGAATTTCGTCCTAAAAAATTGGGTTGTTGGGTTTCACACCGCCAGATTTGTAGAGCTTGAAGGGTGCTTTGATTTGGTATATTATAGTCCTAGCAACGATTTCTGGATCCAAATTTATGGCCGTATTCAGTCACAGTTCTCCGATTTTTTTCCTCCAAAACTGATGAAAACAAGTGAATTTCGGCCTAAAAAATTTGGTTGGTGGGTGACGCCCCGCCAGATTTGTAGAGCTTGAAGAGTGCTTCGATTTGGTATATTATAGGCCCAGCAACGATTTCTGGATCAAAATTTATGCCCGTATTCAGTCACAGTTCTCTGATTTTTTTCCTCCAAAACTGATGAAAACAACTGAATTTCGGCCTAAGAAATTTGGTTGGCTGGTTTCGCAGCGCAAGACTTGTAGAGCTTGATTAGTGCTTCGATTTGGTATATTATAGGCCCAACAACGATTTCTGGATCAAAAGTTATGGCCGTATTCAGTCACAGTTCTCCGATTTTTTTTCCTCAAAAGCTGATGAAAACAAGTAAATTTCGGCCTAAAAAATTTGGCTGTTGGGTTTCGCCCCGCCAGATTTGTAGAGCTTGATGAGTGCTTCGATTTGGTATATTATAGGCCCAGCAACGATTTCTGCATCAAAAGTTATGGCCGTATTCAGTCACAGTTCTCCGATTTTTTTTCCTCCAAAACTGATGAAAACAAGTGAATTTTGGCGTAAAAAATTGGGTTGTTGGGTTTCACCCCGCCAGATTTGTAGAGCTTGAAGGGTGCTTCGATTTTGTATATTATAGTCCTAGCAACGATTTCTGGATCCAAATTTATGGCCGTATTCAGTCACAGTTCTCCGATTTTTTTCCTCCAAAACTGATGAAAAGAAGTGAATTTCGGCTTAAAAAATTGGGTTGGCGGGTGACGCCCCGCCAGATTTGTAGAGCTTGAAGAGTGCTTCGATTTGGTATATTATAGGCCCAACAACGATTTCTGGATCAAAAGTTATGGCCGTATTCAGTCACAGTTCTCCGATTTTTTTTCCTCCAAAACTGATGAAAACAAATGAATTTCGTCCTAAAAAATTGGGTTGTTGGGTTTCACCCGCCAGATTTGTAGAGCTTGAAGGGTGCTTCGATTTGGTATATTATAGCCTAGCAACGATTTCTGGATCAAAATTTATGGCCGTATTCAGTCACAGTTCTCCGATTTTTTTCCTCCAAAACTGATGAAAACAAGTGAATTTCGGCCTAAAAAATTGGGTTGGTGGGTGACGCCCCGCCAGATTTGTAGAGCTTGAAGAGTGCTTCGATTTGGTATATTATAGGCCCAACAATGATTTCTGGATCAAAAGTTATGGCCGTATTCAGTCACAGTTCTCCGATTTTTTTTCCTCAAAAACTGATGAAAACAAGTGAATTTAGGCCTAAAAATTTGGTTGTTGGGTTTCGCCCCACCAGATTTGTAGAGCTTGATGAGTGCTTCGATTTGGTATATTATAGGCCCAGCAACGATTTCTGGATCAAAAGTTATGGCCGAATTCAGTCACAGTTCTCAGATTTTTTGCCTCTAAAACAGATGAAAACAAGTGAATTTCGGCCTAAGAAATTTGGTTGGCGGGTTTCGCCGCGCAAGATTTGTAGAGCTTGATTAGTGCTTCGATTTGGTATATTATAGGCCCAACAACGATTTCTGGATCAAAAGTTATGGCCGTATTCAGTCACAGTTCTCTGATTTTTTTTCCTCAAAAACTGATGAAAACAAGTGAATTTCGGCCTAAAAAATTTGGTTGTTAGGTTTCGCCCCGCCAGATTTGTAGAGCTTGATGAGTGCTTCGATTTGGTATATTATAGGCCCAGCAACGATTTCTGGATCAAAAGTTATGGCCGTATTCAGTCACAGTTCTCCGATTTTTTTTCCTCCAAAACTGATGAAAACAAGTGAATTTCGGCCTAAAAAATTGGGTTGTTGGGTTTCGCCCCGCCAGATTTGTAGAGCTTGAAGAGTGCTTCGATTTGGTATATTATAGGCCCAGCAACGATTTCTGGATCAAAAGTTGTGGCCGAATTCAGTCACAGTTCTCAGATTTTTTGCCTCTAAAACAGATGAAAACAAGTGAATTTCGGCCTAAGAAATTTGGTTGGCGGGTTTCGCCGCGCAAGATTTGTAGAGCTTGATTAGTGCTTCGATTTGGTATATTATAGGCCCAACAACGATTTCTGGATCAAAAGTTATGGCCGTATTCAGTCACTGTTCTCTGATTTTTTTTCCTCAAAAACTGATGAAAACAAGTGAATTTCGGCCTAAAAAATTTGGTTGTTAGGTTTCGCCCCGCCAGATTTGTAGAGCTTGATGAGTGCTTCGATTTGGTATATTATAGGCCCAGCAACGATTTCTGGATCAAAAGTTATGGCCGTATTCAGTCACAGTTCTCTGATTTTTTTTCCTCCAAAACTGATGAAAACAAATGAATTTCGTCCTAAAAAATTGGGTTGTTGGGTTTCACCCCGCCAGATTTGTAGAGCTTGAAGGGTGCTTCGATTTGGTATATTATAGTCCTAGCAACGATTTCTGGATCCAAATTTATGGCCGTATTCAGTCACAGTTCTCCGATTTTTTTCCTCCAAAACTGATGAAAACAAGTGAATTTCGGCCTAAAAAATTGGGTTGGTGGGTGACGCCCCGCCAGATTTGTAGAGCTTGAAGAGTGCTTCGATTTGGTATATTATAGGCCCAACAATGATTTCTGGATCAAAAGTTATGGCCGTATTCAGTCACTGTTCTCCGATTTTTTTCCTCAAAAACTGATGAAAACAAGTGAATTTAGGCCTAAAAATTTGGTTGTTGGGTTTCGCCCCACCAGATTTGTAGAGCTTGATGAGTGCTTCGATTTGGTATATTATAGGCCCAGCAACGATTTCTGGATCAAAAGTTGTGGCCGAATTCAGTCACAGTTCTCAGATTTTTTGCCTCTAAAACAGATGAAAACAAGTGAATTTCGGCCTAAGAAATTTGGTTGGCGGGTTTCGCCGCGCAAGATTTGTAGAGCTTGATTAGTGCTTCGATTTGGTATATTATAGGCCCAACAACGATTTCTGGATCAAAAGTTATGGCCGTATTCAGTCACAGTTCTCTGATTTTTTTTCCTCAAAAACTGATGAAAACAAGTGAATTTCGGCCTAAAAAATTTGGTTGTTAGGTTTCGCCCCGCCAGATTTGTAGAGCTTGATGAGTGCTTCGATTTGGTATATTATAGGCCCAGCAACGATTTCTGGATCAAAAGTTATGGCCGTATTCAGTCACAGTTCTCCGATTTTTTTTCCTCCAAAACTGATGAAAACAAATGAATTTCGTCCTAAAAAATTGGGTTGTTGGGTTTCACCCCGCCAGATTTGTAGAGCTTGAAGGGTGCTTCGATTTGGTATATTAGTCCCAGCAACGATTTCTGGATACAAATTTATGGCCG
Organism: Morus indica; assembly: GCA_029231665.1. Taxonomy (NCBI): domain Eukaryota; kingdom Viridiplantae; phylum Streptophyta; class Magnoliopsida; order Rosales; family Moraceae; genus Morus; species Morus indica. The sequence goes on from JACAGA010000053.1 coordinate 162,777, forward strand.
TATTCAGTCACAGTTCTCCGATTTTTTTCCTCCAAAACTGATGAAAACAAGTGAATTTCGGCCTAAAAAATTGGGTTGGTGGGTTTCGCCCCGCCAGATTTGTAGAGCTTGAAGAGTGCTTCGATTTGGTATATTATAGGCCCAACAACGATTTCTGGATCAAAAGTTATGGCCGTATTCAGTCACTGTTCTCCGATTTTTTTCCTCAAAAACTGATGAAAACAAGTGAATTTAGGCCTAAAAATTTGGTTGTTGGGTTTCGCCCCACCAGATTTGTAGAGCTTGATGAGTGCTTCGATTTGGTATATTATAGGCCCAGCAACGATTTCTGGATCAAAAGTTATGGCCGAATTCAGTCACAGTTCTCAGATTTTTTGCCTCTAAAAAACTGATGAAAACAAGTGAATTTCGGCCTAAGAAATTTGGTTGGTGGGTTTCGCCGCGCAAGATTTGTAGAGCTTGATTAGTGCTTCGATTTGGTATATTATAGGCCCAACAACGATTTCTGGATCAAAAGTTATGGCCGTATTCAGTCACAGTTCTCCGATTTTTTTTCCCAAAACTGATGAAAACAAGTGAATTTCGGCCTAAAAAATTGGTTGTTGGGTTTCGCCCCGCCAGATTTGTAGAGCTTGAAGAGTGCTTCGATTTGGTATATTATAGGCCCAGCAACGATTTCTGGATCAAATTTATGGCCGTATTCAGTCACAGTTCTCCGATTTTTTTTCCTCCAAAACTGATGAAAACAAGTGAATTTCGGCCTAAAAAATTGGGTTGGTGGTGACGCCCCGCCAGATTTGTAGAGCTTGAAGAGTGCTTCGATTTGGTATATTATAGGCCAGCAACGATTTCTGGATCAAAGTTATGGCCGTATTCAGTCACAGTTCTCCGATTTTTTTCCTCCAAAACTGATGAAAACAAGTGAATTTCGGCCTAAAAAATTGGGTTGGTGGGTTTCGCCCCGCCAGATTTGTAGAGCTTGAAGAGTGCTTCGATTTGGTATATTATAGGCGCAGCAACGATTTCTGGATCAAAAGTTTTTGGCCGTATTCAGTCACAGTTCTCCGATTTTTTTCCTTCAAAACTGATGAAAACAAGTGAATTTCGGCCTAAAAAATTGGGTTGTTGGGTTCGCCCCGCCAGATTTGTAGAGCTTGAAGAGTGCTTCGATTTGGTATATTATAGGCCCAACAACGATTTCTGGATCAAAAGTTTAGGCCTATTCAGTCACAGTTCTCCGATTTTTTTCCTCCAAAACTGATGAAAACAAGTGAATTTCGGCCTAAAAATTTGGTTGTTGGGTTTCGCACCGCCAGATTTGTAGAGCTTCAAGAGTGCTTCGATTGGTATATTATAGGCCCAGCAACGATTTCTGGATCAAAAGTTATTGCCCGTATTCAGTCACAGTTCTCCGATTTTTTTTCCTCCAAAACTGGATGAAAACAAGTGAATTTCGGCCTAAAAAATGGTTGTTGGGTTTCGCCCACCCCCCCAGATTTGTAGAGCTTGAAGAGGTGCTTCGATTGGTATATTATAGGGCCAGCAACGATTTCGGATCAAAAGTTATGGCCGTATTCTTGTCACAGTTCTCGATTTTTTTCCTCAAAAACTGATGAAAACAAGTGAATTTCGGCCTAAAAAATTTGTTGTTGGGTTTCGCCCAGCCAGATTTGTAGAGCTGATGAGTGCTTCGATTTGGTATATTATAGGCCCAGCAACGATTTCTGGATCAAAAGTTATGGCCGTATTCAGTCACAGTTCTCCGATTTTTTTCCTCAAAAACTGATGAAAACAAGTGGGAATTTTGGCCTAAAAATTTGGTTGTTGGGTTTCGCCCCGCTCAGATTTGTAGAGCTTGAAGAGTGCTTCGATTTGGTATATTTATAGGCCCAGCAACGATTTCTGGATCAAAAGTTATGGCCGTATTCAGTCACAGTTCTCCGATTTTTTCCTCCAAACACTGATGAAAACAAATGAATTTCGTCTAAAAAATGGGTTGTTGGGTTTCTTCCCGACAGATTTGTAGTACGACTTGAAGGGTTCTATGATTTGGGTATATTATAGTCATAGCAACGATTTCTGGATCCAAATTTATGGCCGTATTTCAGTCACATTTCTCCGATTTTTTTCTCCAAAAACTGATGAAAACAAGTGAATTTCGTCCTAAAAAATTGGGTGGGGGGTGACGCCCCGCCAAGATTGTAGAGCTTGAAGAGTGCTTCATTTTGGTATATTATAGGCCCAACAACGATTTTGGATCAAAAGAAAAAAGTCTTTATGGCCGTATCAGTCACATTTCTCTGATTTTTTTCCTCCAAAACTGATGATGAAAACAAATGAATTCGTCCTAAAAATTGGGTTGTTGGTTTTCAACCCCGCCAGAGTTAGAGCTGAAGGTGCTTGATTTGGTATATTATAGTCCTAGGCAACGATTTCTTTTTTTGGATCAAAATTTCTGGCCGTATTCAGTCACAGTTCTACGATTTTTTTACTCCAAAACTGATGAAAACATCGTGAATTTCGGCCCTAAGAAATTTGGTTGGCTGGGTTTCGCCGCGCAAGACTTGTAGAGCTGATTAGTGCTTCGATTTGGGATTATAGGCCCCAACAACGATTTCTGGATCAAAAGTTATGGCCCCCATTCAGTCACAGTTCTCCGATTTTTTCCTCAAAATGATGAAAACAAGTGAATTTAGGCCTAAAAAAATTGGGTTGTTGGATTCGCCCCCAGATTTGTAGCTTGAAAGTGTTTCATTTTGTATATTATAGGCCAACAAACGATTTCTGGATCAAAAGTTATGGCCGTATCAGTACAATTCTCTGATTTTTTTTCCTTAAAAAACTGATGAAAACAAGTGAATTTCGGGCCTAAAAATTTGCTTGTCGGGTTTGCCCCACCAGATTGTAGAGCGGTGAAAAGTGCTTCGATTTGGTATTTATTGGCCCAGCAAAAAGATTTTGGATCAAAAGTTATGGGCCCTATTCAGTCACAGTTCTCGATGTTTTTTCTCCTCCAAAACTGATGAAAACAAAATGAATTTCCCCTAAAAAATTGGGTTTGTGGGTTTCACCCCGCCAGATTTGTGAGAGCTTGAAGGCTGCTTTTATTGTATATTATAGCCTAGCAAGATTTCTGGATCCAAAAAGGTATGGCCGTATTCAGTCAGTTCTCCGATTTTTTCCTCCAAAACTGATGAAACAAGGAATTTCGCCTAAAAAAGTTGGGTTGGTGGGGACGCCCCGCCAGATTACTGTAGAGTTGAAAAGGGTGCTTCGATTTGGTATATTATAGTCCAGCAACGATTTCTGGATTAAAAGTTATGCCGTATCATCACAGTTCTCCGATTTTTTCCTCCAAAAACTGATGAAAAACAAGTGAATTTCGGCCTAAGAAAATAATTGGTTGGTGGTTTCGCCACGCAAGACTTGTAGAGCTTGATTAGTGCTTTCGATTTGGTATATTATAGGCCCAGCAACGATTTCTGGATCAAAAGTTATGGCCGTATTCAGTCACAGTTCTCCGATTTTTTTCTAAAAAACTGATAAAACAAGTGAATTTTGGCCTAAAAAAATTGGGTCGGTTGGGCTTCGCCCCGCAGATTTTACGGAGGCTTGAAAGTGTTTCGATTTTGATCATTATAGGCCCAACGATTTCTGGATTCAAAGTTATGGCCCTATCAGTCACAGTTCTCTGATTTTTTTTCCTACTAAAAACTGATGAAAACAAGTGAATTTTGGCCTAAAAAATTGCGCTTGTTGGCTTCACGCCCACCAGATTGTAGAGCTTAAGAGTGCTTCGATTTGGTATATTATTGGCCCAGCAACGATTTCTGATCAAAAGTTATGCCGTATTCAGTCACAGTTCTCCGATTTATTTCCTCCAAAACTGATGAAAACAAGTGAATTTCGTCCTAAAAAATTGGGTTGTTGGTTTCACACCGCCAGATTGTAGAGCTTGAAGGCAGCTTTGATTGGTATATTATAGTCCCAGCAACGATTTCTGGATCCAAATTTATGGGCCGTATCAGTCACAGTTCTCCGATTTTTTTCCTCCAAACTGATGAAAACAAGTGTAATTTCGGCCTAAAAAATTTGGTTGGTGGAGACGCCCCGCCAGATTTCAGAGCTGAAAGTGCTTCGATTTGGTATATTATGTAGGCCCAGCAACGATTTCTGGATCAAAATTTATGCCCGTATTCAGTCACAGTTCTCTGATTTTTTCCTCCCAAAACTGATGAAAACAACTGAATTTGGGCCTAAGAAATTTGGTTGCTGGTTTCGCACGCAAGACTTGTAAGAGCTTGAAAAGTGCTTCGATTTGGGATATTATTAGGCGCAGCAACGATTTTGGATCAAAAGTTATGGCCGTATTCAGTCACAGTTCTCCGATTTTTTTTCCTACAAAAGTGATGAAAACAAGTGAATTTCGGCCTAAAAAATTGGGTTGTTGGGTTTCGCCCCGCCAGATTTGTAGAGCTTGATGAGTGCTTCGATTTGGTATATTATAGGCCCAGCAACGATTTCTGGATCAAAAGTTATGGCCGTATTCAGTCACAGTTCTCCGATTTTTTTTTCCTCCAAAACTGATGAAAACAAGTGAATTTTCGTAAGAAATTGGGTTGTGGGTTTCGCCGGGCAAGATTTGAGAGCTGATTGGTGCTTCGATTTTGTATTATAGGCCTAGCAACGATTTCTGGATCAAAAGTTTATGGCCGTATTCAGTCACAGTTCTCTGATTTTTTTCCTCAAAAATGATGAAAAGAAGTGAATTTCGGCTTAAAAAATTTGGTTGTTGGGTTTCGCCCCGTCAGATTTGTAGAGCTTGATGAGTGCTTCGATTTGGTGTATTATAGGCCCAGCAAGATTTCTGGATCAAAAGTATGGCCGTATTCAGTTACAGTTCTCCGATTTTTTTTTTCCTCCAAAACTGATGAAAACAAATGAATTTCGTCCTAAAAATTGGGTTGTTGGGTTTCACCCCGCAAGATTGTAGAGCTTGAAGGGTGCTTCGATTGGTATATTATAGTGCCTAGCAACGATTCTGGATCAAAATTTATGGCCGTATTCAGTCAGTTCGTTCCGATTTTTTTCCCCAAAACTGATGAAAAAAGTGAATTTTCGGCCTAAAAAATTGGGTTGGTGGGTTGCCAAGTCAGATTTGTAGAGCTTGAAGAGTGCTTCGATTTGGTATATTATAGGCCCAGACAATTGATTTCTGGATCAAAAGTTATGCCGTATTCAGTCACTGTTCTCTGATTTTTTTTCCTCAAAAACTGATGAAAACAGTGAATTGGCCTAAAAATTTGGTGTTGGGTTTCGCCCCACCAGATTTGTAGAGCTTGATGAGGTGCTTCGATTTGGTATATTATAGGCCCAGCAACGATTCTGGATCAAAAGTTATGGCCGTAATTCAGTCACAGTTTCTCAGATTTTTTGCCTCTAAAACAGATGAATACAAGTGAATTTTGGCTAAGAAATTTGGTTGGGGGGGTTTCGCCGCGTAGATTTTATGAGCTTGATTAGTGCTTCGATTTGGTTATTATAGGCCCAAGCAACGATTTGGATCAAAAGTTATGGCCGTATTCAGTCACAGTTCTCTGATTTTTTTCCTCAAAAACGATGAAAAAGTGAATTTCGGCCTAAAAAATTTGGTTGTTAGGTTTATCCCCGCCAGATTTGTAGAGCTGTGAGTGCTTCGATTTGGTTATTATAGGCCCAGCAACGATTTCTGGATCAAAAGTTATGGGCCGTATTAGTTCAGTTCTCTTGATTTTTTTCCTCCAAAACTGATGAAAAAAAATGAATTTCGTCCTAAAAAATGGGTGTTGGGTTTCACACCGCCAGATTTGTATAGCTTGAAGGGTGCTTCGATTTGGTATATTATAGGCCCGCAACGATTTCGGATCAAAAGTTGTGGCCTTAATTCAGTCACATTTCTCGGATTTTTTGCCTCTAAAACAGATGAAAACAAGTGAATTTCGGCCTAAGAAATTTGGTTGGCGGGTTTCGCCGCGCAAGATTTGTAGAGCTTGATTAGTGCTTCGATTTGGTATATTATAGGCCCAACAACGATTTCTGGATCAAAAGTTATGGCCGTATTCAGTCACTGTTCTCTGATTTTTTTTCCTCAAAAACTGATGAAAACAAGTGAATTTCGGCCTAAAAAATTTGGTTGTTAGGTTTCGCCCCGCCAGATTTGTAGAGCTTGATGAGTGATTCGATTTGGTATATTATAGGCCCAGCAACGATTTCTGGATCAAAAGTTATGGCCGTATTCAGTCACAGTTCTTGATTTTTTTTCCTCCAAAACTGATGAAAACAAATGAATTTCGTCCTAAAAAATTGGGTTGTTGGGTTTCACCCCGCCAGATTTGTAGAGCTTGAAGGGTGCTTCGATTTGGTATATTATAGTCCTAGCAACGATTTCTGGATCCAAATTTATGGCCGTATTCAGTCACAGTTCTCCGATTTTTTCCTCCCAAAACTGATGAAAACAAGTGAATTTCGGCCTAAAAAATTGGGTTGGTGGGTGAGCCCCGCCAGATTTGTAGAGCTGAAGAGTGCTTCGATTGGTATATTATAGGCCCAACAAGATTTCTGGATCAAAAGTTATGGCCGTATTCAGTCATGTTCTCCGATTTTTTTTCCTCAAAAACTGATGAAAACAAGTGAATTTAGGCCTAAAAATTTGGTTGTTGGGTTTCGCCCCACCAGATTTGTAGAGCTTGATGAGTGCTTCGATTTGGTATATTATAGGCCCAGCAACGATTTCTGGATCAAAAGTTGTGGCCGAATTCAGTCACAGTTCTCAGATTTTTGCCTCTAAAACAGATGAAAACAAGTGAATTTCGGCCTAAGAAATTTGGTTGGCGGGTTTCGCCGCGCAAGATTTGTAGAGCTTGATTAGTGCTTCGATTTGGTATATTATAGGCCCAACAACGATTTCTGGATCAAAAGTTATGGCCGTATTCAGTCACAGTTCTCTGATTTTTTTTCCTCAAAAACTGATGAAAACAAGTGAATTTCGGCCTAAAAAATTTGGTTGTTAGGTTTCGCCCCGTCAGATTTGTAGAGCTTGATGAGTGCTTCGATTTGGTGTATTATAGGCCCAGCAACGATTTCTGGATCAAAAGTTATGGCCGTATTCAGTTACAGTTCTCCGATTTTTTTTCCTCCAAAACTGATGAAAACAAATGAATTTCGTCCTAAAAAATTGGGTTGTTGGGTTTCACCCCGCCAGATTTGTAGAGCTTGAAGGGTGCTTCGATTTGGTATATTATAGTCCTCAGCAACGATTTCTGGATCCAAATTTATGGCCGTATTCAGTCACAGTTCTCCGATTTTTTCCTCAAAACTGATGAAAACAAGTGAATTTCGGCCTAAAAAATTGGGTTGGTGGGTTACGCCCCCGGCCAGATTTGTAGAGCTTGAAGAGTGCTTCGATTTGGTATATTATAGGCCCAACAATGATTTCTGGATCAAAAGTTATGGCCGTATTCAGTCACTGTTCTCCGATTTTTTCCTCAAAAACTGATGAAAACAAGTGAATTTAGGCCTAAAAATTTGGTTGTTGGGTTTCGCCCCACCAGATTTGTAGAGCTTGATGAGTGCTTCGATTTGGTATATTATAGGCCCAGCAACGATTTCTGGATCAAAAGTTGTGGCCGAATTCAGTCACAGTTCTCAGATTTTTTGCCTCTAAAACAGATGAAAACAAGTGAATTTCGGCCTAAGAAATTTGGTTGGCGGGTTTCGCCGCGCAAGATTTGTAGAGCTTGATTAGTGCTTCGATTTGGTATATTATAGGCCCAACAACGATTTCTGGATCAAAAGTTATGGCCGTATTCAGTCACAGTTCTCTGATTTTTTTTCCTCAAAAACTGATGAAAACAAGTGAATTTCGGCCTAAAAAATTTGGTTGTTAGGTTTCGCCCCGCCAGATTTGTAGAGCTTGATGAGTGCTTCGATTTGGTATTTATAGGCCCAGCAACGATTTCTGGATCAAAAGTTATGGCCGTATTCAGTTACAGTTCTCCGATTTTTTTTCCTCCAAAACTGATGAAAACAAATGAATTTCGTCCTAAAAAATTGGGTTGTTGGGTTTCACCCCGCCAGATTTGTAGAGCTTGAAGGGTGCTTCGATTTGGTATATTATAGTCCTAGCAACGATTTCTGGATCCAAATTTATGGCCGTATTCAGTCACAGTTCTCCGATTTTTTTCCTCCAAAACTGATGAAAACAAGTGAATTTCGGCCTAAAAAATTGGGTTGGTGGGTGACGCCCCGCCAGATTTGTAGAGCTTGAAGAGTGCTTCGATTTAGTATATTATAGGCCCAACAACGATTTCTGGATCAAAAGTTATGGCCGTATTCAGTCACAGTTCTCCGATTTTTTTTCCTCAAAAACTGATGAAAACAAGTGAATTTAGGCCTAAAAATTTGGTTGTTGGGTTTCGCCCCACCAGATTTGTAGAGCTTGATGAGTGCTTCGATTTGGTATATTATAGGCCCAGCAACGATTTCTGGATCAAAAGTTATGGCCGTATTCAGTCACTGTTCTCTGATTTTTTTTCCTCAAAAACTGATGAAAACAAGTGAATTTCGGCCTAAAAAATTTGGTTGTTAGGTTTCGCCCCGCCAGATTTGTAGAGCTTGATGAGTGCTTCGATTTGGTATATTATAGGCCCAGCAACGATTTCTGGATCAAAAGTTATGGCCGTATTCAGTCACAGTTCTCCTGATTTTTTTTCCTCCAAAACTGATGAAAACAAATGAATTTCGTCCTAAAAAATTGGGTTGTTGGGTTTCACCCCGCCAGATTTGTAGAGCTTGAAGGGTGCTTCGATTTGGTATATTATAGTCCTAGCAACGATTTCTGGATCCAAATTTATGGCCGTATTCATTCACAGTTCTCCGATTTTTTTCCTCCAAAACTGATGAAAACAAGTGAATTTCGGCCTAAAAAATTGGGTTGGTGGGTGACGCCCTGCCAGATTTGTAGAGCTTGAAGAGTGCTTCGATTTGGTATATTATAGGCCCAACAACGATTTCTGGATCAAAAGTTATGGCCGTATTCAGTCACAGTTCTCCGATTTTTTTCCTCAAAAACTGATGAAAACAAGTGAATTTAGGCCTAAAAATTTGGTTGTAGGGTTTCGCCCCACCAGATTTGTAGAGCTTGATGAGTGCTTCGATTTGGTATATTATAGGCCCAGCAACGATTTCTGGATCAAAAGTTATGGCCGAATTCAGTCAAAGATCTCAGATTTTTTGCCTCTCAAAGAGATGAAAACAAGTGAATTTTGGCGTAAAAAATTGGGTTGTTGGGTTTCGCCCCACCAGATTTGTAGAGCTTGATGAGTGCTTCGATTTGGTATATTATAGGCCCAGCAACGATTTCTTGATCAAAAGTCGTGGCCGAATTCAGTCACAGTTCTCAGATTTTTTGCCTCTAAAACAGATGAAAACAAGTGAATTTCGGCCTAAGAAATTTGGTTGGCGGGTTTCGCCGCGCAAGATTTGTAGAGCTTGATTAGTGCTTCGATTTGGTATATTATAGGCCCAACAACGATTTCTGGATCAAAAGTTATGGCCGTATTCAGTCACAGTTCTCTGATTTTTTTTCCTCAAAAACTGATGAAAACAAGTGAATTTCGGCCAAAAAAATTTGGTTGTTAGGTTTCGCCCCGCCAGATTTGTAGAGCTTGATGAGTGCTTCGATTTGGTGTATTATAGGCCCAGCAACGATTTCTGGATCAAAAGTTATGGCCGTATTCAGTTACAGTTCTCCGATTTTTTTTCCTCCAAAACTGATGAAAACAAATGAATTTCGTCCTAAAAAATTGGGTTGTTGGGTTTCACCCCGCCAGATTTGTAGAGCTTGAAGGGTGCTTCGATTTGGTATATTATAGTCCTAGCAACGATTTCTGGATCCAAATTTATGGCCGTATTCATTCACAGTTCTCCGATTTTTTTCCTCCAAAACTGATGAAAACAAGTGAATTTCGGCCTAAAAAATTGGGTTGGTGGGTGACGCCCCGCCAGATTTGTAGAGCTTGAAGAGTGCTTCGATTTGGTATATTATAGGCCCAACAACGATTTCTGGATCAAAAGTTATGGCCGTATTCAGTCACAGTTCTCCGATTTTTTTTCCTCAAAACTGATGAAAACAAGTGAATTTCGGCCTAAAAAATTGGTTGTTGGGTTTCGCCCCACCAGATTTGTAGAGCTTGATGAGTGCTTCGATTTGGTATATTATAGGCCCAGCAACGATTTCTGGATCAAAAGTTATGGCCGTATTCAGTCACTGTTCTCTGATTTTTTTTCCTCAAAAACTGATGAAAACAAGTGAATTTCGGCCTAAAAAATTTGGTTGTTAGGTTTCGCCCCGCCAGATTTGTAGAGCTTGATGAGTGCTTCGATTTGGTATATTATAGGCCCAGCAACGATTTCTGGATCAAAAGTTATGGCCGTATTCAGTCACAGTTCTCTGATTTTTTTTCCTCCAAAACTGATGAAAACAAATGAATTTCGTCCTAAAAAATTGGGTTGTTGGGTTTCACCCCGCCAGATTTGTAGAGCTTGAAGGGTGCTTCGATTTGGTATATTATAGTCCTAGCAACGATTTCTGGATCCAAATTTATGGCCGTATTCAGTCACAGTTCTCCGATTTTTTTCCTCCAAAACTGATGAAAACAAGTGAATTTCGGCCTAAAAAATTGGGTTGGTGGGTTACGCCCCGCCAGATTTGTAGAGCTTGAAGAGTGCTTCGATTTGGTATATTATAGGCCCAACAACGATTTCTGGATCAAAAGTTATGGCCGTATTCAGTCACAGTTCTCCGATTTTTTTCCTCAAAAACTGATGAAAATAAGTGAATTTAGGCCTAAAAATTTGGTTGTAGGGTTTCGCCCCACCAGATTTGTAGAGCTTGATGATTGCTTCGATTTGGTATATTATAGGCCCAGCAACGATTTCTGGATCAAAAGTTATGGCCGAATTCAGTCACAGATCTCAGATTTTTTGCCTCTAAAAGAGATGAAAACAAGTGAATTTTGGCGTAAAAAATTGGGTTGTTGGGTTTCGCCCCACCAGATTTGTAGAGCTTGAAGAGTGCTTCGATTTGGTATATTATAGGCCCAACAACGATTTCTGGATCAAAAGTTATGGCCGTGTTCAGTCACAGTTCTCCGATTTTTTTCCGCAAAAACTGATGAAAACAAGTGAATTTCGGCCTAAAAAATTTGCTTGTTGGGTTTCGCCCCGCCAGATTTGTAGAGCTTGAAGAGTGCTTCGATTTGGTATATTATTGGCCCAGCAACGATTTCTGGATCAAAAGTTATGCCCGTATTCAGTCACAGTTCTCCGATTTTTTTTCCACCAAAACTGATGAAAACAAGTGAATTTCGGCCTAAAAAATCTGGTTGGTGGGTTTCGCCCTGCCAGATATGTGGAGCTTGATTAGTGCTTCGATTTGGTATATTATAGGCCCAGCAACGATTTTTGGATCCAAATTTATGGCCGTATTCAGTCACAGTTCTCCAATTTTTTTTCCAACAAAACTGATGAAAACAAGTGAATTTCGGGCTAAAAAATTGGGTTGTTGGGTTTCGTCCCGCCAGATTTGTAGAGCTTGAAGAGTGCTTCGATTTGGTATATTATAGGCCCAACAACGATTTCTGGATCAAAAGTTATGGCCGTATTCAGTCACAGTTCTCCGATTTTTTTTCCTCAAAAACTGATGAAAACAACTAAATTTCGGCCTAAAAAATTGGGCTGTTGGGTTTCGCCCCGCCAGATTTGTAGAGCTTGATGAGTGCTTCGATTTGGTATATTATAGGCCCAGCAACTATTTCTGGATCAAAAGTTATGGCCGAATTCAGTCACAGTTCTCTGATTTTTTCCCTCCAAAACTGATGAAAACAAGTGAACTTTGGCCTAAAAAATTGGGTTGTTGGGTTTCGCCCTGCCAGATTTGTAGAGCTTGAAGAGTGCTTCGATTTGGTATATTATAGGCCCAGCAACGATTTCTGGATCAAAAGTTATGGCCGTATTCAGTCACAGTTCTCCGATTTTTTTTCCTCCAAAACTGATGAAAACAAGTGAATTTCGGCCTAAAAAATTTGGTTGTTGGGTTTCGCCCCGCCAGATTTGTAGAGCTTGAAGAGTGCTTCGATTTGGTATATTATAGGCCCAGCAACGATTTCTGGATCAAAAGTTATGGCCGTATTCAGTCACAGTTCTCCGATTTTTTTCTCCAAAACTGATGAAAACAAGTGAATTTCGGCCTAAAAAATTTGGTTGGTGGGTTTCGCCCCGCCAGATTTGTAGAGCTTGATGAGTGCTTCGATTTGGTATATTATAGGCCCAGCAACGATTTCTGGATTCAAATTTATGGCCGTATTCAGTCACAGTTCTCCAATTTTTTTTCCAACAAAACTGATGAAAACAAGTGAATTTCGGCCTAAAAAATTAGGTTGTTGGGTTTCGTCACGCCAGATTTATAGAGCTTGAAGAGTGCTTCGATTTGGTATATTATAGGCCCAAAAACGATTTCTGTATCAAAAGTTATGGCCGTATTCAGTCACAGTTCTCCGATTTTTTTTCCTCAAAAACTGATGAAAACAAGTGAATTTCGGCCAAAAAAATTTAGTTGTTTGGTTTCGCCCATCCAGATTTGTAGAGCTTGGTGAGTGCTTCGATTTGGTATATTATAGGCCTAGCAACGATTTCGGGATCAAAAGTTATGGCCGTATTCAGTCACAGTTCTCCGATTTTTTTTCCTCCAAAACTAATGAAAACAAGTGAACTTCGTCATAAAAAATTGGGTTGTTGGTTTTCGCCCCGCCAGATTTGTAGAGCTTGAAGGGTGCTTCGATTTGGTATATTATAGTCCTAGCAACGATTTCTGGATCAAAAGTTATGGCCGAATTCAGTCACAGTTCTCAGATTTTTTGCCTCTAAAACAGATGAAAACAAGTGAATTTCTGCCTAAGAAATTTGGTTGGCGGGTTTCGCCGCGCAAGATTTGTAGAGCTTGATTAGTGCTTCGATTTGGTATATTATAGGCCCAACAACGATTTCTGGATCAAAAGTTATGGCCGTATTCAGTCACTGTTCTCTGATTTTTTTTTCCTCAAAAACTGATGAAAACAAGTGAATTTCGGCCTAAAAAATTTGGTTGTTAGGTTTCGCCCCGCCAGATTTGTAGAGCTTGATGAGTGCTTCGATTTGGTATATTATAGGCCCAGCAACGATTTCTGGATCAAAAGTTATGGCCGTATTCAGTCACAGTTCTCTGATTTTTTTTCCTCCAAAACTGATGAAAACAAATGAATTTCGTCCTAAAAAATTGGGTTGTTGGGTTTCACCCCGCCAGATTTGTAGAGCTTGAAGGGTGCTTCGATTTGGTATATTATAGTCCTAGCAACGATTTCTGGATCCAAATTTATGGCCGTATTCAGTCACAGTTCTCCGATTTTTTTCCTCCAAAACTGATGAAAACAAGTGAATTTCGGCCTAAAAAATTGGGTTGGTGGGTGACGCCCCGCCAGATTTGTAGAGCTTGAAGAGTGCTTCGATTTGGTATATTATAGGCCCAACAATGATTTCTGGATCAAAAGTTATGGCCGTATTCAGTCACTGTTCTCCGTTTTTTTTCCTCAAAAACTGATGAAAACAAGTGAATTTAGGCCTAAAAATTTGGTTGTTGGGTTTCGCCCCACCAGATTTGTAGAGCTTGATGAGTGCTTCGATTTGGTATATTATAGGCCCAGCAACGATTTCTGGATCAAAAGTTATGGCCGAATTCAGTCACAGTTCTCAGATTTTTTGCCTCTAAAACAGATGAAAACAAGTGAATTTCGGCCTAAGAAATTTGGTTGGCGGGTTTCGCCGCGCAAGATTTGTAGAGCTTGATTAGTGCTTCGATTTGGTATATTATAGGCCCAACAACGATTTCTGGATCAAAAGTTATGGCCGTATTCAGTCACAGTTCTCTGATTTTTTTTCCTCAAAAACTGATGAAAACAAGTGAATTTCGGCCTAAAAAATTTGGTTGTTAGGTTTCGCCCCGCCAGATTTGTAGAGCTTGATGAGTGCTTCGATTTGGTGTATTATAGGCCCAGCAACGATTTCTGGATCAAAAGTTATGGCCGTATTCAGTCACAGTTCTCCGATTTTTTTTCCTCCAAAACTGATGAAAACAAATGAATTTCGTCCTAAAAAATTGGGTTGTTGGGTTTCACCCCGCCAGATTTGTAGAGCTTGAAGGGTGCTTCGATTTGGTATATTATAGTCCTAGCAACGATTTCTGGATCCAAATTTATGGCCGTATTCAGTCACAGTTCTCCGATTTTTTTCCTCCAAAACTGATGAAAACAAGTGAATTTCGGCCTAAAAAATTGGGTTGGTGGGTGACGCCCCGCCAGATTTGTAGAGCTTGAAGAGTGCTTCGATTTGGTATATTATAGGCCCAACAACGATTTCTGGATCAAAAGTTATGGCCGTATTCAGTCACAGTTCTCCGATTTTTTTTCCTCAAAAACTGATGAAAACAAGTGAATTTAGGCCTAAAAATTTGGTTGTTGGGTTTCGCCCCACCAGATTTGTAGAGCTTGATGAGTGCTTCGATTTGGTATATTATAGGCCCAGCAACGATTTCTGGATCAAAAGTTATGGCCGAATTCAGTCACAGTTCTCAGATTTTTTGCCTCTAAAACAGATGAAAACAAGTGAATTTCGGCCTAAAAAATTGGGTTGTTGGGTTTCGCCCCACCAGATTTGTAGAGCTTGAAGAGTGCTTCGATTTGGTATATTATAGGCCCAACAACGATTTCTGGATCAAAAGTTATGGCCGTATTCAGTCACAGTTCTCCGATTTTTTTCCTCAAAAACTGATGAAAACAAGTGAATTTCGGCCTAAAAAATTTGGTTGTTGGGTTTCGCCCCGCCAGATTTGTAGAGCTTGAAGAGTGCTTCGATTTGGTATATTATAGGCCCAACAACGATTTCTGGATCAAAAGTTATGGCCGTATTCAGTCACAGTTCTCTGATTTTTTCCCTCCAAAACTGATGAAAACAAGTGAATTTCGGCCTAAAAAATTGGGTTGTTGGGTTTCGCCCTGCCAGATTTGTAGAGCTTGAAGAGTGCTTCGATTTGGTATATTATAGGCCCAGCAACGATTTCTGGATCAAAAGTTATGGCCGTATTCAGTCACAGTTCTCCGATTTTTTTTCCTCAAAAACTGATGAAAACAAGTGAATTTTGGCCTAAAAAATTTGCTTGTTGGGTTTCGCCCCGCCAGACTTGTAGAGCTTGAAGAGTGCTTCGATTTGGTATATTATTGGCCCAGCAACGATTTCTGGATCAAAAGTTATGCCCGTATTCAGTCACAGTTCTCCGATTTTTTCCTCCAAAACTGATGAAAACAAGTGAATTTCGGCCTAAAAAATCTGGTTGGTGGGTTTCGCCGCGCCAGATTTGTAGAGCTTGATGAGTGCTTCGATTTGGTATATTATAGGCCCAGCAACGATTTCTGGATTCAAATTTATGGCCGTATTCAGTCACAGTTCTCCAATTTTTTTTCCAACAAAACTGATGAAAACAAGTGAATTTCGGCCTAAAAAATTACGTTGTTGAGTTTCGTCAAGCCAGATTTATAGAGCTTGAAGAGTGCTTCGATTTGGTATATTATGGGCCCAAAAACGATTTCTGTATCAAAAGTTATGGCCGTATTCAGTCATAGTTCTCCGATTTTTTTTCCTCAAAAACTGATGAAAACAAGTGAATTTCGGCCTAAAAAATTTAGTTGTTTGGTTTCGCCCATCCAGATTTGTAGAGCTTGGTGAGTGCTTCGATTTGGTATATTATAGGCCTAGCAACGATTTCGGGATCAAAAGTTATGGCCGTATTCAGTCACAGTTCTCCGATTTTTTTTCCTCCAAAACTAATGAAAACAAGTGAACTTCGTCATAAAAAAATGGGTTGTTGGTTTTCGCCCCGCCAGATTTGTAGAGCTTGAAGGGTGCTTCGATTTGGTATATTATAGTCCTAGCAACGATTTTTAGATCAAAATTTATTGCCGTATTCAGTCACAGTTCACCGATTTTTTTCCTCCAAAACTGATGAAAACAAGTGAATTTCGGCCTAAAAAATTGGGTTGGTGGGTGACGTCCCGCAAGATTTGTAGAGCTTGAAGACTGATTCGATTTGGTATATTATAGTCCCAGCAACGATTTCTACATAAAAATTTATGGCCGTATTCAGTCACAGTTCTCCGATTTTTTTCCTCCAAAACTGATGAAAACGAGTAAATTTCTGCCTCAAAAATTTGGTTGGTGGGTTTCGCCGCGCCAGATTTGTAGAGCTTGATGAGTGCTTCGATTTGGTATATTATAGGCCAAGCAACGATTTCTGGTTCAAATGTTATGGCCGTATTCATTTACAGTTATCCGATTCTTTTTATCCAAAACTGATGAAAACAAGTGAATTTTGGCCTACAAAAATGGGTTGGTGGGCTTCGCCCTGCTAGATTTTTAGGCCTTTAAAATAGCTTCGATTTGGTATATTATTGGCCCAGCAACGATTTCTGTATCAAAAGTTATGGCCGTATTCAGTCACTGTTCTTCGATTTTTTTTCCTCCAAAACTGATATAAACAAGTGACTTTTGGCTAAAAAAATGGGTTGGTGGGCTTCGCCCCGCAAGATTTGTAGGGCCTTAAAATAGCTTCGATTTGGTATATTATAGGCCAAGCAACGATTTCTGTATCAAATGTTATGGCCGTATTCTGTCACAGTTATCCCATTCTTTTCCTCCAAAACAGATGAAAATCAATGAATTTTGGCCTACAAAAATGGGTTGGTGGGCATCGCCCCACAAGATTTGTAGGCCTTTAAAAGAGCTTCGATTTGGTATATTATAGGCCCAGCAACGATTTCTGGATAAAAACTTATGGCCGTATTCAGTCACAGTTCTCCGATTTTTTTTCCTCCAAAACTGATGAAAACAAGTGAATTTTGGCCTAAAAAAATGGGTTGGTGGGCTTTGCACCGCCAGATTTGTAGGGCCTTAAAATAGCTTCGATTTGGTATATTGTAGGCCCAGCAACGATTTCTGGATCAAAAGTTATGGTCGTATTCAGTCACAGCTATCCGATTCTTTTCCTCCAAAACTGATGAAAACAAGTGAATTTTGGCCTAAAAAAATGGCTTGGTGGGATTCGCCCCACCAGATTTGTAGGCCTTTAAAAGAGCTTCGATTTGGTATATTATAGGCCCAGCAACGATTTCTGGATCAAAAGTTATGGCCGCATTCAGTCACAGTTATCCGATTCTTTTCCTCCAAAACTGATGAAAACAAGTGAATTTGGGCCTACAAAAATGGGTTGGTGGGCGTCGCCCCGCCAGATTTGTACGCCTTTAAAATAGCTTCAATTTGGTATATTATAGGCCCAGCAACTATTTCTGGATCAAAAGTTATGGCCGTAATCATTCACAATTCTGCGATTTTTTTCCTCCAAAACTGATGAAAACAAGTGAATTTTGGCCTAAAAAAATGGGTTGGTGGGCTTTGCCCCGCCAGATTTGTAGGGCCTTAAAATAGCTTCGATTTGGTATATTGTAGGCCCAGCAACGATTTCTGGATCAAAAGTTATGGTCGTATTCAGTCACAGTTATCCGATTCTTTTCCTCCAAAACTGATGAAAACAAGTGAATTTTGGCCTACAAAAATGGGTTGGTGGGCGTCGCCCCGCCAGATTTGTAGGCCTTTAAAATAGCTTCAACTTGGTATATTATAGGCCCAGCAACGATTTCTGGATCAAAAGTTATGGCCGTATTCATTCACAGTTCTGCGATTTTTTTCCTCCAAAACTGATGAAAACAAGTTAATTTTGGCCTAAAATAATGGGTTGGTGGGCTTTGCCCCGCCAGATTTGTAGGGCCTTAACATAGCTTCGATTTGGTATATTGTCGGCCCAGCAACGATTTCTGGATCAAAAGTTATGGCTGTATTCAGTCACAGTTATCCGATTCTTTTCCTCCAAAACTGATGAAAACAAGTGAATTTTGGCCTACAAAAATGGGTTGGTGGGCGTCGCCCCGCCAGATTTGTACGCCTTTAAAATAGCTTCAATTTGGTATATTATAGGCCCAGCAACGATTTCTGGATCAAAAGTTATGGCCGTAATCATTCACAGTTCTGCGATTTTTTTCCTCCAAAACTGATGAAAACAAGTGAATTTTGGCCTAAAAAAATGGGGTGGTGGGCTTTGCCCCGCCAGATTTGTAGGGCCTTAAAATAGCTTCGATTTGGTATATTGTAGGCCCAGCAACGATTTCTGGATCAAAAGTTATGGTCGTATTCAGTCACAGTTATCCGATTCTTTTCCTCCAAAACTGATGAAAACAAGTGAATTTTGGCCTAAAAAAATGGGTTGGTGGGCTTTGCCCCGCCAGATTTGTAGGCCTTTAAAAGAGCTTGGATTTGATATATTATAGGCCCAGCAACGATTTCTGGATCAAAAGTTATGGCCGTATTCTGTCACAGTTATCCGATTTTTTTCCTCTAAAACTGATGAAAACAAGTGAATTCTGGGCTAAAAAAATGGGTTGGTGGGCTTCGCCCCGCCAGATTTGTAGGGCCTTAAAATAGCCTCGATTAGGTATATTATAGGCCAAGCAACGATTTCTGGATCAAATATTATGGCCGTATTCAGTCACAGTTATCCGATTCTTTTCCTCCAAAACTGATGAAAACAAGTGAATTTGGGCCTACAACAATGGGTTGGTCGGCTTCGCCCCACCAGATTTGTAGGCCTTTAAAATAGCTTCGATTTGGTATATTATAGGCCCAGCAACGATTTCTGGATCAAAAGTTATGGCCGTATTCAGTCACAGTTCTCCGATTCTTTTCCTCCAAAACTGATGAAAACAAGCGAATTTTGGCCTAAAAAAATGGGTTTGTGGGCTTCGCCCCGCCAGATTTCTAGGCCTTTAAAAGTGGTTGGATTTGGTATATTATAGGCCCAGCAACGATTTCTGGATCAAAAGTTATGGCCGTATTCAGTCATAGTTATCCGATTTTTTTCCTCTAAAACTAATGAAAACAAGTGAATTCTGGCCTAAAAAAATGGGTTGGACGGCATCGCCCCGCCAGATTTGTAGGGCCTTAAAATAGCCTCGATTTGGTATATTATAGGCCAAGCAAAGATTTCTGGATCAAATGTTATGGCCGTTTTCAGTCATAGTTATCCGATTCTTTTCCTCCAAAACTGATGAAAACAAGTGAATTTTGGCCTAAAAAAATGGGTTGGTGGGCTTTGCCCCGCCAGATTTGTAGGCCTTTAAAATAGCTTCGATTTGGTATATTATAGGCCCAGCAACGATTTCTGGATCAAAAGTTATGGCCGTATTCATTCACAGTTCTGCGATTTTTTTCCTCCAAAACGGATGAAAACAAGTGAATTTTGGCCTAAAAAAATGGGTTGGTGGGCTTTGCCCCGCCAGATTTGTAGGGCCTTAACATAGCTTCGATTTGGTATATTGTAGGCCCAGCAACGATTTCTGGATCAAAAGTTATGGTCGTATTCAGTCACAGTTATCCGATTCTTTTCCTCCAAAACTGATGAAAACAAGTGAATTTTGGCCTAAAAAAATGGGTTGGTGGGCTTTGCCCCGCCAGATTTGTAGGCCTTTAAAAGAGCTTGGATTTGATATATTATAGGCCCAGCAACGATTTCTGGATCAAAAGTTATGGCCGTATTCTGTCACAGTTATCCGATTTTTTTCCTCTAAAACTGATGAAAACAAGTGAATTCTGGACTAAAAAAATGGGTTGGTGGGCTTCGCCCCGCCAGATTTGTAGGGCCTTAAAATAGCCTCGATTAGGTATATTATAGGCCAAGCAACGATTTCTGGATCAAATATTATGGCCGTATTCAGTCACAGTTATCCGATTCTTTTCCTCCAAAACTGATGAAAACAAGTGAATTTGGGCCTACAAGAATGGGTTGGTCGGCTTCGCCCCACCAGATTTGTAGGCCTTTAAAATAGCTTCGATTTGGTATATTATAGGCCCAGCAACGATTTCTGGATCAAAAGTTATGGCCGTATTCAGTCACAGTTCTCCGATTCTTTTCCTCCAAAACTGATGAAAACAAGCGAATTTTGGCCTAAAAAAATGGGTTGGTGGGCTTCGCCCCGCCAGATTTCTAGGCCTTTAAAAGTGCTTGGATTTGGTATATTATAGGCCCAGCAACGATTTCTGGATCAAAAGTTATGGCCGTATTCAGTCATAGTTGTCCGATTTTTTTCCTCTAAAACTGATGAAAACAAGTGAATTCTGGCCTAAAAAAATGGGTTGGAGGGCATCGCCCCGCCAGATTTGTAGGGCCCTAAAATAGCCTGGATTTGGTATATTATAGGCCAAGCAACGATTTCTGGATCAAATGTTATGGCCGTTTTCAGTCACAGTTATCCGATTCTTTTCCTCCAAAACTGATGAAAACAAGTGAATTTTGGCCTAAAAAAATGGGTTGGTGGGCTTCGCCCCACCAGATTTGTAGGCCATTAAAATAGCTTCGATTTGGTATATTATAGGCCCAGCAACGATTTCTGGATCAAAAGTTATGGTCGTATTCAGTCACAGTTATCCGATTCTTTTCCTCCAAAACTGATGAAAACAAGTGAATTTTGGCCTAAAAAAATGGTTTGGTTGGCTTCGCCCCGCCAGATTTGTAGGGCTTTAAAAGAGCTTGGATTTGGTATATTATAGGCCCAGCAACGATTTCTGGATCAAAAGTTATGGCCGTCTTCAGTCACAGTTATCCGATTTTTTTCCTCTAAAACTGATGAAAACAAGTGAATTCTGGCCTAAAAAAATGGGTTGGTGGGCTTCGCCCCGCCAGATTTGTAGGGCCTTAAAATAGCCTCGATTAGGTATATTATAGGCCAAGCAACGATTTTTGGATCAAATATTATGGCCGTATTCAGTCACAGTTACCC